>JACGDI010002672.1:1020217-1152530 GCA_014898725.1 Jacaranda copaia | reverse complement strand
TCAAGAACATATGTCCTTTGATCTAGGCCAAGAGTTATCTTAAGGTTTCTTAACCAGTCTTAGATTAAGCCTGATAAGTTTATTTGTTTCAAAAACACTTGCGAGTGGATTTTTAGCTATTTGTTTGTTGAAGATTTCAAAAGTCTACATGAGGCGAAAAAAGAGAATAAGTTATTTTAATTTGATATTAAAATATGTTCATGGCCTTTCTAGCATGTTTTTCTCCCACTATTTTACCAAATCCTTCACCACCAAGAATAATTCGAGAAATCATATTTTTTTAGTGAGAATCAAGATCCCAAGGACTTGTGAGTAGACCAACTACTCATTAGACATCAAATAATCTAAAGGTAAGCATTTTTTGTTAATTGCATCTCATGCAATTCTTGAAATGTTTTGCCTCGCTTTTCATGTAAACCCACAACTCGTGAAGCATCTATATGATTAAGTGTTAAGTCAAACCTACCAATTAAAACTTTAATTTGAGACGGCCCCATGACATCCCATGACTCATTTGCTAATGCATAGAGGTTCTCAAATCGAAGGTGCATTTCATGCTAAGTATATGGTCCTAGCTTTCCATAATAAGTGTGATCCACGACTTATGAAGCATTACACAAATAATGGTAGCATCGTCATGCCACTATTGGTGGAAGGCTTGATTAATTGAAACTCTTTTAATTTGTATCCATTTTGACTTAATATTTAAAAAGCACTTAGACATTCTAAGCAGTGGGTTTTTTCACTTGTAAAGATCTCATCATTTTTATTTTCTTATTTAGGTTCTTTATATCCTAATCATGCATTTCATACATTAACAGGATATGAAATATTTAAATAAATAAATGCACCTAGCATGTACCTAGGGTGGGATGACTATGAGTCTAACCAAGTGATGCACTTTGAGCTATAAGTGCATCACTCGGTAGATTTTAAGTGGGTTGATTAAACTAAACTATTACATGAGTGTATTCCATACATTTATGGGTCTTCAAGCCTTTTTGGATCCTTTTTGCTCGTTGCAACTTTTATAAGAGAAAGAAAACCTCAATCCTAGTAATTCAACTCTCATAATTGTTACAAGATAGAATAAAAGGTGTGCAAACCCAATTTAATGCAACCTATTTCAATGACTTGAAATAAATAAAATCAATATTAAAGGCTGATGACCATCCTATACATTCATCATCCATTCAACAATTAAATAAACAATAATTAAATCTCAAATTGATAATTAATTCCATTAATTAAATGCTTATCTCCTAAGCAAATAATTGAACAAGCATAACTTTTATGCCACAATTAGGAGATTAACTTCTATCAATGTTTAAAAGCATTAAGAAATGTCAAACATACTTTCGAAGGCTTGTACAACACTTATGCATCTAATTGTGTAGTGCAAAACCAAATTGAGCAATAATGGAGTTGAAAAATAGGTTCAAAGCACTCCAAAACCTCAAACTAGAGGCCATCGCTTAGTGTGGGTGCAGTCGAGTAGTTCATGTGCATATAGTGTCTAGCAAGGTGCTCGGTTGCCCCTGTTTTAGGGCTTCATGGCATGCCAAGCCTTTTTCCTCTCAACTTTCATGCAACAATAAATTTAGCATATGTTCTGAACATCAAAACACATGTCTTAGATGAATTTCCAAATTCAAAATAGCTTTTAAAAGTGGAAATTCAAGTGCTCAAACATTCCTTCAAAAACTAGATTAAAGTTAAAATCATATTCTTCAAAATCTCCAATAAAACTCCAATCAAATTGGATTAAAAAATGACCAAAGCTCATTTGATCAATCATCAAGAAGCTATATGAACATATAACATCAGTTAATGCCAAATCGACAACCAACAATAATCACTATGAATTAAAACATACTAACTACATGAATTGACACTTAAATCACATAATAGCATGCTTTCAATTCATCAATCAAGGAGCCACACACAACATTAGCCAAACACTCCAATCAATGATTTAGGCTCTGATACCACTTGAAAGCAAGTAAAGGTACTAGGATCCAATTATAAAAACTTCAAAAGCATGAAATTAACTTGTGCTTACAAGCACACCAAGGATCAAATCATGTTAGGAATTCCGATTTTGTGAGAGCATTACCTTGAAAAGCAAAATCTAAGGAAAGACTTATGAACTCTTCACAATTTCAGAAACTGTCTGCTATTGGCATAACTAGAAGTGAAATAAAGTATAAGATGAAGATGACCATATACAGAATATCATTCGATCAAGATTGTTCTTACAAGGACATAGCTTTTACAAGGCCAATCTCATTGGCTTGCAAGGCACTATTCCAGCAATACCTTGGTTAAAGTTTACAAAAGTTATAAAGTAAATGAGCTATGAGAAATTCATGTTGTTGAAGAAGACTTTTCAAGCTAAGATAAATGCAAAGTCATATATGGTCAACTACAGTCTAAAGAATATTAGGCTTGGAAAAGCTTTTCAACTTGGATGTAGTGATGGACAATGATCTCCATGAGGATTTGATCCTCATATCTACTCTGAGTTTTGTTGATCAAAGCATTGATCTCGAAGGAGACTACCTTGACAAGGACAAGCCTTTGACACTTGTTTCCCCCTCCAAGTCTATGGGCCTTAAGGGTACTAAAAGGGAGGTAAAAGGAAAAAATGTTCTTTCTCTAATGGAAAACAACCATTAAAGGCATCAGGAGGAGTCAAGAAGAACATATAGAAAATAGTCGATATTATTTATTTCTACTTTGGCAAGATAGGCCATTGGAAGCTATTTACAAGGGTTACCTTGCAGCTCTTAAGAAGGGCATGTACTTTATTGAATTGCATTTAGTTTAAATTTTTCCTCATGGATATATGATATCACATGTATTTCTCATCTCTATAAATTGTTATGAAGAATTCCATATAAATGATGGGGACCTAATCTACCACCTTAGCCAAGGAACTACAGTTGTGACCTAAGTTGAAGGCATACAATAAGTTAAACTTGGAGAATTCCATATTTGTATTGGACCTTTTTTTAAAATGTACCATTTATTGTTTTGAACAACACTTCAATTCCTATTTCGGATAGCGAAGGATTTGATCCTTCTTATCAAATAGGAGATGAAGGTATTAAAGAATGAGTTCTTTAGTTTTTTGTGGTACACCCAACAAAGGATTGTGCATATTGGATTCTTAACCATCACTAACGAACCTTCAAAGAAGTAAGAAAATTAGATATCTAAGAAGATGCCATGCTATGACATACAATTCTTGGGCACATCTCTAAGAATATGATGAGCAAGTTAGAATCTCTCAAAGCACCTACATGTTAGTGGCATTAAGGACCTTCCTACTTGTGAATCTTATTTAAGGAAAAAATGACCTAAGCTTTCTTTGTAGGACAAATAGAGCGCTCCACAAATTTGTTAGATTTTATCCATACTGATAGATGTAGCCCACTAAGAGTTAGTGTGAAAGGCACTCCATATCGAATCAAAGGAAAGAATACTTAAGTAGAAATTCTTAGATTATCTAAAGGTGAATGGGATTTTCTCTTAATGGTGTCCACCAAGCACACCCCAATATAATAGAGTAGAAGATAGGAGACACGTTACCTTGTAAGACATGGTACATTTCAAGACAAGCTTTTTTGATGTGCCTATATCCTTTCAGGGATATACCTTTAGATGGCAGTAAAGTTACCATGTATAAAGACATCACATTATAGTACCTCACTATTAGTGTCGAAAAATGTCACATGAGATGTGGCATCGCAAAGCACCCGCTTACCATTATCTAAAGGTTTAGGGATCTCCCGCCCACATGAGATGGATAATGGGAGATAAGTTGGAAAGTAGATCTACCTTGTACAAGTTTGTGGAATACCCAAGAAGTCTATGGATTATTAGTTTTAGGATCCCTCAAAACAAAATGTGTTTGGTTTGATGAATGCTACCTTTTTGGAAAAGAAATTTCTATTAGATAGAAAAGACGGTGTCATTGAACTTGATGAAGTTAAGGATGATAAAGAAATCCCACAAGTGGTAGAAATAAATAAATGTCAAAGAGCCTCACACACAACCTCTAAGATAGGACCCAATTAGAAAGTAACTCAAAAGGTTCAAATTTCTTCATGAGATGGGATAATTCGATAATGATCTAAAGACCTATGAGGAAGCTATGTTGGACATAGACTCGGGACATTTGTTAGGTGTCAAAATTTGAAATAAACTCCATGTACTCCAACAAAAGTATAGACGTTGGTAGATCTATTGGAGGGAATACTTCCCATTGGTTGCAACTGGATCTATAAGTGAAAGCTAAAAGTTAATGGAGAGGTGATGACCTTTAATGCGTGACTAGTGACAAAAGATTACACTCAAAGGCCGATATTGATTTCAAGGAAACCTTTGCACCAATCACAACACCTAAGTCTATTTAGATTTTACTTTCTATTATCATATATTATGTATATGAGAGATGGCAAATGGATGTAAAAAAATAGCTTTCCTTAATGGAAACATTGAAGAAAATAATTATATGGTGCAACCACAAGGTTTTAAATCCAAAGCAATTAAGTAAAAAGTTTTCAAACTTGAGAGATCCATTTATGGACTTAGATTAACCTCCTAAACTTGGAACATACATTTTTTATAAGATAGTCAAATTATTTGCATTTGTCAAAAAGGCGTATGAGCCTTGTGCATACAAAAGTCTAGTGGGAGTAGTATATAGTTTATTGTGCTTTATGTCAATGGCATTCTTCTCATTGAGAATGGGAAAGAAATATTAGAGTGTACTAAAGTGTGGTTATCTATACAATTCTCCATGAAACATTTAGAAAAAGCATCCTGTGTATTGAGAATACGTATCTATAGAGATAGATTGAGAAGGAAGCAGGGGCTTTCCCAAACACCATACATTGACAAGATACTAAAGAGGTTTAGTAAGAAAGAATCCAATAGGGGGTTCCTTCCTTTGGGACATGGCCTTTGTCTCTCTAAGTCTATGGTCCCTTAGATTGACAAAGAGAGATATAAAATGTCCAACATACCTTATGCATTCGTTACCTAGAGCATATTGTACAAGACCAAATGTGGCACACTCGCTAAGTATTACTAGTAGATTCCAATATGATCTCGATGAATGTCACTGTGGGCCGTAAAAACATTCCTTAAGTACTTGAGAAGAACTAAGGACTTATTTTAGGTATATAGTAATAGAGAATAGAAACTCAAGGGATTTTTGGAATCAAGTTTTCAATTCAATAAAAATGACCTAAAATCTACTTTTGGAGTTATATTTTGCCTTAATGGAGATATGGTGAGTTGGAAGAGTTTCAACAAGACACCATGCCAAAGACAACTATTGAGGTGAGATAATTTATGGTTTTGGAAACCGCAAAAGAAAGTCTTTGGATAAAAACTCCATCCAAGAGTTGGATGTAGTGCCTAGTATGAATAAAAACCCATGGTTGTCTTTGGAAGACAACTTAAGATTTGAGCCAAGATCTCATCAGCGATCCAAACATATCAAATGCATTATCATTTGGTATATCTATCAATTAATGGAGGCGACAACTCAGTAGATAAAGTTGACTAAAAAAAATATAGCAAAACCATTATGTAAACTACTAAAAGCTAAAAGGTCTTTGAAGGACATCTTATGAAAATAGGTCTTAAGGCCATAGGGCAATGGCTTTAAGGCAAGTGGGAGATGGAATAGTGGTTGTCAAGCCAATTGAATTGGCCTTGTAAAATTATTTTCGTGTAAATAATCACGATTGAACGATACTCTCAATATGACCATCTTCATCTTATGTTCATTAGTTCTTCACAAGTATTAGGATAAAGCTCTTAGATCACACATGACTATAGGACTTGGTCAATTCACTGGATGGTGATCACAGAATAAGTCTTATACTATTGTGATCTTAAACCTTCCAAGTCCTGAGATAGGGCATCTAAAATCTAAATAGACTTGTACTAAAGATACATCAATTAAAGGGTTAGATGTTGCCCCATTCCATGGGCAATACCATATGAGACATAGGTGCATATTAGTAGGTGCTTGTTAGAGAACAATGCACTAAAAACCCACCAAAGAATCTATTGGATACCTAGAGTGGTAAGTAGGTAGTGCAAGTTCTCCAACCTATGCCAGTGCATATTATTAGTTCTTTGACCAGTGAACCCATGGTAACCTTATTTTCGATCCTCATGCTTTCTCATTCTTGGTCACTTAGTGGGTTGTTTAGGTTGAGATTGGGTATGACCTACTTGGCATAGAGGTTTGTGAGATTTAATATGGAATCTAACTCCTCATTTTTAAGAAGGGCGAGTACATCTCCTATGTATTCTATAATGATTGATTCCCAGAAATCCTTGAGCAAGGTAGTGTGACAATTCGAAAGAGGAGTTTTCCAAAGAGGAGGGCACACAAAGGGATTGAACATTCAAAATAAAGATGTAGTATTGAGGCTATTAAGAAGCTAACAAATATCTTACCTCAGGCTTCTTTCAAGAGATAGGGGATGAAAGGACCGGATTTGCATGATATGTGTAAAGCTATGATGGTTATCTAGATATTCATTTCAGTCAATTAATTGGGCTCCATGGGCTTGAGGTTGGACATTGACCATGGAGATTGGGTACTCTTAAATTAAGGAGATTAATTGAATTGAGTGGATTAGTTTAAAAAAAGGTTTAAACTAAAATAAATATGTGATATTCAAAAGTCACAAGGAGTTGTGAGCTCATGTCCAATGAATGGTGGAACCTATTGAGTCACACACAAAAGCCAATTAGATTCCAAACATGATGGAACAATTTTCTAAGTGTTAGAGATTTTTACTTGATGATCGATTTTCAAGGATACAATTAGATTGTCCATTTTACCTTGATTAATGTAAGTGTTAAGTTAATCAGCTAATTTAAAGAGTTAAACTAAACTAATAATTAAAGAGTTAATTATTTGGTGCCAAGGTGACCATCAATTAATCAAGTTGACTTAAAGAGGAAAGGTAACTAAATTAAGCTTAACTGTTAAGCTTGTTTGATTTAAGAGTTAAATCAAATGTTAATTAATTAAATTATAGTGTTTAATTTAATTAATGGGAAGAAATATTTTGGAGGGAAAATTTAAGTGAAGTGTTCATTTAAATTAGCATCTTAATTAAATTGAAATTAGATTCCAAATGTAATTGAAATGCACATGAAATTCAAGTAAGACTCTTGAATTTGAACTTGCCACCTTGGCATTCCACTTTGGCAGTTACCTTGAGGAAGGTGTGATGCAAGTTTCAGCTTCTATATATAGATATAAAGGGGGTGCAAATCTAGGCCAGCTCATAGAAAGTGTGAAAAATTTATTATTTGCATTCCCTCCAAAAACTCTCTCTCTCTCTCTCTCTACCCATGCATTGCATCGTGCGTTGAAGTTTTGCATTCCTTCTTCTTCCTTCCATAAAAATTGGACCCCTCTACCTCATTTTCTCTTCTCTAAATCCAGCTTCTAGTGAGGGGAAATTAGAAGATTGATTGGCATATGGATCATGACAATAGAGGCATTTGACTTTCTAGATTTTTTAGATCCACCTATAGTAGTTCCAAATGGGCAAATTTGTTTGGAGCTATCCAAAATTACTTTTGCTCCAAAATTTTCCCAATTGCTTCCTCAGCATGTGGAGGTGTTCCAAATTTAATTTCCCAAAGCTAGGCAAAATTTGTTGTTTCTTTGTTGTGCTGGTTTCTAGCAGGTTCTAGATTCATGAATTGTTCACAATTTTCTCCTTGAAAATTTGTGTATCAAGATATTCCTCTTGCCAAATCCAGATATGTAGCATGTTTAGATCCTTGGGTTTTTTAGTAGCCTAGTTAATTTTAGCTTTTGAAGTTTTAATTTTTAGATCTTAGTCCTACTCTTACCTTCAAAAAGGATGATGAATGAATGGGAATGATCATTAAAGTTTAATATTGATTTTATTTGTTTCAAGTTGTGGAAAAGAGTTGTATTAAATTAGGGCTTGCACGTCTTTTAATTTCTATCTTATAAATGTTATGAGAGTAGAATCACTATGTGTTAGGATTTCTTTTCTCATATAATTGTTGCAATGAGACAAAAAGACTATTGGAGGTATGAAGACCCATAAATGTATGGGATACATTTATGTAATAGCTAGATTTAATCAACCCACTTAAAATCAACTAAGTAGTGCACCTATGGCTCTAAGTGTATTACTTGGTTAAAGCTCATGGTTGTCCTACCCTAGGAGCATGCTAAGTATATTTATATTTAAGTTTTCCATATCCTATTAATGTATGAGATGCATGGATATGATATATGAAACCTAAATAAAAAAATAAAATTGATGAGATCTTCACAAGCAAGAAAAACCCTTCACTTAAAAGAGTCTAAGTGCTTTCAAACATTAAGTCAAAATGGACACAAATTAAAAGGAGTTTTAATTAATACATACCTTATACCAATAGTATATCATAGGATGATGCCACTATCTTTGTGTGATGGCACACAACACATGGGTCACACTTATGATAGAAAGTTATGATCATATACTTAACATATAATGCACTTTTGATGTAATGCTTCCTATGCATTGGCACATGGCATGTGAGATGACATAGTATGATTTGAATCAAAGCTTGATTGGTAGGTCTAATTTAACACCTAGTAATGTAGATGGTGTTGGAATAGTGCCCCACAAGCTAATTACATTGGCATGTAAACAATTTCGCTTGTGATACAATCTTGATTGAATGATATTAAATAGTCATCTTCATCTTATGCTTGTACTTACTTCACTAGTATTTGGTTGAAGCCTTTAGATCGCACTAGACTACAAGATTTGGCCACACGCTAGGTGGTGAACATAAAACAAATCTTACACAGTCATGATCTCAAATCTTTCAAGTCATAGGATCTCATGAAACAGGGCATCTAAGATTCGGATAGACTTGCACCAACAATGCATAAATCTAATTATTAGATATTGATCCATTTGATGAGAAATGTCATATGAGACATAGGTGTATGCTAGTAGGTGCTTATTAGAGAATAAGGTATTAAAGACTTGCCCAGAGAATAAGGTATCAGAGACAGCTATAGTTGTTTTTAGCTTGATCAATTTAACTGTGAAATTGATCTAGTTAATTTAAGGAGTTAAATTAAGACCAATTAATTAAGAAGTTAATTATTTGGTGCCACATGACTATAAATTGGTCAAATTAACTTAAAGAGTTAAGCTAATTAACTTAAAGAGTTAGGGTAATTAAATATATTAAAGTATTTAATTTAATTAAAATGAAGAACTTTTTTTAGCAGGGAAAATTCAAATGAAAAGTTCATTTGGTGTGGCATTAGAATTTATTTGAATGACATTTCATGAGATGAAATGAATATTCCAAATGAAATTCAAATGCACACAAAATTTAAATTCACATGCCAAGTTGCAATAGCAAGTGGGTAGCCACCTTGAGGAAGGTGTGATGCCACCTTGGCATCACACCATCTTCCCTCTATATATGGATATCATGTGAGGGGGTGCCCTCATTCATTGAATGTGTGAATTCCATACTTGAATTAGATTCTCTCATTTTCTCCTCACTTCCCAAATGTTGCCTTATGTGTTGAAACTTCACTTCTCTTCATCTCTTACCTCCAAATCAAGGCTTCGTTTTTGCATTTCTCCTCTTTTTGATCCAACTAACGTTGAGGAGAATTGGATTGTGCATTAGTGTGTAGTTCTTATCATTAGAGGCAAGGCAATTGGATTGCTAGCCTTTGACGATCCTTTATTTCTGGCAATTGCATGAAGGCTTTTCTATAGAGGCTTTTTGTTTTCTATTGTAGCTGAATTTTAGAATATAGATGCATCAAGGTGTTGGTGAGTTCCAGTAAAAATTTCAGTTAGAGGAAAAATCATTTGGTTGGGAAAAAGTTGCTTGGAAATTGCCATGCCACTGGGGAGATAATTTCCAGGAGTTGAAAGCTACTTCCTTGTTTCCTTGAATTTTGAGCAAATCAACATAATCATTGCACTGAATCTGAATCTATGGCCTTGGTCTCATGTGTGGCCTAGTTATTTTGGTGTTTTTATGCTTTGATAATTGGATCATAGTGCTACATGTGACATCAAGTGGTATTGGAGCCTAATTCATGCTATGATTTGGATTTTTGATTGAATGATTCATATGATGAATTGATCAAACATGTCCAAACACTTGATCCAACCTATGGATTGGAGTGTTTGGATGATGCTATTGAATGCAGGTGTAGCATAAAGATCTAATATTTAAAACTTCAAAAACTGAAATTAACATAGATCTAAACATGCTCATGGTTAAGATTTAGGTAAAGTATTACCTTGATGAGCAAATTTCCAAGGAGAAAATGCTGAACCTTTCGCCAATCCAAAATCTACTAAAAAGCTACACAACTAGAAGAGAGCAACTTTTGCCACATCCATACTTCTCTAAAATTCATAAAAACAAATTATTGTATCTTCTTAACACCTTGATAAAGAGACATTGTAAAATGTTTGGAGCAAAACACGCTTTAGATCTCCTAGAAAAAAATCATCAAAACTATTGCTCTACAAAATGGATCTCCAAAGACAAGCAAACCAAATGTTTTACCTCTATTGTAATGATCCACACACCAATTGAACTTCAAATTTCTCTTTACTTGTAGCTGTAGAAAGAGAGGTGAAAAGCTATGGTGGTGACCAATTTTGAGGTAGGAGAAGAATAGAGAGCAAAGCTTCTACACATGAGGCAATACTTGGAGAGAGGTTTTGGAAGGAAATGTGAAAGATTCAATCTTCACACCAAAATACAAGTGCTGAATATATGTCCCCTCTATATTTGTATATAGAGGCAGGATGGTGTGATGCCAAGGTGGGTGGCCAACTTGCAATGTCAAGTTGGCAAATGCAAATTCAAATCTTATTTGAATTTCATATGTATTTCAATCTAATTTTAAATTAATTAACTCTTAAGTCAACAAGCTAAACATTGTTAACTTAACTCTTTATGTTAACTTTGATCAATTTGAGATCAAATGGCACCAAATAATTAAATCTTTAATTATTAGTCTAATTTAACTCCTTAAATTAATTCATCGATTTAACACTTAAATTAATCAAGCTAAAGTTGACCTTAAAATTGATCACCTCAAAATTTGTCCACTAGGAGTGAATATTCTCAATCTTAGAAAAATTCCTCCATCAATTAAAAAGCTAATTGGGTTTTGTGTGTGACCCAATTGATTCTACCATTCATTAGATATGGGCACACAACTCCTTGTGACTTTTAAACTAATTGACTCAATTCAATTGATCTCATTAATTGAAGAGTATCCAATCTCTATGGTCAATGTCCAAGCTTAAGCTCATGGAGCCAAACTAATTGGCCAAAATGAATGTTGTTGGAGAATTATTATAGCTCTACACATACCATGCAAATATGGTCCTTCCATCTTTTATTTCCCAAAAGAGGTCTAAAGTAAGATATTTGCCAGCTTTCTAATAGCCTTGATACTATGTTTATATTCCCAATATTCGATTCTAGTTTATGACCTCATCTTTGGAAAACTCCTTTTCCAAATTGTCATACTGCCTTGTGCAAGGACTCCTTGGAATTGATTATTATAGAACACATAGGAGATGCACTTGCTCTTCATAAAAGTGAGGAGTTAGATCCCATCTTAGATCTCGCAAACCTCTTTGTCTAGTATAGCTCATGCCCAATCACCACTAGAATAGCCTGCTAGATGTCCAAGAATGAGTCAATACATAAGGACCAAACACAAGGTTACCATGGATTTTTAGGTCAAAGGACTAATTATATGCACTAGCGTAAGATAGAAAACTTGCCACTATGGCTATCTAGTGGATTCTTCAGGTGGGTTTCTAGTGCCTTGTTCACTAACAAGCCCCCACTAACATGCACCCATATCTCACATAGCCTTGCTCATAGAATAGAGTAATATCCAACATTTGGATTTATATATCGTTAGTGTAAGTATATCGAGATGTTAAAAGCTCTATCTCATAAGATCCTATGACTTGGAAGATTTAAGATCACAATCGTGTAAGACGTATTCCATGATCACCACCTAGTGCATGACCAAATCCCATAGTCTTGTGAAGTAAATATAAGCGTAAGATTAAAATGGCCATTTAATGAATATCATTCAATCACAATTGTATCATGAATGAAATAGTTTACACACAAATTTAATTAGCTTGTAGAGCATTATTCGAACAATCTACTACTTGCCCTAAAACTAATTCCCCATAGTCTTAAAACCCATTAGCATTTAGGGGTTTGGATAGTAGTTTTACTATATTCTTTTCTGAGACAACTTTATCCACTTAGTTGTCACCTCTATCAATTGATATCATATATCAAATGATAATGCAATTATAGTGTTTAGATCACTGATGAGATATTGGCTCAAGTGCTAAATTATCTTCAGAAGATAATTGTAGGCTCATGCATGCTAGGCACTACATCCAACTTTTGGAAGAAGTTTTTATCAAACACCTTTCTTAGTGGTTTCCAAAACCATAATATATTTCACCTCAGTAGTTATCTAGGCCGTGGTGTCTTATTAGAACTCTTCAAACTCACCATGCTACCATTAAGGCAAAATACTAATCCATATATAGATTTTAGGTCATCTATATTTGATTGGAAACTATAATCCAAAAACTCTATGAGTTTCAACTCTCCATTACTGTATAGCAAAAATAAGTCTTTAGTCTTTCTCAAGTACTTAAGGGTTGTTTTAACAGCCATCTAATGACATTCACTAGGATCAGATTGGAAATAACTCATAACTCTTAGATGATGTGCCAAATTCAGTTTTATACATTAAACAACATATAATATGCTCCCTATAGTGGCAAATAAAGTATGTGGGATATTTATGTCCTCATTTTTAGTCTAAGGAGCCATAGACTTAGAGTGAAAAAGACCATGTCCCAAAGGGAGTAATGCCCTCTTGGATTCTTCCATACTAAACCTCTTTGGTATCTTACCAATGCACAGTATTTAGAAAAGCCCTAGCATCCTCCCTGATTTATCTTTATAGATATGTATTCCCAATATACAGGACGTTTTTCATAAATCTTTCATAGAGAATTGTGTAGATAATCATACTTTAGTACAATTTAACATTTCTTTCTCATTCTCAATGAGAAGAATGTCATCGACATAAACCACAATAAATTGCATATTACTCCTACTAGCCTTCACACAAGGTTCATACACCTTTTTGACGAAGCCAAATGATTTAACTATCTTATCTAAAACATATATTCAAAGTTTGGGATGCCAATTTAAGTCCACAAATGGATCTCTGAAGTTTGCAAACATTTTGCTCACTCACTTTGGATGTAAAACCTTGGATCTTGTCTAAAGCTGTTTTCAGATCCATTTACCATATCTCATAGTCATAATATGTGAAAATAGCAAGTAAAATCCGATTAGACTTAGGCATTGCGACTGGTGTAAAAGTTTCCTTGAAATTAATGTTGGGTCTTTAAGTGTAACCTTTTGCTACTAGACATACCTTAAAGGTCATCACCTTTCCATTGACTTTCAACTTTCACTTATAGATCCACTTGCAACCAACGGCAACTATTCCCTTTAATAGATCTACCAAAGTCTATACTTTGTTGGAGTACATAGAGTCTATTTTAGATTTTATGGCGTCTACCCAATGTCTTGAATCTATGTCCAACATAGCTTCCTCATTGGTCTTCAGATCACTATGTAATTGGCCCATTTCATGAAGGAATCCAAACTTTTCAAGTTGCTTCTTGATTGGGTTTGACCTTCTCAGAGGTTGTGTATAAGGCTTTTAATAATTATTTATTTTTGCCGCTTATGGAATTTGATGTTCATCTTGAACTTCACCAAGCTCAATAATAACACTTTATCTATCTTATAGAAATTCTTTTTCTAAAAAGGTGGCATTTCTCAAAATAAAACATCTTTTATTTTGAGAGATCTTAAAAGTAATAACCCAAAGGCTCTCTTAGGTATCCCACAAATTTGCACAAGTTGTATCTATCATCCAATGTATCTCCCACTATCCGTCTCACATAGGCTGGAGACCCCTAAACCATTAGATAATGATAAGAGTGTGCTTTGTCATATCACATCTCATGCGTTAGCTTTGGCACCAACTTTGAAGGGATGACATTTAGTAACTTCACCACTATCATTAAGGAATATCATCAAAAGGATATAGGCACATTGAAGAAGTTCATCATGGAACGTACCATGTCTAGAAGGTATGATTTCTCCTTTCAGCTATACCATTATGTTGGTGTGTACCAAGTAGAGTCCATTAATAGAGAATTCCATTCTCCTTTAGATAATCCAAGAATTTAGTACTTAAGTATTATCACATTCAATCTGATCGGAGAGTTTTAATAGTAACTCTTAATGGGCCACATATATCCATTTCGATCAAATCCAAAGGATTAGTGGTATGTTTTGATTGTCTCACAAACGGAGGCTTGGTTATTTTTTTCTTTAAACAAGATTCACGAGTAGGAAGGTCCTCAATGCTCCTAACATTTAGTGCTTTAAGAGATTCTAACCTATTTATCCTATTTTTAAGGATTGTCCAAATCTTGCATGTCATAACATGGCATCTACTTGGATATCTAATTTTCTTACTTTATAGAAAATGCATTAGTGATGGTTGAGAATCCAATATGCACAATCCTTTGTCGAGTGTACCATAACCAACTAAATGAGCCATTTTTTAATACCTTAAATCTCCTATTTGATATAGAAGGATCAAATCTTTCACCGTCTAACATAGGAATTGAAATATTGTTCTCAACAATATATGGTACATTATAACAAAGGTTGAACACAATTATGGAATTCTCTAAGTCTAACTTATTTTATGCCTTTAGCTTACGTCACAACTCTTGCTCATTTACCCCTATCACTTAGTTTTGTTCTTCTTTCTATTCTTTGTAACAACTTACAAAGATAAGAACCACATGCAATATCATGTATTCATGAAAAAGAATTTATCCTAAATGCACTTCAATAAAGTACATACCCTTTTCAAGAGTAGCAAGGTATTTCTTGCAATACTGCTTCCAATGGCCTACCTTGCCAAAATAGAAATAAATAATATCGAATATATTCTTTATAATCTTCTTAACTCCTTTGGATGCCTTTCATAGTTGTTTTCCCTTGGAGAAAGTACGTTTCTTCCTTTACCTCCCTTGCTAGCACCCATAGAGCTCATAGACTATGAGGAAGAGACAAGTGCCAAAGGTTTGCCCTTATCATGATAGTTTTCTTCTAGATTAACACTTTGATCAATAAAACTTAACATGGATGTGAGGATCAAATACTCATAGAGATCATTGTCCATCACTACATCCAAGTTGAAAATGGTTCTCCAAGCTTAATCATTTTTAGATTGTAGTTGATGATACATGACTTCACATCCATCCTAGCTTGAAAATATACTTTGACAACATCAACTTCTCATACCTCATTGACTTTACAACTTTCATAAACTTTGACCAAAGTATTATTCATGTGTCCTTGAGATTTTTAAAGTTTGTAAATGCCATCAAGAGACTAAAGGATAGGATGATCCTAAACCCAATTCATGAACATTTCATGTGTCTTTAGACCTACATTAATCCTAAAGGGATTAGGAGTACCATGATATATAGGACCTACATTCGCTTTTAGGAATATAGAACGATTTTTGAGGTTAAGTCAATCATGAAAGTTTAGCCTAATTAGTTTATTGGTTTCCAACATGACATCGAATGGAATTTTAGCCATTCTTGAGAATTCACAAATCTTCAAAGGCAAAAAAGAGCATATAAGTATGTGATTGAATTTTGATATTGAAAACATATTCATGGTCTTTCAAGCATATTTTTCTCCCACTATTTTTATTAAGTCCTTCACCTTCCAAAAGAATTTAGGAAATCATATTTCCTACTAAGAATCAATACCCTAAGGACTTGTAAGTGGTCCTTTGGTGACCAAATGTATATTGTCAAACAATTCAAAAGTAGGCAGCTTTTACTAATTGCATCTCATGCAACTCTTGATATATTTCACCTATATCCTTTTCTTTTCATGTAGATCCCCTATAAGAACAACCTCTATGTTAATCGGTGTTTAGTTGAACCTACCAATCAAACTTTGATTCAAGATGGGCACCACAACATCTCTCGTGACTAATTGTATAATGTATGGACATTTTCAAATCAAATATGCATCATATGCTAAGTATATGGTCACAGCTTCTATCTAAGTGTGACCCCCATGACTGGATGTATATCACACAAAGATAATAGCATCGTCATGCCCTATACTATTGGTAGAAGGCATGGATTAATTAAAAACTCTTTTTATTTTGTACCCATTTTAACTTAATATTTGAAAACACTTAGGCATTCCAAGTAGAGGGTTTTTGCTTATAATGATCTCATCATTTTATCTTCTTATTTAGGTTTCTATATCACAATCCATACATCATATACATTAATAGGATATGAAAGCATAAATAAGTAAATGTGCCCAGTATGCTCCTAGGGTGGGGTGACCATGAGCCTAACCAAGTGATGCACTTAAAGCCATAGATGCATCACTCAGTTGATTTTAAGTAGGTTGATTAAACTAAGCTATTATATGAGTGTATCCCATACATTCATGGGTCTTCAAACCTCCCTAAATCTTCTTTGCTCCTTGTTATTTTTATAAGAGAAAGAAAACTTCACTCCAATTGATTCTACTCTCATAACCTTTACAAAGTAGAACAAAGTGGCATGCAAACCCCATTTATTACAACCCATTTCAACAACTTGAAACAAATAAAATCAATATTAAAGGCTCATGATTATCCCCATTCATTCATCTTTCATTCAACACTTAAATGAATAATAAACAAATTAAGAATTGACATTTAATTCCAACAATTAAATGCTTGTCTCATCAATAATTGATTGGCCAAACAAAAATAAGCATAACCATTATGCATCTCATTTTTGCAATAATTGGAGATCAACTTTAACAAGATTTAAGAAGCACTCAAAAATGTCAAACATAATTTTGAAAACTTGCACAACACTTGTGCACCTATCTAGCTTAATTTGAATCAATTTTCATCATGTAAGGAACACAAAATTGAGCTCAAAAATCATCCTAAACAAAGCTAGTCACTGTTGCTCAAGTGTGCACATGGCTAGGCGGCAGGTGCAGCCGCTACCCTACCTGTGTGCTACCATGGTGCGACAGCACCCCTGTTTTGGTATTGGGACAAAATCAAGCTATTTTTGGCCCAACTTTTGTACACCAAAGATTTTAAAGCACTTTATGAACATTAAAGCACACATTATAGATGAGATTCAAGATTCAAAACACATTTTAAAAATGAAATTTCAAGTGGTTAAACACGCTTCAAAAATTAAGTTAAAGTGATAATCACATTCTTCCAAAAATCTCCAATTAAATCCAATCCAATTGGATCCAAAAATGACCAAAATACATTAAAACCAAATATTACATGCTATATCAACATATAACATCAACTAATGCCAAATAAACATTCAACATTAGAAGCAATGAATTAAAACATGCCCAACATGTGAATTAACTCTTAAAACACATATAAGCATAATTTCAATTCATCAAGCATGGAGCCACACACAACAACAACCAAACATTCCAATCCATCATATGAATTGAGAATTTAGCAATTTTGGTCAATTTATCACATGAATTAATCAATCAAAAACCAGAATCATAGTATGATTAAGGCTCTAATACCCCTTGAAGGCCTATGCAGCACTAGAATCTAATCATCAAAACTTTAAAAACTAAAATTAGCTAAGCTATACAAGCTAAAAAGGATCTAAACATGCTCATGATTCAGATTTAGATATAGACATACCTTGATGAGCAACTTTTTCCTCATCCGAACTACTCTGAAAACAACAAAAAAATTACTAACGAAGACACTGCAAAAAATTCAGAGAAAAACACGTTAAGGATTTCCTGAAAAAAATTCATCAAAACTGCGGCTCTACAAAATGGATCTCCAAAGGCAAGCAAACCAAATGTTTTGCCTTTATTCTAATGATCCACACACCAGTTGAACTTTCAGTTTCTCCTCACTTGTAGATGGACAAATAGAAGAGAAAAGCTATGGTAGAGGCTGAATTTGAGGTAGAAGAAGAATAAAGAACAAAGTTTCAACACATGAGATAATGCTTAGAGAGAGTTTTTGGAGGAAAATGTGAAAGATTCTAATCTTCATACCAAAATACAAGTGTTGAATATATGCCCTTCTATCTATATGCAGAGGGAGGATGGTGTGATGCCAAGTGGGCATCATACCTTCCTCAAGGTGGGCAGCCAACTTGCATGTCAAGTTGGCTAATGCAAATTCAAATCTTATTTGAATTCCATATGCATTTCAATCTAATTTGGAATCTAATTTCAAATTAATTAAAATGCCAAGTCAAATGAACTCTTTATTTGAATGTTTCCTCCAAAATATATTCTTCTCATTAATTAAATTAAACACTTTAATTTAATTAATCAACCTTTGACTTAGTTCGTAAGTCAAGATGCGTAACTCTTACTCTTAATTTTGTTAACTTAATTGTTTAAGTTAACTTTGATCAATTGGAGATCAAATGGCACCAAATAATTAACTCTTTAAATATTAGTCTAATTTAAATCCTTAAATTAAGTGATTAATTTAAGTATTAAATTAATCAAGCCAAAATTGACCTCAAAATCGGTCCACTAGGAGTGAATTTTCTAACCCTTAGAAAAATTCCTCCATCAATTAGAAAGCTAATTAGATTTTGCGTGTGACCTAATAGGTTCTATCATTCATTGGATATGGATTTGCAACTCCTTGTGACTTTTGAATATCTTATATTCATTTTAGTTTAAAATATTTTAAAACTAACATGCTCAATTCAATTAGTGTCATTAATTGAAGAGCACCCAATTTTTATGGTCGATGTCCAATCTCAAGACCATAAAGCCTAACTAATTGGCCAAAATGAATGCTTTTAGAGAACCATTATAGCTCTACGCATACTATGTAAACATGATCCCTTTTTATCTTATCTCCAAAGAGAGGCCTAGGGTAAGATTTGTTAGCTCCCTAGTAGCTTCGATACTATATTTCTATTCCCAATGTTCTATTTTGATTTATAACCTCATCTTTTGAAAACTCCTTTTCCAAATTGTCATACTGCCATGCACAAAGACTTCTTGGAATTGATCATTATAGATTACATAGGATGTACACTTGCCTTTCATAAAGATGAGGAGTCAAATCCCATCTTGGATCTCACAAATTTCCATGTTTAGTAGCTCATGCTCAATCGCCACCAAACAGCCTACTAGGTACCCAAGTAGGAGTCAATGCATGAGGATCAACCACAAGATTACCATGAATCTTCAGGTCAAAGGACTAATTATATGCACTAGCATAAGTTGGAAAACTTGCCACTACAATTATCTAGTAGACTCTCCAGGCAGGTCTTTAGTACCTTTTTCTCTAATAAGCATCCACTGACATACATCCATATCTCATATGGCCTTACTCATGGAATGCAACAATATCCAACTATTGGATTATTCATAGTTGATACAAGTCTATTCAAATCTTAGAAGCCCTATCTCATAAGATCTTATGACTTGGAAGATTAAAACCATGATTGTGTAAGACTTGCTCCATGATCACCACCTAGTGCGAGATAATGTCCTATAGTCTTGTGTGATATAAGGATTTATCCAAATACTTGTGAAGTAAATATAAGCATAAGATAAAGATGGTCATTTAAAGAATATCATTCAATCAAGATTATATCATGAGTGAAATAGTTTACACGCCAATCTAATTAACTTGTAAGGCACTATTCTAACAGTTGTGTGTGGCTCATTGTTTGATGAATTGAAATTATGCTAATATGTGTTTTAAGTGTTAATTCATATGTTGAGCATGTTTTAATTCATATTTGCTAATGTTGAATGTTAATTTAGCATTGGTTGATGTTATACGTTGATATAGCATGTTAAATTGTCCTTAAGTTGTTTTGGTCATTTTTTAATCTAATTTGATTGGAGTTTATTCGAAATTTTTGAAGAATGTGATTATTACTTAAAACTTATTTTTGAAAGCATGACTGAGTACTTGAAATTTCATTTTTAAAAGCTATTTTAGATTTGAAATTTCATCTATATTATGTGATTTAATGTTTAAAAGGTATCCTAAATTTTTCGGTGCATAAAAGTTGAGCAAAATTCCACTTAACTCAGTCAAAACCTTGAAACATGGCCACTACCAGCCCTGGCTGGGCACTGACCAAGTAGTGAGTGCCTATGCACACACCCCTCGCCCAACTGTGCACCCAGGTTAGTCCAACAACGGGTAGTTTTAGTTTGGGTGAGTTTTAAGTGCAATTTTTAGCTTCTTAAGTGACCAAAAGTGTTTTTTATCACACATAGTAGATGCACAAATGTTATGCAAGTTCTCAAATTATATTTGACATTTTTTTATTAATTTTAAAAACTTGATAAAGCTAATCTTCAATAATGTGGCATAATTGTTATGCTTTCTCTTGGTTGGCCAATTAATTGTTTATGAGATAATCATTTAATTATTGAAATTGAATGTCAATTCTAGGTTTATTTAATGTTCATTTAAGTATTGAATGAATGATGAATGAATAGGGATGATCATGAGCCATTATTATTGATTTTATTTGTTTCAAGTTGTTGAAAAGAGTTGTGCTAAATGCGGCTTACATGCATCTTGGTTCTATCTTGTAAGAGTTATGAGAGTAGAATCACTAGGAGCGAGGATTTCTTTCTCTTGTAAAAATTGCAAAGAGCAAAGAAAACCAATGAAGGTTTGAAGACCCATGAATGTATGGGGATACACTCATGTAATAATTAGATTTAATCAACCTACTTAAAATCAACTAAGTGTGCTCTTATGCTCTAAGTTCATCACATGGTTAGGCTCATGGTCATCCCATCCTTGGAGCATGACAAGTGCATTTACTTTTTTATGCTTTCCATATGCTATTAATGTATGAAATGCATGGTTAGAATATAGAAAAAGTAAATAAGAAGATAAAATTGATGAGATCTTTGCAAGCAAGAAATATTCTTCACGTAGAATGTTTTTGTGCTTTTAAATATTAAGTCAAAATAGATAAAAAATAGATTACGAGTTGGATGAGATTCAATTGTATGTGGCATGACGATACTACCACCACTTGTGTGATGTCTCATGAGTTGTGGGTAACACTTATGGTGGAAAGTTGTGGCCATACACTTAGCATATTATGGACCTTTTATTTGAGGCTTCCTATGCATTATTAGCACATGAGTCATGGGATGGCATGGAGTGGTCTAGAATCAAAGTTTGATTGGTAGGTTTGACTTAACACCTAGTAGTGTAGATGTCGCATGAGTTGTGGGTCTACATGAAAAGTGAAGCAAAATATATCAAAGCTGGATGAGATGTAATTTGCAAAAATTACTTACCTTTCAATTGTCTATGGATGTCTTACAAGTCATAAGTCCACTTACAAATCCTTAGGGCCTTAATTCTCACTAGGAAATGAGATTTTCTAAATTCTTCAACAAGTGAAGGATTTGACAATAATGGTATAAAAACATGCTTGAAAGACCATGAACATATTTTTCATATCAATATTCAATCATATGCTTGTGCTTTTTCTTTTGTCTCTTGCAAATTTTCAAAATTTTCATAAACAAATGGCTAAGAACCCACTCCACACAATTTTGGAAACTAATAAACTAACCAGGCGTAACTTTCGCGATTGGTTGAGAAATCTCTAGATAATTCTACACTTAAAAAAGAGGACCTATGTCCTTGATCAACGTTTGCCAAACACCTTAGGTGATGATGCCACCAATGAGGTCCATGAAGTGTTCACTAAGTTTGTAGATGAACTACAAATGAGATGCCTCATGATGGCTTCCATGACCAATGAACTCCAAAAAACTCATGTGTATATAAAGTTCGCTAGTGAGATCTACAAACACCTATAAGAGTTGTCTATGGTGTACTAACAAGACACAAAAGGTTTGCTTTGTCAAAAGAGCTCTTTAGGTCAAGGATAGTTGAGAGTTTTAGCAACCATGATCATAGGCTCATGATTATTAGACTTATTAAGAAGCTTGGACAACTTGATGTGATCATGGACAATGACCCCTATGTGGATTTGATCCTACAGTGATTACCCCTTTTGTTTGACCAATTCATTATGAATTTTATATGTCTAAGAAAGAGGTATCGATTAAGAAATTGGTGAACATATTGGTGACCACCAAGGGTATGACGAAAAAGGAAAAGCCTTTTACGCTTGCTTTTTTCTTTAAGATTAGGGGACCTAAAAAGGGAGGTAAAAGGAAGAAGAGGTCTTTCTCCAACGGGTGGCAACCTTTGAAGAGTTCCAAGAGTGTCAAGAAGAAAAAACAAGAGGCTAAGATTGATGCAAGTTGTTTCCATTGTGGCGAAAAGAAAGCCATTGGAAAAGAAATTGCAAAGCTTACCTTTCAACCCTAGAGAAAGGTTAGTTCAAACAAGTGTATCAATGAGTATAGAAATGAAGTAGCAAAGCAAAAGAGACTTTGTATTAAAGCTCTTCGATCGGATCAAGGCGGAGAATAACTAAGTACCAAATTCTTGGTTTAAAAGAGAATAAAATTCTCTCTCAATGGACTCTACTCGTCACATCCCAACACAATGGAGTAGCTGAGAGAAGAAACCATACCTTGTTGGACATAGTACATTCCATGATTATCTCTTTCGATGTACCTATATCCTTTTGGGGATACGCCTCAAAAACAACAAGTGAAGTTACTAAATACAATACCTTCAAAGTTGGTGCTAAAAATGCCATATGAGATGTGGTTGAAGGCAAGAGTAGCACTAGGATCCAGTAATTAAAACTTCAAAAGCTAAAATTAACTAAGCTACTCAAGCTAACAAAGATCTAAACAAGCTTTAGATCTAGATTGAGTAAGAGGATTACCTTGAATAGCTAATTTCCGAGGAAAAAATTATGAACACATCACAAGTCCAAAATCTGCCAGAAACTAGCATATTAGAGAAACAACAACTTTTGCCTAACTTTGAGATCTCAAAAAATTGAATGTAGAACTCCTCACTCAATGGGGAAGATCTTGTGAAAAATTTAAAGTAAAACTTTATCTGGATCTCCTCATAAAAATTCACCAAAATTACTGCTCTATACAGTGGATCTCCACGATAAGCAAACCAAATATTTTACCTCTATTGATATGATCCACACACTAATTGAACTTTCAATTTCTCTTCATTTTTAGTTGGAGAAAGAGGGGAGAAAGATATGGTGAAGGCCAATTTTGAGGTACGAGAAGAATAGAAAGCAAAGCTTCAACATGTGCTACAATGCTTGAATAGAGAGAGAGAGAGAGAGAGAGAGAGAGAGAGAGAGAGAGTTCTTGGAGAAAAATGTGTGAGATTCTAATATTCACAAATGGTGTGAATGGCTGAATTCCCTTACCAATATATCTATATATAGAGGAAGAATGGTGTGATGCCAACTTGGAATCTAATTTCAAATTGATTAAAATGCCAACTCAAATGAACTTTTCATTTGAATTTTCTCTCCAATACATATTCTTCCCACCAATTAAATTAAACACTTTAATTTAATTAATTAATATTTGACTTAACTCTTAAGTTAATAAGTTTAACTCTTAAGCTTAATTTTGTTAACTTTTTAAGTTAACTTGATCAATTGATGATCATTTGGCACCAAATAATTAACTCCTTAATTATTGATCTAATTTAACTCCTTAAATTAATTGCTTAATTTAATATTTAAATTAATCAAGTTAAAATTGATCACCTCAAAATCGGTCCTCTAGGAGAGAATATTTTAACACTTAGAAAAATTCCTCCATCAATTAGGAAGCTAATTGGATTTTGTGTGTGACTTAATAGGTTCTATCACTCATTGGATTTGGCCTCACAACCCCTTGTAACTTTTGAATATCTTATATTCATTTTAGTTTAAAATACCTTTAAACTAATTGACTCAATTCAATTAATCTCATTAATTGAAGACTATCCAATCTCCATGGTCAATGCCCAATCTCAAGCTCAACTAATTGGCTAAAATGAATGCTCTTAGAGAACTATTATAGCTCTATGTGTATCATGTAAATTATGGTCCTTCCATTTTTTATCTCCTGAAAGAGGTCTAGGGTAAGATATTTGTCGGCTCTCAATAGTTTTGATGCTATGCTACTATTCTCAATGTTGAATTCCCTTGTATGATCTTATCTTTGGAAAACTATTTTTCCAAATTATCACACTACTTTGTGCAAGGATTTCATGGAATCGATCATTATAGAATGTAAAAAGAGATGTATTCACCCTTCACAAAAGTGAAGAGTCGGATTCCATTTTAGATCTCACAAACCTCCATGCCAAGTAGCTCATACCCAATCTCAATCTAAAAAGCCCACTAGGTGGTCAAGAAAGAATCAAAGCATTAGGACTGGACACAACGTTACCATGGATTCTCAGGTCAGAGGATTAATATTATGCACTAGTGCAAGTAAGATAATTAGCTACTATCGACTTGCCACTTTAGCTATTTAGTGGATTTTTCGATGGGTCTTCAGTACCTTATTCTCTAACAAGCACCCACTAACATTTCATTGTAGTTTAAACCTCCTTTTAAACTAGTTAACTCAATTCAATTAATCTTATTAATTGAAGATTACCCAATCTCCATGGTCAATGTCCAACTTGAAGCCTGTGGAACCCAACTAATTAGCTTAAATGAATGCCCTTGAAGAACCATTCTAGCATTACGGGTAGCATGCAAATACAGTCTTTCTATTTCTTATCTCCTAAAAGAGGCCTAGGGTAAGATATTTGTTGACTCCCTAATAGCCTAGATACTATACTTCTATTCTCAATGTTCAGTTTCCTTTGTGACCTCATCTTTGGAAATGCCTTTCCAAATTATCACATCACCTTGCACAAGGATTTCTTGGAATTGATCATTATAGAACACATAGGAGATGTACTTGCGCTTCACAAAGACAAAGAGTCAAATTCCATGTCTAATAACTCCTGCCTAATCTCTACCCGAGTGGCCCTCTAAGTGACCAAGAAAAAGTCAAAGCATGAGGATCGAACATAAGGTTACCATGGACCTTCGGGTTAGAGGACTAATAATATGTACTAGCATAAGTAAGAGAATTAGCTATTATCGACTTGCCACTATGGTTATATAGCGGATTCTTTGATGGGTATTTAATGCCTTGTTCTCTAATAAACACCAACTAACACGCATCTGTATCTCATACAGTTGCTCATGGAATGGAGCAATCTCCAACCTTTGAATTTACGCATCGTTAGTGCAAGTCTGTACTATAGATATTAGATACCTTATCTCATAAGATCCTATGAATTGAAATATTTAAGATCACAATTGTGTGAAACTTATTCCATGATCACCACCTAGTGTGTGGCCAAGTCCCGTAGTCTTGTGCAATCTATGGGCTTCATCTAAATGTAAATAAAGTAAATAAAGAATGTAAGAAGAAAGTGGTCGTATAGTGAATATCATCTAATCAAGATGTCTCACAAGGAAATAGTTTACAAGGCCAATCTAATTAGCTTGTGGGGGTACTAATCCAATAATCTCTCACTTTCCCTAAAGCAAATACCCCTTGCCCTTGAGTGCCATCTTCTCAAGATTTCCTTCAAAGACCATTAGCATTTAAAGGTTTAGACAGTAGTTCTATTCTATTCTCTTCTGAGAAAACTTTATCTACTCAGTTGTGATGTCTATCAATTGATATTATATAACAAATGATAACACATTTACTATGTTTGGATTACTAATGAGATCTTAGCTCAAGTGCTAAATTATCTTCAAAAAACAATCGTAAGCTTATACATGTTAGGCACTACATCTAACTCTTGGATGAAGTTTTTCATCCAAACACCTTTCTTTGCAATTTTTAGAAACAAGGTAAAATGTAAATCCAAAAGTGGATTTTAGCTCATCTATGTCGGATTGGAAACTTGAATCCAAAAACTACTTGAGTTTCGATTCTCTATTGTCGTATACCAAAAATAAGTCCTTAGTCCTTCTCAAGTACATAAGGATTGTTTTTATAGCCATCCTATGACTCTCACAAGGATTAGATTGGAACCTACTTGTAACACTTAGCGAGTGTGTCATATCTGGTCTTGTACATTGAACAACATACAATATACTTCCTATAGACAATGCATAAGGTATGTGAGGCATTCAATATCTCTCGTTGTCAGTCTAAGAGACTATAGACTTGGAGAGATGAAGATCATGTCCTAAAAGGAGAAATCCCCACTTGGATTTTTCCATACTATACCTTTTAGTATCTAATCAATGTACAGGGATTAGGAAACCCCCATCATCCTCCTAGATCTATCTCTATAGATACGTATTTCTAATATGCAGAATGCTTCTCCCAAATCTTTTATGGAGAATTAAAGGTACTATGTTTAGCAACCTCGCTGCTATTTCTAAGACGTATCTCTAAAATGATATAGGCACATCAGAAAGCTTATAATAGAATGTACCATGTCCAACAGGGTATGATTTCTCCTCTCAGTTACTCCATTATATTGGGGTGTGCCGAGTGGAGTCTATTGAGAGAGAATCTCATTATCTTTTAAATAATCTAAGAATTCAGTACTCAAGTATTCACCCCCTCAATCTGATCAAATAGCTTTAATACTAAGTCGCTTTTGCTTTTCTACTTCATTCCTATACACTTTGAACCTTTCAAAGGCCTCAGATTTGTATTTCATACGATACACATGTTTGTACTGAATATAATCATCGGTGAAGGTGATGAAGTAAGAATAGCCTCCTTTCCCACTAACTCTTAGTGGTCCACAAACATCCATATCGATTAAATCCAAAGAATTTATGGAGCACTCCATTTGTCCCACAAAATGAGCCTTGGTCATTTTTCCCTTTAAACAAAATTTATAAGTAAGAATGTCCTCTATGCCAATAACTTTTAAGGCTTTGAGAGCTTTCATCTTGTTCATCCTATTTTCAAAGATATGCCCATGTCTTGCATGTCATAGCATAGCATCTTCTTAGATATCTAATTTTCTTAGTTAAAAGTGCATTAGTGATGGTTAAGAATCCAACATGTACAATCCTTTGTTTAAGTGTACCATGAGCAATTAAAGAACCCACTCTATAATGCCTTCAGTCTCCCATTTGATATAGAAATATCAAATCCTTCACTATCCAAAATAGGAATTGAAATAATGTTCTCAACACTAAATGGTACATTATAACAAAGGTCCAATATAAGTATGGAATTCCTTAAGTCTAACTTATTGTATGCCTTCAACTTTGGTCATAACTCTTGCTCCTTAGCTAAGGATTAATACTCTTCCTTCAGAGTATTAATATTCTTTCTATTCTTTGCAACAACTTGTAAAGAAAAGAACCACATGCGATATCATATACTCATGAGGAATAATTCATCCTAAATGCACTTCAATAAAGTACATGCCCTTCTTAAGGGTTGCAAGGTATTCTTTGTATTAGTGCTACCAATGGCCTATCTCACCGAAGTAAAAACAAATAATGTCGACTATATCCGTTATGATATTCTTAACTCTTCTGAATGCAATTAATAGTTGCTTTCCCATCGAAGAAGAACATTTCTTCCTTTTACCTCATTTTTGGCACCCCTGGGGCCCATAGACTTGGAGGAGGAAACAAATATCAAAGGTTTGCCCTTATCATGATAGTCTCCTTCTAGACAATACTTTGATCAATAAAACTTGACGAGGATGTGAGGCTCAAATTCTCATAGTGATCATTGCCACCACTACATCCAAGTCAAAAAGCTTCTCCAACCTTGGTCATCTTTAGATTGTAGTTGATGACACAAGACCCTATATTCATCCTAGCTTGAAAATCTCCCTGACAACATGAACTTCTTATACCTTATTTGCTTTACAACGCTTGTAAAGTTTAACCAAGGTACTATTCATATATTCTTGAGACTTTTAAAATTTATATATGCCATCATAAGACAAAGGGATAGGATGATCCTAAACCCAATTTGTTAACTTTTCATGTATCTTTAGATCTACATAATTCCCAAAATGATTAGGAGTACCATGATATATGACCTATATCCGAGTCTAGGAATCTATAATGATTTTCAAGGTTAAATCACTTGGGAATTTTGGCCTAGTTGGTTTATTGATTTCTAAAATAACGTTGAGTGGAATTATTGACATTGAAAACATGTTCATGGTCTTTCAAGCATGTCTTTCTCCCACTATTTTATCAAATTCTTTACCCCCAAGAAGAATTCTGGAAATCAAATGTTCTAGTGAGAATCATGACTCCATGACTTGCCAATGGATCCCCATGACCAAGTGCCATCCGCGAGCAATCAAAGGGTAAACAACCTTTGCTAAATGCATCTCATGCAACTCTTAATGTATTTTGCATCACTTTTCATATAGACCCACATGACCGTGTGCCATCTATATTACTAAGCATTAAGTTCAACCCACCAATCAATCTTTCATTCAAGACGGCCTTATGACATCCCCCATGATTGAGTGCCAATAAATGAGGGTTCTTAAGTCAAAGGTGCATCTCATGTTAAGTGTATGCTCATAGCTTTCCTCCTAAATGTGACCCTCTTGGCCAAGTGCCATCACACAAAATTGGTAACTTTGTCATGGCATAAACTATTGGTCAAAGGCTTAGATTAATTAAAACTCTTTTAATTTGTATCCATTTAGATTTAATATTTAAAAATACTTATACATTCTAAGTGGAGGGTTTTTGCTTGCAATGATCTCATCATTTTTATTTTCTCATTTAGGTTCTCTATGTCCTAATTATGCATCTCATACATTAATAGAATATGGAAAGCATAAATAAGTAAATAACCTAGCATGCTCTTGGGGTGAGATGACCATAAGCCTAACCAAGTGATGCACTTAGAGCTATAGGTGCATCACTTGTTTCATTTTAAGTGGGTTGATTAAACTAAGCTATTACATGAGTGCATCCCATACATTCATGGGTCTTCAAACCTCCACGGATCCTTTTTGCTTTTTGCAACTTTTACAAGAGAAAGAAAACCTCATTCCTAGTGATTCTATTCTCATAACTTTGCAAGATAGAAAAAGAAGCATGCAAGCCCCATTTAATACAACCTATTTCAACAACTTGAAATAAATAAAATTAATATTAAATGGCTCATGATCATCCATTCAACATTTGAATGAACAATAAATAAACCAAAAATTGACATTCAATTCCAACAATTAAGTGCTAATCATATTAACAAATAATCAGTCATGCAAAAATAAGCATAACACTTATGCATCATATTTTTGCCACAATTGAAAATCAACTTCAACTAGTTTTAAAAGAAACCAAAAAGTGTCCAACACAATTCTGAGGCCTTGCACAACATTTGTGCAGCTAATGTGTGTGTTTCAATAAAACAAGTTTGGTTACTAAAGGAACTAAAGAAAAAGCTTAAAACCCATCCCAAACCCAACTACAGGCTGCTGGTTGAGGCTTGCACACTACTAGGTAGTAGCTCTTGTCCATTGCCATACTGTGGGTTGCCAATAGTTGGGAGCTCCACTGTTTTGGGGTTTATTGCTGAGTCAAGCCATTTTTGGCTCAACTTTTGTGCATCAATAATTTTAGAACAACATCTAAACACCAAAACACACAATATAGGTGAAAATTTCAAATTAAAACACCTTCTAATACTAAAATATCAAGTGCCCAAAGATGCATGAAAAATAAGTTTAATCAACAACCATATTCTTCGAAAATCTCTAATTATACCCAATCTTATTGGACCCAAAAATGACCAAAACAATTAAAGACCATTCACAACATGCTATATCACAATATGACATCTACCAATGCCAAATCAAAATTTAACATTAGCAAAAATGAATCAAAACATACCCTTGACATGATTTATCAACTAAAGCACATAATAGCATGATTTAATCCATCAACAAAGGATCCACAAGCAAGATCATCCATACAATCCAACCCATCATATGGATTGAGTAGATGGTAATTTTGATCAATTCTTCACAAGAACGAATCACCCAAGCTAAGCAAAATCCAAATCCATGAGTGAATATGGCTTTGATTGCACTTGAAGGTATGTGCGGCGCTAGGATCCAAATTCCTTCAAAAACGAAAATGAATAAACTAGGCCAAAAAAACACCACAAGGATCTAGACATGCATAGGAATCAAATTTAGAAGAGGGAAATACCTAGGTAACAGTAGAAAATTTAAAGACCAAAAAAAAATCTCTTCAACAATTGAATAAGCTTCTCACTAGTGCAGCAAATTCACCACCAATTTTCCCCGAGTTAGATTCCTCCTTTTTAGCTGAAATTTTTAATGGAATGTCTCAAACTTTTCATTATTTTACAATCCAAAATTCAGCCTAATCAGAACTCCAGAGGTACTCCCAGAACAAGCAAAAATCAGCTGCCAGAAACTACTCCAATCAAGAGCAAGAGCAACAAAAATAGATTACTTCTAATGTAAAAGTCCACACTCCAAATCTATGATCTATTCTCTATAGAATGGCTGGAATATCTACAGAGAATGAGGGAAGAAAGGCTGGAAATATGGAGGTGGAAGGTGGAGGGAGTTGGAGAGAATAATGGGAGGCTAACAAAATTAAATTCTCACTACACAATATTATTGGAAGAAAATCATGCAAAGCATGAACACCTCATTTACTATGGCTAGCCACTCTCCTATATCTATATATAGGAGTGGTCACACACCATCCTATTGATGGAGATAATTTTTTAATTGTTAGAAAAAGATTTCTCCCAGGAGACTGATTTTTAGGCACCAAGATTGATGGTCAATTTTGGCTTGATTAATTTAAGTGTTAAATTAATCCACTAATTTAAGGAGTGAAATTAGACCAATAATTAAGGAGATAATTATTTGGGGCTGATTAAGCTCAAGGAGTTAAGCTAGTTTAACTTAAAGATTTAAGTCCAAGGATAATTAATTAAATTAAAGAGTCTAATTTAATTAATTGGGAAGAATAAATTTTGGAGGAAAAATTCAAATGAGATTTGAATTAACATCTTAATTAATTTGGAATTAGATTCCAAATGTAATTAAAATGCACAAGAAATTCAAATGAGATTTGAAATTAATTTGCCACCTTGGTAACCCCACTTGCCCGCCCCACCCCCCAACTTGGCATCACACATTTTTTAGCATCTATATATAGATATAGAGAGAGATGGCTGGCCATATCATTTTTTGGTGTGAAAAATTAAATTCTTTGCAATTTCCTTCCAAAACCATCTTGCAAGCAATGCATTCATGTGTTGAAAGTTTTGCTCTCTTCTTCTTCCTTCCAACATAAAATTGGCCTCCACCATTGTTGAATCTTTGGTCTTACTTCAGCTTATATAGACTACAAATTTTAAAAGATCTAATTAGTGTGTTCCAAAAGGAATTTTGATCCAAAATTTTAACAGAGAGTTGTTTAAGGTGTTCAGAAGCTTCAGTTATTTTTTCAAAATTGTTAGATGAGTTTTTGTTGGGTGATTTTTGCACTCTTCCAGTTGTACCAGTAGTAAACAACTTCACTAGCTTCTTCTTGGATTTGAGTTTTCAAGATAATGCTCTTACCAAATTTGAATCCCTAGCATGATTAAATCTTTGTTATCCTTGCAAGCAGTAGTTAATTTCATACTTTTGAAGTTTTGATAATTGGATCTTCGTGCCTTACTAGCAATAACCACTTTTCTCAATGAAAATATTGAAGAAGAAATCTACATGGGGCAGCCACATGGTTTTACATCCAAAGGGAGTGAGCAAAAGGTTTGTGAACTTGAGAGGTCCATTTATGGACTCAAATAGATATCCTAAAGTTGGAAAGTATGTTTTGATAAGATAGTCAAATAGTTTGACTTTGTCAAAAATGTGTATAAATCTTATGTGTATAAAAAGGCTAGTAAGAGAGGTGTATAGTTTATTGTGCTTTATATCAATGGCATTCTTCTTATTGAGAATGGGAGAGAAATGTTAGAGTGTACTAAGCTTAGTTATCTATACAATTCTCCATGAAGAATTTAGAAAAAGCATCCTACATATTAGGAATACATATTTATAGAGACAGATTGAGGAAAATGTTGAGGCTTTCCTAAACACCATATATTGAAAAAATACTAAAGAAGCTTAGTATAGAAGAATCCAACAAGGGATTCATTCCTACGAGACACAACCTTTGTCTCTTTAAGTCTATGGCACTTGAGACTAACAACGAGAGATATAAAATGTCTCACATACTTTATGCATCCACTATAGAAAGCATAATATATGTTGTCCAATGTACTAGGTCGAATGTGCCACAAGCTCTTAATGATACGAGCTACTTTCAATCTGACCAAGGTGAATAACATGGGAAAGCCATTAATGCAATCCTTAAGTACTTGAGAATAACTAAGGATTTATTTTTGGTATATGACAATAGAGAATTGAAACTCAAAGTGTTTTTTGATTTCAGTTCCAATCCAATGTAGATGATGTAAAATCTACTTCTAAATTTATATTTTGCCTCAATGGTGGCACGGTGAATTGGAAGAGTTCCCAAACTAGACACCACGACTAATTCTACCATAGAGGCAGAATACATTATGGCATCAAAAGTTGCAAAGGAAGGCATTTGGATGAAAAGCTTCATCCAAGAGTTAGATTTAGTGCCTACTATTGATAAGCCTGTAGTTGTCTTCTTTGACAACAATAGAGTTGTTGTGCAAGCTATAGAGCCAAGATCTCGTCAGTAATCCAACCATATTTTGAGGTACTATTATTTGATATGTGAGATCATTGATAGAGGAGACATCTAAGAGGAGAGAGGATAGCGTTAAAAGATATTATAGCAAATCTACTAACTAAACCCCTAATGCAAAAGGTCTTTGAAGGATAGCTTGAGAAGATGGGTCTCAAGACTATGGTAAATTAGTTTTAGGGTAAGTGAGAGATTATTGGAACAATGCCCTACAGCTAATTAGATTGAAGAACAATCTTGATTGAAAGATATTCATATTTCAATAGACATCTTCATATTATGCTTATTTTACTTCACTAACATCTGGTTGAAGTCCTTAGATCACACAAGACTACAGAACTAGGTTGCACACTGGGTAGTGATCATGAAACATGTCTTACGCGATCACGTTCTTAAAATATTTCAAGTCACAGAATTTTATGAGAAATGACATCTAAATTTTGAATAGACTTGCATTAATGATGCAAAAATCCAAGGGGTTGGATATTACACTATTTCATGAGCAATCCATGCTAGACATGGGTGCATGTTAGTAAGTGTTTGTTAGAACAACAAGTTCATAGAAGGCCCGCTTAGAGAATCCACTATATAGCCATAATGGCAAGTTGATAGTGGCAAGTTCTTTATCTAATGCTAGTGCATATAATTGGTCCTTAGACCCGAGGATCCATGATAACCTCATGTTTAGGTCCTTATCTTTGGCTTTTCCTTGACCACTTTACAAGTCTCTGGGTTGAGATTGGATATGAGCTACTTAGACATGGAGATTTGTGAGTTCTAAGATGGGATTTATCTTTTTGTCGTTATGAAGGCTAAGTGTATTTGCTATGTATGTATTCTATAATGATTGATTCTAATGAGTCATTGTGCAAGGTAGGATGACAATTTGGAAAAGAAATTTTCCAAAGATGAGTTCATAAACATGATTCAAACATTGGGAATAGAAATATAGTTGTTGAGGCTATTAGGGAATCGGCAAATATATTACCTTAGACCTCTTTCAAGAGATAAGAGATGAAAAGACCGTATTTATATGATAAATAAGCATAGAGTTACAATGGTTCACCGAGAGCACATTCATTTGGATCAATTAATTGGGCTCCATGGGCTTGAGGTTGGATATTAATAATAGAGATTGGGTACTTTTCAATTAATAGAGAATAATTTAATTAAGTTATTAGTTTAAAGGAGTTTAAACTAATGTGAATATTTTGATATACTAAACATCACAAGCATTGTAAACCCATGTCCAATGAATGGGAGAACCTAATGGGTTACAAACAAAAGCCTAAAGGAAGTTCGGTTTGATGAAGGGAATTTTCTAAAAGTTAGAAAAATTCCACATGGTCGATTTTGTGGAGAAAATAGTTAGCTAATGTTTTAGTCATTTTGTCTTGATTGATTTAATTGTTAAATTGATCAAAATAATTTAAAGAGTTAAATTAGACCAACTAAATTAAGCAGTTAAGTTAATTGGTGCCATATGACAAATTAGTCAAGTGAACTTAAGGGGTTAAGTTAATACCTTCTAGCTTAAGGAGTTAAGTTAATTAACTTGAGGAGTTAAGTCAAGATTAATAAATTAAATTAAGGAGTTAATTTAATTAATGTGAGGAATTAATTTTGGAGGGAAATTCAAATGATGGAACTCATTTAAGGTGCATTTAGAATTAATTTGGATGGCATTTCATGAGATGAAATAAAGACTTCAAATGAAATTCAAATGCAAATAAAATTCACATTTCACATGCAAGTGACCTTGCTTAGTTGGCACCCTTGCAAGTGGATTCTCTTTTCCCTCCAAAAGTATGATCCACTCATGTATTGAATTTTCACACTTTCCTCACCTTCTCCACCAAATTTTAGCCTTCATCCTTTCTTCATCCTTTAGCTTGCTTTAGGTGTGTAGATCATTTCATTAGTGGCTTCACAATTGGAAAGCTTGGCTTGTGAAGATGCACTGTACTATAGAAATTTTGGAGGTGATTTGGTGTACTTTTTGATTTTTATTTTTGCTGAAATTTTTACTGGAGATCCTCAAGGGTGTTGAAAAATTGATGCCCAAATTTCTGCCAAATTGGAAATGATTTGCTTGGGAAAACGTCGTTTGTTCTCTACTGCATTAAGAGGCAACAGTTTTGAAGAGTTCAACATAGTCACCCTTCTGAACTTGGATTTTAAGCAATCAAGGTAATGATCTAAAAGTAAATCCATTTTAAGAGAATGATTTGATCCTTGGATGAAGCGCAACCAAGTTTTGATATAGTTATTTTTGCTTTGTAACTTAGATCCTTGTGCTACAATTTACTTCAATAAATGCACATTTGGGGTCAGATGAAGGAAATTTTTGGGATACATGGTTAGTTAGATGGGTATAGAAGCAAACCAACAAAAGATCCAAGCAATTTTGGACATCTCACCACCTTAAATAGTTAAAGATGTGCAACGGCTAGTTGGAGGGATCATAGCTCTAGGTCGGTTTATTGATCGATTAGTTGACAAAAGGCTACTACTCTTCAAATCCTTAAGAATGCAAGAAAGTTCTAGCGAATAAAGAAATGTGACCAAGCTCTAGACAAATTAAAGCAATATTTGTCAGCACCACCAATACTACCTAAGTCAGAGATCAGTGAGGTCCTATATATTTATCCAGTAGTCTCATCGACTAGACATGGCACTCACAGGCTAGTATATTATAATAGCAAAGCATTGCAAGGCTCATAACACAATTACCTTGAGATCAAAAGTTTGCTCTCGTTTTCACAACAACCAAAAAGTTAAGGTCCTATTTTGAATCTCACTCTATTGTTATCTTGGAGAATCAACCATTAAAGCATGTACTGTCAAAACCAAACATATTGGGAAGGTTGACAAAGTGAGCCATTGAGTTAGCAAAATTTTGAAGGTTAGAGTAACACTAGTATCCAATAAATAAAACTTCAAAAGCTAAAATTAACTAGGCTATTCTAGCTAACAAAGATCTAAACATGCTCATTATTTAGATTTGCATATAGGAATACCTTGACTAGCTTAATTCCAAGTAGAAAATTGAGAACTTTTCTTCAATCCAGATTCTACCAAGTAGCAATACAGTAGAATCAATGCAACTTTTGCATGAGTTAAACGTCTCCAAAAATGATGGAAAAATTTCAACACCTCAACTCTTTGATGGATCTACTATGAAAATTTTAGATCAAAACGCCTTTTAGATCTCCTAGAATAAAATTGCCAAGTTATCATTCCCACTGGTGGATCTCCAAACATTTAGCAACTATTTGTTTTACCTTTTTCATAATGATCCACACACGAAAGTAGTTTCCAATCACTCCTCACAATTAGCTGGATATTGAAATGAGAGATAAGAGGGAGATAACTAATTTTTGGGTTGGAGAAGAAGAGTAAGGTGAACTTTAATATAAGAGTGAACACCTTGAGAATGGAGGGAAAATGTGAAAGAATCTAATTCTTTACATGAGAATGCATATGACTGCCTACCTCACCTCTATATCTATATATAGAGGGAGGATGGTGTGATGCCAAGTTGGCATCATACCTTCCTCAAGGAGGGGGGCAACCAATTTGCTTCCAATAATGCTTGCAAGTTGGCAAATTCAAATCTAATTTGAATTTATGTGCATTTCAATTTCATTTGAAATCTAGTTTCAAGCCAATTAAAATGTCACACTAAATGAACCTTTCATTTGAATTTCTTTCCAAAAAGAATTCTTCTCATTAATTAAATTAGACACTTTAATTTAATTAATTAACCTTTAACTTAACACTTAAGTCAACAAGCTTAATTAATTGAGCTTAGTTAACCAGGCTAATTGATGGTTGCATGACACTAAATAATTAACTTTTTAATTATTGGTCTAATTTAACCTTTAAAGTAGTTAATCAATTTAGCACTTAAATTTGTCAAGCCAAGTGACGCTTTAATTTTTAGTCACCCTAAAAATCAGTCACTTTGGAGTGAATTTTCTAATACTTAGAAAGTTCCTCCATGATTTATGAAATGCTATTATCTTTTGTGTGTGGATCGATAGGTTTTACCATTCATTGGACATAAGCTCACACTCCATGTAACTTTTAAATATCATATATTCATTTTAGTTTAAACTCTTTTAAACTAAATCGGCTCAATTCAATTAATCTCCATGGTTGATGTTTAATCTCAACCCCATGGAGCCCAACTACTTGGTCAAAATGAATGCTACTGGAGAACCATCATAGCTTTATGCATACCATGCAAATATGGTCCTTCCATCTCCTATCTCCTGAAAGCGGTTTAAGGTAAGATATTTTCCAACTCCTTAATAACCTCGATACTATATCTCTATTCTCAATATTTGATTCCACTATGTAACCTCATCTTTAGAAAGCTCCTTTCCCAAATTGTCACACTACCATACGCAAGGAATTCTTGGAATTGGTCATTATAGAATATATAGGAGATGCACTCGCCCTTCACAAAGATGAGGAGTTGGATTCTATCTTAGATTTCACATACTTCCATACTTAGTAGCTCATGCCCAATCTCTACTCGAGTAGCTTGCTGAGTGAGCAAGGAAAAGTCAAAGCATGAGGACCAAACACAAGATTACATGAATCCTCAGGTCAAAGGACTAATTATATGCACTAGCATAAGTGGGAGAACTTGCTATGATGGCTATCTAGTAGATTCTTTAGGTGGGTCTGTAGTGCTTTGGTCACTAACAAGCACTCACTAACATGCATCCATATGCCATATGGGATTGCTCATGGAATAGAGCAATATCTAACCCTTGGTTTTGTGCATCGTTAGTGCAAGTCTATTTGGATCTTAGATGATTTGTATCATAAGATCTTATGACTTGGAAGATTTAAGGACACGACCACGTAAGACTTATTTCATGATTACCATGTAATGCGTAACCAAGTTCCATAGTTTAGTGTGATCTAAGAGCTTTCATCCTAATGTCAATAAAATAATGAAAAGCATAAGATAAAGAAAGCTATATAAAAAATTTTCTTCAATCAAGATTATTTTACAAGGAAATAGTTTTATAAGGCCAATCTAATTGGCTTGCGGGGTACTATTCCAACAAATTCCACATCACTTTCCAACCCTGAATGGCCATAAAAGCCCATGTTCTAGAAGATTTTAGGGCTAAATATCTTGACTTGTCTATGGAAATTGACCAGGTTTCACCCACTTGACCTTACATATTGATGGCTCAACAACTTTTGCGAGAGGAGGAAGAGGCATTTCCCTATGCTAACCCCACACTGAAGAGTATTACTTTGCCATTAACCTCGACTACCTATCACCAATAATGTAGCTAAGTAAGAGGCCCTTCTTGTTAGTATAAGGTGAAGGTTAGTAAGGTACTGGGATCTAATATCAAAACTATAAAACATCAAAGTAACTACTTCCCACAAGTTAATCAAGGATCTAATCATGCCTATGATTCATATTTAGATAGAGGATTACCTTGATGAGTAATTCAAGGAGTATCAAGTAAATAGTTCACTAGTTCCAAAATCTGCTTGCTAATGGCGTAGCGAGAAGATTGCGATGATCACCTATCAAATAGCCTCTAAACATTTTGAAAAAATATTTGGAGCTAGCCAATACCTTCGATAACTTTCATTTAAACGTTTAGATCAATTGGCGATCTAGAACTCCTTGGAGAAAATCGCCAAGTTGGACCCCATATAGGTAGATCTCCAGAAATGAGCAAATCACACGCCTTGCCTCTATTATAAAGATCCACACACCAATGAGATCTTCCTAAATCTCTAGTCTATGAGCTAGAGTAAGACTAGAGATTCGCTAATGGTGGAGGCCAAAATTTGGGTAGGAAGAATAAGAAGAAAGCTTAGCTTTCAACATTTGAATGCTAGCTTGCAAATGGTTTTGGTGGGAAATTAAAAATCTAATTCTTCACACCAATAAGCATTGATCTGGCTGGCCAGCTCTCTATATCTATATATATATATGTGTGGAATAGTGTGATGCTAACTATTCTAGCTCTATGCTTGCCATGCAAATACGATTCTTTTATCTCCTATCTCCCAAAAAAGGCCTAAGGTAATATATTCTTTAGCTCCTAAAACCTTTGATAACTATGTTTCTATTCCCAATGTTCAATTTTGATTTATGACATCATCTTTGGAAAACTCCTTTTTCAACTTATCACACTGCCTTGTGCAAAGACTCCTTAGAATCAGTCACTATAGAACACATAGGAGATGCACTCATCCTACAAAATGACAAGAAGATAGATCTCATTATAGGTCTCACTAACCTTTACGTCTAAGTAGCTCATACCTAGTTTAATGCAGATAACCCACAAAGCAATCAAGGAAGAGTCAAAGCATGAGAACCTAAACATAAGGTTACCATGGATTCTTAGTTCTAAGGACTAATTATATGCGCTAGCATAAGTTAGAGAACTTGTTACTACCGACTTGCCACTACGGGTATTTAAAGTTAGAGAACTTGTTACTATCGACTTGCCACTATGGGTATTTAGTGTATTCTTCGGGTAAGCCTTCAGTGAACTTGTTCTCTAACAAGCACCTACCAATATGCACCTATTTCTAACATGGATTGCTCATAAAATGGAGCAATATCCAACTCCTTGGATTTATGCCATGTCTGATAAGATTCAACGACTTGGAATATTTTAAGATCACTACCATGTAAGACTTGTTTCATGATCACCACCTACTGTGTGACCAAGTCCCATAATCATGTGTGATCTAAAGGCTTCAATCAATGCTAGTGAAGTGAAATAAGCATAAGATGAAGATGACCATTGAAATATGAATATTATTCTATCAAGATTGTTGCACAGGTGAAGTAGTTTACATGTCAATCTAATTGGCTATGGGGCACAATTCCAAAATAGTAACCTATTCCTTTCAATTGTAATATTGCTTCTAGTTCAGTCTCATAATGTCTTCTCTACAAATATGAATTATCGCCACGAGATGCCCATATGGCTAGCCGAGCCTCAATTAAGCTCCATACACATTTATTTCAAGAAAAGGTAACAAGTGAACAATTTATTACCCTCTCTTTCTTTCTCTGACACCTATATTTGTATATATATTCACACTTATGCAGGCCCAGTGATATTGAGGCAAGAATTCCAAAAATAAGATTGAATGGGTTCATTGTTTTTATACCAAGGTAAGGTTACTATGACCACGAGTAGATGTATTTGTCTTCCTATATCTAACTTATGCCATTTTCCATGGCATATTTCTTATTTTAGATAAGGTCATTTTTCTTTGCTTTACTAATTTTTTATGTGTTATAAACAGAAATTGATTCTAAAATCACTAGGCTATGTTTTCCTCCTAAGGCTTGATTAAGCTATCTTAGATAATGAAAATGGTTTTTGGACATTAGTATTTGAAGAAGAAATGTTGCAACTATTTTTATCCCCCCTTTTTTTGGATGAAATGGAAAGTAACTACTTAAATTTCTTTAGATTGTCATATTCTAGAAATTTTATGTTTACTGGAAATTTTTACTTTTACTTAGTTATTTGATGGAATATGCTTGGGCAATTGATTATGCTCTACTTAATATTTATTTTGTTTTTGTCTTCATTATTTTTTGTGCTTAATACATCTATTCTAGGATGTATACTTCTGCTTTATGCCACTTTCGTTAAACTCCATTATTGTGTATGGTAAATGATAAAAGCAAACAAGGCCAGCTGAGATTCTTTTTTTGAGCTTTTTACCATCTTTGAAGCATAAGAAAATTATGTGCAAATAGATATAGCAGCAAAGACTGATGATTGGTTGAGTCCAGAACACGCTTGCTTACATTAAAGGTTTTTGGAACTGTTATTTATTCATTTATGTTTACTTTTGTGTTTATTTATTTATTTTACTTATGTGTTGTTTGGTATCAGTATAAGTTATTACTTATTGATTTTTCTTTCTATTCAACATTTTTTGCTATCAAACCAGATTGAAAGGAACAAGAAGGGTGTCAAGTTCTTAAGCTTTTTAAATGGTGTTTGATTATAAGGTTATTCGAAATATTCTCATTTGAGCGTCTGTGAAATTTTGCAGTCAACTTAGAAGTCGTAGAAACACATTTGGCTGATTAGCAACTGAAATCATACAAACTGCAGCGAAAAGTACTACAAGCTGCAATTTTTATAAGATTATTGTTATTTTTAAATTATTAGATGCTATGAATAGTGAATTTTTATATATTGAAAGTTGGAAGTTGGAATTGTCTATTAATAGTTGGAGATATTGTTTTCTTTAGATAGCATTGATTTATAACATAATACCATTAGCAGGTTAATGACGTAGATTTGCAATTGCTTATTCTAATTTAATTTGTAATTATTATTTGCTTGTTATTAGATAAACATTACCAATTGATTCAAATTGTTTCCACGAGCACCATTTGGCTACTCATATGTACATATAACAACCAATTTAAATTGTTTTCGTAATCATTATTTGGTCATTGATATATACACATCAGCAACCAATAGCTAATTTTTGGTTGTTAAATTACATAAAATGCACTATGCTTTGTCACAATATTAAAATTACAGCAATCAATTATTTCGTTGCTAAAAGATATTCATCAGCAAAAAAAGTTTTATCATCACAATGTGGTCACCAAAACATATTAAATAAGATAACTATTGTAGCCATTTAAAAATTATTACAACCAATTATTTGGTTGTCATAAAGCAATCTATTACCAACTAAATTACAACAACAAATTATTTCAATGCTAAAAGAAATTCTTGAGCAATAAAAGTTTTATCATTGCAATGTGGTCTTTAAAACATAATAAATAAGGCAAGTATTGCAGCCATTTAAAAATTATTACAACCAATAATTTGGTTGTTAAAAAGCAATTTGTCACCAACCAAATTACATCAACCAATTGTTTCTTTGCTAAAAGATATTGTTTAGCAATAAATGCTATCATTGCAATGTGGTCGCTAAAACATATTAAATATGACAACTAGTCATTTAAAGGTGATTATGACCAACAATTTGATTGCTAAAAAGCAATTTGTTACCAACTAAAATGATGTAGTCACTATATATACAATTATAGCAACCATGTTAATGATATAGCAACCACAACCTTCTAAATTAGCGAATGAAAAATTTATCGCTAATTATTTCGTTTTTAGTAACCAATATTCAATGGTTGCTAAACATACATCTTTGGCTTCCAAATTGAAAACTTCTCACTGTGCACTTTTAGTAGCTACTTTGTTGTGACCACCTGTGATCAATCTTATTTTGATTGCTCTAACTGTTAGCCACCATTTTACTACATTTAACAACCACAAAAATTGATTGCTAAAACTAAATCTTCTTGCAGTTATACATCATAAGTTTTTGGACATTTGCCTGTTAATTATATTTCTATTCATTTTCTCTTTTCCACTAAAATTTTAGATCACTAGACATGTATGAAAAATATGCCCTTGTACACAATGTTGTGTCCAAGTTCATAATACTAATGATCATTATTTATAATTTATTGATCAAAAGATATATGCCTGCTCACGTGTGCCTTTTACTGTCTTTTATGGAATATACAATTCGTTTTTTATCTATGGAAAAAAATAAATTTCAATATAAAAATAATTTTTTACTTTTCCCATTCATTTCCATACTAAAAAGTTATTTGGCTAAATTTATTTAAAAAATTTTATAAGCTCCTGCATCTTGGAAGAGATTTTTGGAGCTTTAAGATATAATTTTTTTTATATAAAATAATCTTTTAAATTGTTTGGAAAAAATAATATTTTGGAATTTATAAGAAGTTAGTAATTGTAATTTCATAATTAATATAATTAAAAATTAATGAAATGTGTTAAGGTTTTAAAAATAAATTAGGAGCTCTTTATTTTTTTATAAAGAACTTATTAGCTCCTAATATCTTATTTTAGTAGAAACCCTTTTTAAAACGTTTTACCAATTTTTAATATTTTACAAATTTTGAAGCATCTTATAATATGTTTTGGAAAGCTAAGAGATAACATGCCATAAATGGACATAATTTTACTCTAGAGTTGTGCCCCTATACTAGGATGCATGCAAATAAGAAATCTAGTTAGTAATAACTTTAAACACAAATCTGCCCGGTAATGCTAGCCTAAATATTGCTTGTGACTTGTCTTAATTTAGGAGATGTTTACTAGATTCTAATAATCCATTAGACATTTTTCAATTCAAACTTTTGACCATAATTTGCCAAATTACTTGGAATAGCTCACTTGCATATTTTCTGTAATTTACTCAATCCAATCCTTTACCGACCACACAATATAATATACATACATCTTGAATATCTGGGTATTGCATGATTCTAACTTACCGTAATGTATTACATCTTGACTAGATTAATGCCATTAGTACATTACAATTTAAAACTTTAATTTGATATTTTATTAAAAGATTACTTGAAATTGTTCGCTAGAATATTTTCTACTTATTGCTAAATCCACTCCCTTAGCAAGCATTATAAATTTATATATGTATGTGCAAATTCAAACAAGTACCTCAAATCCTCCTCCACATAAGAAGCTAATCAGATGGAATATGCTTTGCCCTCTTCATCCAGGACCGCAACAGCTTTGAAATGGAAAGGCTTTGATGGTTGGAGAGGATTGCCAAAAAAACCACATTTAATGCCCCGAAGGAATATAGCTGCAAATGGTGCAGCAAGGTTTTCTCAAAACAACAAAGTATGGCGTCTCGTTATCAATTTTTCCACCTAAAGAAAGAATAAATGTAGAAAGGAAGTCACCTGCTTGTGTTAACTTGGAACTTTGATTCGAATGAGTTTCCACTTGAGGCCTTTTTGCCACAAAATATTCTCAAGCTGACATAGCACTAAGAATTTCGATAAGAATTTTTAAAGGCTTTCAATTCTTTTTCTTTTACTTCATTTTTGGAATTTGTTGGGATTTGATTCGATTATTTGTAGACATAGTTTGATTAGAATTAGAACTCCTTATATTAGATTTTCTATTTTTAGGTGAAGTAGTCAAGTAATTTTCTATTATAAATAGAGGTGTTTATTTGATTAGTTGTGTGATACTCATGATACTCATGGGGTAGTTATTTTAAGTTACAAGTAGAATAACACAAAGGAGTAGAGTGAGCATTTATTTCTTTGGTAATTATGAGAGCAGTTTTACAAGTGTTTTGTGTCTTGAGTTTGGGTATGTCAAATTCAAAGCTTAGCTTATACTGGTAAAACTCTCTCATAGTGCAAGAAAGAAAACTCTCATGGAGGTAGAAACGATTTGTCAAATAACGTAAATCTATGTCTCCAGACCCTCTTTTGCTAAGTAAAACATGCAGTAATGATGTGTGTTTGTGCCAATTCGTGCCCAACTTCTTTGCATCCTTCATGGGATTTAAACAATGTTTGAGTGAGTTGAATTTGCTAATATCTTTAGATAGCTAGCGCACCTTGTTTGGGTTGCGTATGGTGTTTAATAAAGCTTTTTCTATTCCTTCCCTAAGCCAAATAGCAAGTTTTTGTGTAGGCTATCTTCAAAGCCTTCTTTGTTAGATACAAGGGTTGGGATGTTCAACATAAGTAGATTAGTTCTCTCTCTTTAATTCATCCCAATCAAGTCTATCGTAATGTTTGTGCAAAATTTTCCAAAGTGGAGTATTTGATTTCTCTTTTGATGTTACTTACATGTTTCTAACTAATACTTAGCGCATTTTATTTTCTAACTTGTAGCTCCTGCTTGTACTTTTATATGTTCTTGCCCATTATTTGTATATTGACTTGTTTTTTTCTCCTTTTATTGACAAGAAACAAGATTGACTTTGCTAAAATATCATGGAGAGTAGTAGGGGTAGCTAATAAACATATCATGGAGTAGTGTTGTAGGGAGATGCCATTGTTGGAGTATTGCTCCGCAGTCAATTAGATTGGTGTGTAAAAACTATTCCTTGTAAGAAGGTTTTGATTGAGTGATATTTTATAAAATGGCCATCTTCATCTTATACAATTAATTATATTCTTTGCATGAATTTGGTTGAATCCCTAAGTCATACATGATCATGGGACTTAATCATGCATATGATGGTGATCATAAAACAAGTCTTTGTGATCATGATTTTAAATATTCCAAGACATAGAATCAAGATATGGCATCTAAGATTTAAATAGACTTGCAATAACGATGCATACTCCAAGAAGTTAGATATTACCCCATTTCATGGGTAATCCATGTATGACATAGATACATATTGGTGAGTGTTTGTTAGAGAACAAGTTCACTGAAGACTCGCTTAGAGAATTTACAAGCTAGTTGAAGTGGCTTGTAAGTAGTGGAAAATTCTCTAGCTTACAATAGTACATATAATTAGTCCTTTGACTTGAGAATCTATAGTAGCCTTATATTTAGGTCCTTGTGCTTTGATTTTGTCCTAATCACTTAGCAATTGCCTAGGGCATAGCTTGGGCACAAGTTACTTAAGTATAGAGGTTGGTGAGTTTAAAGAAGGGATCTATTCATTTTTGTGAAGAATGAGTTGATCTCCAAAGTACTCTGTATGATGATCGATTCTAAGAAATCATTGCGGAAGGCAGTATGACAATTTGAAAAGGAGTTTTCCACAGTCAAGGTTATAATTAGGAATCACACATTAAGGATAAACACATAGTTATCAAGGCTATTTAGGGACCAACAAATATCTTGCCATAGGACTCTTTTGGGGGATAGAAAATGGAAGTACCGTATGTACATGGTAATCACAATTAGAATAGGTTCACTAGAATTAATTCATCCAATTGGTTAGGCTCCATAGACTTGCACTAGACATCAACTATGGAGATTGGGTACTCGTCGAGTAATGGAGATTAATTGAAAGAGTAATTTGTAAAAAGAGTTTAAACTAATCGGAATATTTAATATTCAATATATCACAAGGAGTTGTAAGCCCATGTCTAATTAATTGGTAAACCTAATAGGTCACACACAAAAGTCTTAAACACTTTAAATTGAATTGTGGAAATTATCTAAAGAGTTAGATAATAAGACTGGTCAAGTTTGGAAGAGACCAAATTGATTAATTAAAAGTTAGTCATGATGGCTTAATTAATTTAAAGTGTTAAATTAATCAAATAATTTAAGAAGTTCAGTTAGACTAATTAAATTAAAGTGTTAATTTAATTGGGGTCATATGACTATTTAATTAGTTTTACTAACTTAAAAGGGTTGAGTTAGTTTAACTGAATTGAAGGGTCAATTTAATTAATTGAAGAATCTAGTTTTGGAGGGAAGATTTAATGGAAGGGTCCATTTAAAATCAAGTGGCAATCTAAATTTCTTAATTAAAATAGGATTTTAATTAGTAGAAATAAATTTCATAATTGAAATGGGATTTTGATTAGTAGAAATAAATTTCATAGTTGAAATAGGATTTTTATTAGTAGAAATTAATTTCTTGACATGCAAGTGAGAAACACCTTATAAAATGCTCCACCTTGCCCATAAGTGGAGGTCACTCCAAGAAGAAAAAACTTCCTCCTTGAGTTTGTTGTGTTTAAAAACTCCTACCTCCAAAATTCTCTCTAAAAGTTCTTTTGCAAACTTCTTCTTCTTCCTTCTTTAAAATTCCTCCATCATTCTTCATCCTTTTTCTAATAAAAGATTAAATAATTAGAGTGCTTGTATGCTGTGTGGATACCATCAGAGATACCAAACTTGGGGTATTTTGTTGGTGAACAAAAGCGACCATTGTAGAAGAGTTTTTCAAGCATAAAGGTGATAGTTTTGAGGCTTTGATAGAGGCCAATTGTTGCTGCGACTTGAGCTCATTTTTAGGAAAATTTGGAGAGTTTTGGTTGCTGCAAATTAAGGCCAAGAAACAAGGAAGTAAAATCCAAGCAAGAGAAGTAGTGAATCTTCAATTGAGGAGTCAAGTGGAGGTTCTACATTTTCTTGTTGAAGAATTAAGGTGATAAATTCTTCTCCCTAAATCTATCATTGAGGCATAAAATATATCCTTGTATGTAGTGATCCAAGTTATTTTCACCATGTAATTGGATCCTTATGTTACTTACTACATACTTCAACTACCAAGTGGGAATTTGCCCTAGCCCCCCAAGTCAAAAATCAAGTGAGGTGCACAATGTGCCAACTCTACTGGCGAGCGCTTCTACCATAGGTGGTGAAGTTGTGGGTGTTACCTTTTGATCCTTCAAATAAGGATGCTCATGGATCCATGTCTTATAGGCAGTTTACTTGCCCTTTTCACGCTGGTGAAGTGAAAGGACTCTTTTGTTATAGATTGCAACTAAGTTGTGTGGTGGATTTCCATTGGGATGTTGACGAGACCACATTTAGTGTCGAATACATGTAGGGTGTGGTGTGCGAATATGATCAAGAGAAGTTGAAGTTGTTCTCTTCTTCCCAATTAGCTGAGATAGCTGTTGACAATTTTGATTGATTACTAGTTTGCTTTTTTGCTTTGATTCCCTATTTATCTTTGTTGCTTCACTATGAATTTTTAATTTAAGGCCTAGTTGCATGCTTTCAATATGGGGATGGAACCTTAGCTCGGTATATGTCCTATTGTGCTAATAGAGCCTCATCTATGATGGAAAACTTTAAGAAAGAGATTGCCAAAGCAGTTAAGCAACATGGCTAGAAGGAGGAGGAGTTGGCTCAGCTACTCAAGGAGCATAAGAGCTGGAGACCAAAGTATGTGAAGTTAATTATTAAGTTTTGTAAGTGTGAAAACTCTTTAGTTGTGTAGTTATTATCTTCATGGTATATATGCAATAAAACAACTCGTAGACATTAGATTTTTTTTATCAAAGAGGATAACTTTAATTTTGATTTCAAACAAATTTAGAAGTGACATGAAAAAAGATGTATAAACTATAATTCTCATCAACCACGAAAGCCAATAGTTGTTTTGGTTATAAATAAGGTATTTAAATCATTCAAGCTATAATTATGTCAAAGGACAATTAGAAATAAAAATACAAAAAAAAATTATGGTAAGGCATGTGAATAGATAATTGATAGATAAGTAAATTAATAAGATGATATAAAAATAATCACAAGGATGTGTAAAATTGAACCATATGTTTATTTGCTAAAGATGCAGAAGAGATTAAAAATAAAAATCATAAACTCTAATATTTCTTTAGTTTGGTTTAAAACTTAAAAGTAGTGAACAAAATCTAGTAATTTTTAGAGAAAGTGCTCCATAGTCCAGGAGTGGGGGTGGAGGGAAGAGTGGAACTACTATTTCAACAAAGCACTTATCTTCTCCTTTCCTTCAAAGCCAAAGGATTCACTATTACATACCCCAAACATTTCTTAAAATTTCAAAACACACCAAAGTAAAAGAACCTAAAGCCATTTGAACTAAACTCAAAGGTAATTATAAAGCAATTATGTGAGACATAAGGGCACTATTTCATTGTTCAAAGTTTTTTTTGTTACAATAGAAAGAAGCTCATTTTATTAGATATATAGTTGTACAAATTCTTATTAAAAAATAAATTGAGATACAACCAACACTTGATTCATTTATGTCTATTGCAAAAGTGGATTAATGATGGTAAAAGAAAAGGCATTTATAATGATAGGGAAGTATAACAAAATGTCTAGAAGATCAGTCATTGCAAAATCTTAAATAAAATATGGGTTAAAACTGTACAGCATCAAACAATAACAACAACAAATAAATAATAGATTAAACCTATAATGAGGAAATAAGATTCGCTATAGCAACAAAATTTTTCAATATACTTGGCATTGCACAACGCAAACTACACAAAATTAAGCTAAAAGGACTATAATCATTTACTACTTAACACAATGCAGCAACAAGCCAATAGACAGGAAAAGAAAAGCATGATGGAACCAAATAGAAACTCCTACCAAATATTAAAGTAGGAATATATACTAACAAAAATATTGTTACAACCTCACAGAGAGAATAAGAAACAAGTGAATAAAAGAATACTTTGCTCTTCCAACTTTTTTGATTAATACCTTTAGCCTCTATAATGTGCAAGCAGCTCTACTTTCCATTTATTCATTCACCAATACCTTAATATTTGATAAAGATAATTAAAAGGCAATACATTGATGCAAATTAACCCTTTCATGCCCAAGATTCTATTGAAAGTTAATTTGTAATTTTCTATATTCTTGGGAAGGCAAGAAGATTTGAAATTATCTTGGAAGATGGAAAGCACGCTTTGTTTGAGTAATTACATAGCAATCTTAGTGTGTCTCAAGGAGTCTTTTCAGATTTCCAACAATCTAGAAAATGCAATAGTATGATAACTTGTGTGTAGTTATGTCTATATATACTGTACGCTACACCATATTTGTATCAAGCAAGTAATAAGTAAGAAACAAGTAAAACTTGAGTAAAATCTAAATTTTCCTATGGCAAACTATCTCTCTTCTTACGTTCTTCTACATTTATTTTCTTACTAAAATTTCACCATTATTCTTACCATCCTTAAAACACTCACCACACTTCTGCAACTTAAACCCCCAAAATATTTGGTACTAGATTACCATTATTATAGTAGTATTCTTTCATCCTCTTCGTTCTTAAAATCTCACACTTCATCCTCAAGATGGCATAAAGTTTTGCTTCTAAAACATTTGATACTACCTCCATCCAAGTACCAATTTTATGGTGAAAACAATGCTTTTTGGAGTAACCAAATGCAATTCCTCCTCATCACTATGGATCTTTGGGATGTTGAGTAGAACAAACTATTGGGATAGTGCCCCGCAAGCTAATTAGATTGGTGTGTACAACTATTTCATGCAACAGTCTTGATTGAATGACATTCAATAAAAGGGCCACATTCCTCTTATGCATTTATGACTTTCTCCACATACATTTGGTTAGGGCCCTTAAATCCTACAAGACTAGGGACTTGTGCATGCATAAGATAGTGATCATGAAATAATCTCTATGGCCATGATTTTAAATATTCCAAGTTATGGAATCTTAAGTGATGGGACATCAAATATTTGGATAGACTTCTACTAATAATGCATACTCCAAGGAGTTGGATATTGCCCAATCTCATGAGCAATCTATATTAGACATGGATGCATGTTAGTGGGTGTTTGTTAGAGAACAAGTTTATTGAACACTCGCCAAAAGAATTCGTAAGGCAATTGGAGTGGCATGTCGGTAGTAGAAATTTTTCTAGCTTATGATAGTATATATAATTAGTCCTTTGACTTGAAAATCTATAATAGCGTTGTATTTAGGTCCTTGTGCTTTGAATTTGCTCCAATCACATAATTGGGTTGCGCGTGGCTGAGGTTGGGCACAAGCTACCCGAGTATCGAGGTCAGTGAATTCTAAGATAGGATCTATTTTGACTATTTGTGAAGAATGTATTAATCTTCTATGTATTTTATGATGATCAATTTTAAGAAATCCTTACGCAAGGTAGTATGACAATTTAAAAAAGGAGTTTTCCAAAGTTGAGATCATAATCAGAAATCAAACATCAAGAATAGATACGTAGTTATCCCATTATAGAACCATCAAATATCTTGCCCTAGGCCTCTTTTGAGAGATTGAAAATAGAAGGACCACATTTGCATGGAAATCATACATGACAATGCTCAACCAAAATTAATTCATCCAATTGGTTAGGTTCCATAGGGTTGTGCTAAGCATTGATTATTAAGGCTAAATACTGTTCGATTAATAGTAATTAGTTGAAAGAGTGAATAGTTTAAAGAGTTTAGACTAATTAGAATATTTGATATAAAGTAAATCACAAAGAGTTGTGAGCTCATGTCTAATTAATTGATGAACTTGAAGGTTCACACAAAAAAAGCCTAGAACACTCTAATTAGAATAGAAGAAAGTATCTAAAGAGTTGGATAATTTAATTGGTCATGTTTGGAAGAGACCAAGGTGACTAATTAAGAATTGGTTATAATGGTTTGATTAATTTAAAAGGTTTTAAAATTTTAAATTAATCAAATTAATTTAAGGAGTTAAATTATACCATTTAAATTAAAGAGTTAATTTAATTGGGACCTTGTGACAATTTAATTCATCTAGTCAATTTAAAAAGTAAAGTTGATTTAATTAAAGTAAAGAATTAATATAATTAATTAGAGAATTTAATTTTGAAGAAAAAATTAAAATTGAAGCATCCATTTTAAAAAGTTGATGTGGCATTTTAATTTTAAAAACTCTTGGCAAGTTGTGAGAATAGTGTGATAAACGCTTTTAAGAGCATCCAACTCACATTTTAAGTACCCTATCCTGTACTCCATGGCCAAGCACTCCACATTTTTTCCTCCAAAAATTTTATTTCTGGTGTTGAGAGAAATAACCACCCCTTCTAGATTCTCTCTCTCTCTCTCTCTCTCTCTCTCTCTCTCTCACACACACACACACACACACACTCACACACACACATACACACACTGTCTCCACTTTCTTCCTACTTCTTCCTCATTCTAACTCTAGAAAAAGAGGAAGGATCTAGAGTGTGGTAGGTGTGTGGATATGTTTGGAGGCACTACAATTGGAGTGCTTGTTGATGGTGAACAAGATCTAGTACTTGAAAAAGAGTGCTTCAAAGATTGAAGAGAAGTTTCAAGGAGACAATTCAACTAGTGGTTGGGTACTTTGGAGCATGAAGTTTGCTGCTATTTTGCTACATTAGCTGAAATTTGTTGCTCTAGGTGACCAAAGGAGTGGAAAGGAGAATCCAAGAGAAAGGAGTGCTAGATCTTCTTTAGAAGAGCTTCTAGTGGAAGATCTTTAACTTGATTTGAAAATTATAGCAATCTACTTTATCTTGATCTAAAATCCTTAACTAAGGCAAAATTGAGATCTTTAGGTAAGGTGATGTAAGTTACATTTTATGCCTAACTTTGGATTTGTTGAATTGATTCATGTGATGAATTGACTCTAGGACTCCAATTTCTTGATTTAATTGAAGGATTTAAGATTTTAGAGTTGATGGATGTAGCTTTATATGTGTTGAATTAAAATATGTCAATATGTGCATAATAGTGGAATAGTGTGATGCCAAGGTGGCATCACACATTCCACGAGAGGGGCGGCCAATGGGCATGCTTAGGTGGCAAAATTTGAATCCAAATTTCATTTGAATTTCATTTGCATTTTAATTACATTTGAAATCTCATTTCAAATAATTAAGATGCCAGCTCAAATCTCATTTGAGTCTTCTCTCCAAAATTCATTCTTCCTAATTAATTAAATTAAACTTTTTAATTTAATTAATTATCTTTTAACTTAACTCTTTAAGTCAAACTAGCTTAACTCCTTAAGCTAAATTTGTTAACTTAACTCTTTAAGTTAACTTAACCAATTGATGGTCATGTTGGCACCAAATAATTAACTCCATAATTATTGGTCTAATTTAACTCTTAAACTAATTGATTAATTTAACACATAAATCAATCAAGCCAAAATTGACCCTCAAAGTTGGCCTTAAAAATCGATCTACTAGGAGACTTCATTTTCTTACTCAGAAAATTCTCTCCATTGATTAGAAAGCTAATTGAATTTTGTGTATGACCCCATAGGTTCTATTATTCATTGGACTTAGGCTCACAACTCCTTATGACTTTTAAATATCTTATATTCATTCTAGTTTAAAACTCTTTTTAAACTAGTCGACTCAATTAAATTAATATCATTAATTGAAGAGTACCCAATTTCCATGGTTGATGTCTAACCTCAAGCCCATGGAGCCCATGTTGTGTGACCTCAATTTTGGAAAACTCCTTTTCTAAATTGTCACACCATATTGTGCAAGGATTTCTAGGAATCAATGTAATCATCATTCTCAACATTGAGGAGTTAGATTCTATCTTAAATCTCATAAGGTTGCCATGAATCCTCATGTCAAAGGACTAATAATATACACTAGCGTAAGCAGGAGAACTAGCCACTATCAACTTGCTACTACAACTCTCTAGTGGATTCTCTAGTGGGTTTTCAGTGACTTGCTCTCTAACAAGCACCTGTATTTCATATGGTTGCTCATGGAATGGAACAATCTCCATCCTTTAAATTTATGCATCATTAGTGCAAGTCTATTGAGATCTTAGATGCCTCGTCTCATAAGATCCTACAACTTGGAAGATTTAAAATAACAACCGTATGAGACTTATTCCATGGTCACCAAACCAAGTCCCACAGTTATAGGTGATCTAAGGGCTTCATCCAAATGCTAGTGAAGTGAAATAAAACATAAGATAAATATGGTTATATAAAGAATATCATTCAATTAAGATTATACCATGAGAGAAATAGTTTACAAGGCCAATCTCATTGGCTTACAAAGTACTATTCCAATAGTATCTTGATACCCTAGAAGAGTATGTTTTCTATTGAGGTGCATTGAACACTTTAAAAAGCACTAGTTTTCCAACACAAATTTTCAAGGGAAGGATTTCCTTGGAAATTTTGATGAATTTCTAAAGGAATTACGAGGGAATGCTTGTTAAATTAGTAGAAAACCATTAGAAAATTTGGAGGTGGTTTAGCGTGAAAAGATGCTGAAGTATCCAATGAAAAATCCATCAAAAGCCTTTCAAAAACTTTTGCCAAGGGACATTTTTGATGGATTATCTATTCAAAAATTTATAATTTCTTGATTTTGAAAAACATTTTTTTCCATAATAAAATTTGACTTGCACCCCTTCTTCTTCCCATTTTTTTCATTCTTTCTTCCCATTTCCTCTCATCCTTTGCATACCTGACACCCTCCACCATTACTACTATAGTCTACCACTACTGTTTTATCATAGCTGCTCGCTCCCACCCCTTTGCTATTGTTGTAAGTTATTGTTTCCTATTTTTATTTAATTTTGTTTATTTTGTTAGTTTGCCATGTTAGGATGTTATTTTAGAATATTTTATTTAGTTTAGTATGATTAACTTTGAGTCTATTAGTTTGGGTTATTAGCTAATTTGATATGTTAGTATGATAAATTGTTATTATACTAGTTTGATATGTTAGTGTTGATGTGTTAGTTTTTTTCTAAATCATGATTAATTGTTAGTTTAATTGAAAGAGAATATATATCAATGTAGGGTAATAAATGATTCGCTTTGATAAAATTGAAATAAGGATGCAAAATCAAGCTAAGAGATCTCTAATATTAAGATCACAAATCAAGCTACTAACATGGGATGAAAAATAAGAATAATCAGAATAAATAATGGGTCTTGTAATCAATCAAGGGCCCCAAGTACACTAACCAAGAGGCCGGACATTATGTATCTCTCACACACTATTCTTCAAAACAAATAAGACCTTTTAGTTTAGAACTGAGTCTAGGGTAACTTATAGGATAACTTAGACATTTCCAAATAGTTGAGGTAGCTTTGAAATGATAATTAATGTTGAGATCATAAAGAAATACTATTGATGCTAAACATTCAAAAAAATCACAAAGGATAACTTAGACTATTCAAGAAAACTAAGGTAGCTTATGAAACTAAATTCTATCTTGTTCGAAATGGTTATCTAAACATTATTTTAAATTTAAATGATTAGAAATTTAACCAAAAATTCAACCACATCTATCTTAAAGATTAGAAATAGCAAAAATAAAATTTCATCATCTCATCTTCACAATGCTATTCTAACAATTCCAAAAAAGACAAAATACAATGACTTCTAAAGATTAATTCCAATGCTATGGAAAATTATTTTGCAATCATTAGTTGAAAATCCACTTGAGGTTGACCTCAGGTGAATAACTTTGATTATAGAATAATTTTTCATAGTACTAGAATTTTTGACAAGGAGTCATTACTTAATTACCAAACTAACTAAATGAACATATTCTATAATAAAATTTCTATTAAAAAATTCATTCATTCATTAGAATTGTTCTTTAGTTTTTATGTCTACTTAACTCTATTGTTGTAAATAATAACCAATCAAGCATTGGAACATCAGTGGACCACTAAAACTATCATTTTATTACAACCACATAGTTAGGTAGATAGAAAATTTGAAGTATTTATCCAATGAATGAATGATATTATATATACATATATCTAAACTTTGATTTTAACTAAAAATTGAACTAAAAATTAAGTATATTATATCTAAGTATAACCAAATTATCGATACCTCTATTAATAGTATAGTCTATTATAGAATTTGATGTACATAAATATTAAGTGGTCATAATAATATTAATTATTGTCCTTAAATGGTATTGCTTTTGTTTTGTAGATGGCAAACCAATCTGGCTTCCATCTCTCTCCCACCAGCTGAGGGCGAGCTTTTAGATGAGGTAAAGGGGTGAATTCCCCAACCCGTCATACATACTTGCTAGCTAACCAATCTCTAACTATCTCTTTGGCTAGTCATCAGCGTAAGCCTATTCCATGCCTTCCTCCCAAAAGAAGTCACAATACTCCTCTTCATCCTCTGGTGCTGTTATGAAGTCATCCACAAACCGCTCTCTGTTGGAAGAGTACCCTGCAAGCCAATTAAGTTGGCCTTGTAAACTATTTCACTCATAACACAATCTTGATTAAATGATATTCTTTATATTGCCATCTTCATCTTATGCTCTATATTACTTCCCTAGAATTTAGATGAAACCCTTAGATCACTCATGACTATAGGACTTGGTTCAGTGACCATAGAATAAGTTTTACAAGGTAATGATCTTAAATCTTCCAAGTTGTAGGATCTTATGAGACATGACATCTAAGATTTAGATAGACTTGCACTAATGATGCATAAATCAAAGAGTTGGATATTGCTCCATTCCATGAGCAATCGTATGAGATTTAGGTACATGTTGGTGGGTGCTTATTGGGGAATCAGGCACTAAAAACCTATTATAGGAATTCCTAGATAGCCATAGTCGCAAGTCGGTAGTGGCTAATTATTTCACTTACGCTAGGGCATATATTATTAGTCCTCTCACCTAAGGATCCATGGTAACCTTGTGTTCAATCCTAATGCTTTGACTCTTCCATGACAACCTAGCGAGTCTTTTAGGTTAGGATTGGGTATCAGCTACTTGGCATGGAGATTTGTGAGATTCAAGATGGAATCCGGCTCCTTGCTTTAAGTGAAGGTTGAGTGCATTTCCAATGTATTCTATAATGATTAATTTCAAGAAATCCTTGCTCAAGGTGGTGTACCAATTTGGGAAAGGAGTTTTTCAAGAAGAGGTCACACAATGGAATCGAACATTGAGAATAGAGACATTCGAGGCCATTAGGGAGTCAACAAATATCTTGCCCTAGGCCTCTTTCAGGAGATAGAAAGTAGAAGGACCGTATTTGCACGGTATGTGTAGAGTTATAATTGTTCTCTAAGAGCATTCATTGCAGCCAATTAGTTGGATTCCATGGGCATGAGGTTGGACATTGACCACGCAGATTGGGTACTCTTCAATTAATGAGATTAATTGCATTAAGTCGATTAGTTTAAAAGTATTTTAAACTAAAATTAATATAAGATATTTAAAGTCACAAGGAATTGTGAGCCCATGTTCAATGAATGGTAAGACCTATTGTAACACCCCTAAAATTTTATTTATTTTAGTTATAAAATATGGTTTTATTATTATTTGAAAATTTTATGAATTTTACATTATTAATTATTTTAAAAGTTTTGTGGGTTAAATTAAAATTTTCATGTACTTAATTGTGTATACTTTTGATCAACTTGGGGTAAATCATAATTTTCTAAAAATTACAGGAAAAATTGTATAATTTAAAATTTTATTAAAAAAAAGAAGGCCAAAATCAAATTTTAGAATCGGACACCACTTTTTCTTCTTCCTTTCTTTCTTTTTTCTTCTTTCCTTTTTCTTCTTCCTTTTCTCTCATTTTTTTTCTTCTTCAACGAGACTCCATCACCATCTCTGACCCATTTTTGGTGGTTTTTCTTCCACTCCAACCAACCAAAATTTTCCCCTCACCATAACCAACACTTCCCACACCTTAGAACCACCAACCAGGTGGTAGAATAGAGCGGACAAAGGAGGACTGAGGCGTGCATGTTACGAGGTTACCGGGTTTCTCCTTTTTCAATGATGATTCTCCATTCTGAGGGTAGGTTTAGGAAGATCTTGATGAGAGGGTCGCAGTGGTACCTTTGCATGGCAATTTTGATGATGGAAAGGCGGTGATCAGAGCTCGTCGAAGAAAAGGAGAAAGTGGTGGTTTTTGGTCCATTTCGATGTGTACACTGCTCAAAATTGGAAATAGAAGGAGGCATTGGAATCTTTGCGACGGGAGAAACAGTCTAGTGGTAAAATCTCATTTTTTAGCAGCGACGGACGACAGCGCTCCATCGGCCGGCAATGATGATCCAGTGAATTTTGACCAATTTTTTCTTTTCATTCTGATGATTGTAGTGGGACGACAGCGCTCCATCGGCCGGCGATGATGATCCAACGAATTTTGACCAATTTTTTCTTTTCATTCTGATGATTGTAGTGGTGCTCTCGATTCATGGTTTCAAGGTGTCGATTGAGGAATATTGGGAAAATGCTAGTGAATTGAATAATTTGATTCCTTGTGTAATCTAAATAAATCATTAGGCTTATTTATGATATATAAACTAGTTAATTGGACCAAAATTATGATTTGGGATCAAGAACTGAGACATGCAAGATAAATACATAAGCATCATGGACTTGGTCATATTGTGCTAGATGCTAGATTTAGATTTAATAAGAATGATGAGAATTATGTAATATTATGATTAATTAAGATAATGAGGCTACTTAGCTATGATTTATGAAATTGGATTATTATTGAAGTGCTAGGATGATGATATGAGGATGATATGTAAATGGGAACCGAGTTATACTTCTTTAATAATTGAGGCGAATTTCATGATTATTTCTGTATTAGTGGCTTAGTTAGCATATTGTATTGACAGCGTGGCCTAAGCTTTGTAAGTGTTATGTTAAGAGGATAATTAGTGGTTTTGGAATATTGATAAGTATTGGTAAGATCTATGGTTGAATGTGGATTTAATTGTAAATATACTCTTTTGGATTAGGTGATGTGGAATTGAAACCCAAGGGCCAGTAGACTGCTGACGGTGATTGCAGTTGTTTGAGACTACGAAGGTGAGGGTTCTCCCATCCTGGGTCATTACTTTGTTTACTTACTCCTAAATTGTTGGAAACCCTATGAGGCTCTACCACTTTGGCCTCGAATATTTCTATTTGTTCTTGTGATAGGCCCTGTGTGGGTTTTTTATTTCTGTATATATTCTGATTGCTTGAAATTTGATCTGTTATCTGTTATTTGTTATCTGATTTGTACACCTCTGTGAGGGTCTCCTACTCTGTGTATTGCTTTGTTAAACTACTCTAAATTATTGGAAGCCCTTGTGTGGGTTTCTCTATTTTTGAATCGTATTTTGATCTGTATTTGGAATCTGTCTGCTATCTATTATATAATTTAAATACCTCTGTGAGAATTATTTTTGATATCGAATCTATTTTCTATCAATTTTGGCGCTTAAAACTTCTATCTGTTATCTGTTATTCTAATATCTGTCTGTCTCGTATCTGTCTGTCTATACAGTATCGATTGCCTTATCGACATAATTATTATCAATTCTGTGTTTATTAGCCATGCTGGCTTATTTGTTTTCCATTTATTGTCTTCTATTACCTTGGTGGCATACTGTTTTGTTTTGATCTGTTGCTTTGAAACCGACAGTGCACTAGGGATTTCCCCTAGGCATCCGTATGAGCAGTTATTCTATTATCTGTACGGTGATATGTGGTTCGAGTGCCAATCCTATGTAGAATGTTGGGATACAAGGGACACGCCTTGCAATTTGCTGGGGTATCCATGATACGCTAAGCGGTATGCTAAGCAGCTCACTTAGGTATTCGTAGTGCGCCATACAATCTGTATGGGCACACCAATTATTTGCCAAGCTGTCATACTTTGGGATTATTTGTTTGATTGGTATAAGGAGATTTCGATATGCAAGTTTGTTTTGAATTATTAGACTGCATATTATATTTGGGTTTGTTCTGTTCTGATCATTTTTTTATTGTTTTGTTTACTCTTAGAGCAAGAAGGACGGTGTAGTTCTTGGTCTATATCTGGCTGTTGTATGTGCCGGATGAGCCATCTGTATTTTTTCCCAACTGTGATCAAGTGAGATGCTTTATACCTCCCAAGCAAAATTAGTTGAGATGATCCCAGGCCATTCGAGCCAACAATTACAACCCCGACTTAGTACCTATTAGAAGTCTTGAATTTGATATCGTTTGTTCTTAGACTTGTCATTGTCTGCATAACAAACTTGTTATTAATTGTTCTTACTTGTTCTTGATGTGTCTCTATTTTGAATGTAAATTGATGATTCATTGGGTGGATTTTCCCCTATAGATCCCCATTATCTCTTGATAAGAATACCCCTCACTAAGTCCTTGGACTTACCTCTTGTACTATTCATGTTTCTTAGATAGGATAAACTAGCGAAAGTGGATCTTTAGCTTGGGCTGAAGAAGGGGCGCTACACTTATTGGGTCACACCCAAAATCTAACTAGCTTCCTAATTGATGGAGGAGTTTTCTAAGTGTTAGAATATTTACTCCTAGTGGACCGTTTTGGAGGTGAACAATTTGAAGATCAATTTGGGCTTGATTCATTTAAGTGCTAAATTAATCAATTAATTTAGGGAGTTAAATTAGATCAATAATTAAAGAGTTAATCATTTGGTGCCATTTGATCTCCAATTGATCATAGTTAACTTAAAGAGTTAAATTAACAAAATTAAGCTTAAGAGTTAAGCTTATTGACTTAAGAGTCAAGTCAAAGGTTAATTAATTAAATTAAAGTTTTTAATTTAATTAATGAGCAGAATGTATTTTGGAAGAAAAATTCAAATGAATAGTTCATTTTAATTAGCATTTTAATTAATTTGAAATTAGATTCCAAATTAAGTTGAAATGCACGTGAAATTCAAATGAGATTTGAATTTAAAGCAACCTAAGCTTGCAAGTGGCTGCCTCCCTTAAGGAAGGTGTGATGCCACCTTGGCATCACACCATCCTCTTTCTATATATAGATATAGAGGTGAGAGGATTCAACACTTGCACAATTGGTGCAAAAAATTAGATTATTTGCATTTCCCTCAAAAAACCTTTCTCCAAGCATTGCCTCATGAGTTGAAGCTTTGCTTTGCCTTCTTCTCCCAACCTTAAAATTGGACTCCACCATAGCCTTTCTCCTATCTTTGTCCAACTAAAAGTGAGGAGAAATTGAAAGTTTGTTTGGTGTGTGGACCATTACAATAGAGGTTTGATTTACTTGCCTTGGAGATCCTCTATGCAAAGCAGGTGGTTTTGGGGAATTTTTATGTGGAGATCCAGATCTATTTTTGCTCCATATTTTCCCTAGGATATTTATAATTGAGTGTATAAATATTTGATTTAATTTTGTGAATTTTGGAGATCTCAAAGCTTGGAAAAAGTTGATGTTTCTCCACTGTCGGTTTTTGGCAAATTTTGGACTCATGAATTGTTCACAATTTTTGCTTTGGAAATTTACTCATCAAGATATTCCTCTTGCCAAATCTAGATCTATAGCATGTTTAGATACCTAGTTTCTTGAGTAGCCTAGTTAATTTAAGCTTTTGAAATTTTAATTATTGGATCCCAGTGCTACTCTTGCCTTCAAGTGGTATCGGAGCCTAATTCATGCTATGATTTGGATTTTTTTGATTGATTGATTCATGTGATGAATTGATCATAATAAAAAAATACTTGATTTATATGATGGATTGGAGTGTTTGGTTGATGTCGTGTGTGGCTTCTTGATTGACGAATTGAAAGCATGCTATTATGTGATTTAAGTGTTGATTCATATAGATGTGTTTTAATTCATATGTAATAATGTTGAATGTTGATTTGGCATTAATTGATGTTATATGTTGATATTGCATGTCGATGATTCATCAAAGGGGTTTTGGTCATTTTTTGGATCCAATTGGATTGGAATTTAGCTGGAGATTTTTTGGTGAATGTGATTCTCACTTAAACTTGATTTTTGAAGCACGTTTGAGCACTTAAAATTTAAGTTTTAAAAGGTATTTTAGATATGAAATTTCATCTATAATGTGTGATTTGATGTTTAGGAGGCATCCTAAATTTTTTTGGTGCACAAAAATTGAACCAAATATAAGTTGACTTGGTCCAAACCTAAAAATAGGGCAAGTTGCCATGCCTGGCTAGGCACCGACTGGGCAACATGCACACATGCTGCTAGTCTGTGCGGCCGGGCTAGGGCAGCAATGCCCAGTTTCAGGTTGGATGGGTGTTGACCAACTTTTTGTATTCCATTAGTGATCAAAAGTGTGTTATTTCACACATAATATATGCACAAGTGTTGTGCAAGTTCTCAAAATTATGTTTGACACTTTTGATTGCTTCTAAAATATTGTTAAAGTTAGTCTCCAACTTATTGTATAAATGTTATTCTTGTCCAACTAATTATTTATGAGATAAGCATTTAATTGTTTGAATTGAATATCAATTCTTGATTTATTTATTGTTCATTATGAATGGGGATGAGCATGAGCCTTTTAACATTGATTTTATTTATTTCAAGTTTTGAAATGGGTTGTATTAAATGGGGGCTTGCATGCCTCTTGTTCCATCTTGTAAAAATTATGCGTAGAATTACTAGCAGTGAGGTTTTTTTTCTCTTGTAAAATGTAAGGAGCAAAGAGGATCTAAGGAGGCTTGAAGACCTGCGAATATATAGGATATGCTCATGCAACAGCTTAGCTTAGTTAACCCACTTAAAATCAACCAAGTGAAGCACCTATAGCTCTAAGTGCATCACTTGGTCATCCTACCCTAGGAGGTTGCTAGGTGCATTTACTTATATATGCTTTCCATATCCTATTGATGTATCAAATGTATGGATTAGGATATAACCTAAATAAGATAAAATGGTGAGATCTTTGCAAGCAAAAACCCTCCACTTAGAATGTCTAATTTTTTTTTGAAATATTAAGTCTCAATGGATATAAATTAAAATAGTTTTAATAAATCCAAGCCTTCTACCAATAGTGTATGCCATGACGATGCTATCAATTTTGTGTGATGACACTCTTACACGGGGGGTGACACTTAGGAGAAAAGCTATGAGCATACACTTAGTGTGAGATACATCTTTGACTTAAGAACCCTCACGCATTGGTACTCGTACACATAGGATGTTGTGAGGTCATCTTGAGATAAAGGAGGATTAGTAGGTTGGACTTAACACTCAGTCATATAGATGGCACATGTACATGTAGGTCTATATGAAAAATGAGGCAAAATATATCAAGAGTTGTATGAGATACAATTAGCAAAAATTGCTTTCCCTTTGATTACTCGTGGACGGCACTTGTAAACAGGGGTCCACTTGCAAGTCAATGGGGTCTTGATTCTCACTAGAAAATATGATTTCTTGAGTTCTTTTTGAGGGTGAAGGATTTGATAAAATAGTAGGAGAAAAATATTCTTGAAAGACCTTAAGTTGTTTTAATATCAAATTCAATCACATGCTTATATTCTCTTACTTGCCTTTGAGGATTTGTCAAATCTCTAGAATGGCTAAAATTCCACTCAACGTTGTTTTGGAAGCCAATAAACCAATAGGGCCAAGCTTCCATGATTGACTTAATCCTAAAATCATTCAAGAGTCTTAGAAGCAAACATATGTCCTATATCATAGTGCTCTTAATCCCTTGGGATGATAATAGATTGAGAGATGCATGACAAGTTCACGAATTGGGTTTAGGATAGTCCTATATTCCTTAGTCACATGATGGCATCTACAAACTTCCAAAGTTTCAAGAACACATTAATAATACCTAGGAAAAAGTTTACAAGAGTTGTAAAGCAAACAAGGTATGAAAAGTTCATGTTGTCACAAATGAGACTTTTCAAGCTAGGATAGATGTGAAATCATGTGTCATCAACTATGGTCTAAAGATGATTGGGCTTGGAAAAGTTTTTTCTACTTGGAGTTGTGACGTACAATGAACTACATAAGGATTTGATCCTCACATTCTCGCCAAGTTTTATTGATCAAAGTGTTGGTCTAGAAGGAAATGACCATGACAAGGGAAAACCTTTGACATTTGTTTCCTCCTCTAAGTTTATGGGCACTAGGGGTGCTAGAAAGGGAGGTAAAAGGAAGAAAGGTTCTTCCTCCAAGGGAAAATAACTATTAAAGGCATGCAAAGGAGTTAAGAAGATTATAGAGAAAATAGTCGATATTATTTGTTTCTACTTTGGCTAGATAGGCTATTAGAAGCTATTTGCAAGGGAATCTTGCAACCCTTAAGAGAGGTTTGTGTTTATTGAAGTGCATTTGGAATATATTCCTCCTCATCGATGTATGATATCGCATGTGGTTCTTATCTTTGTAAGTTATTACAAAGAATAGAAAAGAAATAAAACAAGTGATTGGGATGTGATCCAACACCTTGGCAAAAGAAGCAAAAGTTGTGACCTAAGCTGAAGATGCATAATAAGTTAGACTTAGAGAATTCTATATTTGTATTGGACCTTTGTTAACATGTACCATATATTATTAAGAACAATATTTCAATTGCCATTTTCAAAAGTGAAGGATTTGATCCATCTATACCAAATGGGAAATTGAAGGCATTAAAAAATGAGTTCTTCAGTTGCTTATGGTATGCTTACCTAAGGATTGTACATATTGGATTCTTGACTATCACTAATGCACCTTCAACAAAGGAAGAAAATTAGATATCCTAGAAGATGCCATGTTATGATGTGAGACTTAGGCATATCTCTAAAATAGGATGATCAAGTTAGAAGCTATAAAAGCACTAAACGTTTATGGCATTGAGGGCATTCCTATTTGTGAATCATGTTTGAAGAGAAATATGACCAAAGCTCTCTTTGTAGGACAAACTATGCACTCCACAAATTTATTGGATTTGATCCATATGGATGGATGTGGCCTACTAAGAGTTAGTGTGATAGGCATTCAGTATTAAAACTCTTCGATTGGATCAAATATTGGAATACTTAAGTATAGGATTCTGATTATCTAAAGGTGAATGGAATTATCTCTCAATAGATTCCACCTGACACACACCAACATAATAGAGTAGCTGATAGGAGAAATCATAGCTTGTTAGATATGGTATATTCCATGATAAGCTTCTTCGATGTGCCTATATCCTTTTGGGGATATGCCTTAGAGATGGTGGTGAAGTAACTAAGTGTAGAACCTTCAAAGACAGTGCCAAAGATCCTGCATGAGATGTGCCATGGTGAACCAATCTCATACCATTACCTAAAGGTTTGGGGATCTCCTGCCCATGTGAGAAGGACAGTGGGAGATACGTTGGTTAGTAGATCCATCTTGTGTAAGTTTATGGGATGCCCAAGAGTGTCTATGGGTTACTAGTTTTATGATCCCTCGAAACAAAATATGTTTGTTTTGAGGAACACCACCTTTTTAGAAAAGAAATTTCTATAAGATAGAAAAGCCATTGTTGTTGAACTTGGTGACGTTTAAGATGATCATTAATTCCCACAAGTAGTAGAAACAAATAAATATCAAAGAGCCTCTCACACAACCTCTAAGAAGGTCAGACTCAATTAAGAAGCAACCCAAAATTTTTAGATTTCTTCATGAGACGGCCCAATTGGATAATGATTCGAAGACCTATGAGGAAGTTATATTAAACATGGACTTGGGACATTGGCTAGATGCCATAAAATTCAAATTGGACTTGACATACTCCAACAAAGGATATACTTTGGTAGATCTATTCGAGGGAATAGTTCTCATTGGCTACAAATGGATTTACAAGTGAAAGCTGGGAGTCAGAGGAGAGGTGATAACATTTATGGCATGACTAATGGAAAAATGTTACACTCAAAGACCCAATATTGATTTTGAGGAAACCTTTGCACCAATCGGAATGCCTAAGTTTATTCAGATTTTACTTGCCACAGTCAAATATTATGAATATGAGATATGGCAAATGGATGTAAAAACTGCTTTCCTCAATGAGAATATTGAAGAAGAAAATTATATAGTGCAACTACAAGGTTTTACATCTAAATGGAGTGAACAAAATGTTTGCAAACTCCAAAGATCTATTTGTGGCCTCTAATTGGTGTCCCAAACTTGGAACATATGTTTTTGATAAAATAGTCAAATCGTTTGATTTTGTCAAAAAGGTGTATGAACATTATGCCTTATGTTAGTGACATTCCTCTCATTGAGAATGGGAAAGAAATGTTAAGAATGTACTAAAGTATGGTTATCTACACAATTCTCCATGAATAATTTGGGAAAAACATCCTGCATACCGGGAACACATATCTCTAGAGATAGATCGAGGAGAATGCTGGGGCTTTCCCAAACAACATATATTGACTAAATACTAAAGAGGTTTAGTATGTAAGAATTTAAGAGAGAGTTCCTCTCTTTAGGACATGATATTCATCTCTACAAGTCCATGGCCCATTAGACTAACAACGAAAGGCATAGAATGCACCACATATCTTATATGTCCACTATATAGAGTATAATTGTATGCCATTCAACATACAAGACCTAATGTAGCACACTTACTAAGCGTTATGAGTAGGTTCCAATCCGATCCTGGAGAATGTCACTAGAAGGCTATTAAAACAATCCTTAATTACTTAAGAAGGACTAAAGACTTATTTTTAGTATATGGCAATGGCGAATTGAAACTCCCAAAGTTTTAGATTTTAGTTTTCAATCTAATGTACATGACCAAATATCCACTTTTGGATACATATTTAGCTTTGATAGCGGTATGATGTGTTAGAAGAGTTCCAACAGAACACCATGGCCTAGATAACCATAAAGGTGAAATACTTTGTGGTTTTGGAAACCACAAAGGAAAGTGTCTAGGAAAAAACTTCATCCAAAAGTTAGTGGCAATACCTAGTGTGCTTGGCATGGAGGTTTGTGAGATCCAAGATGGAATCCAACTCCTCGCTTTAGTGAAGGGTAAGTGCATTTCCTATGTATTCTACAATGAACGGTTCTAAGAAATCCCTGCGTAAGGTGGTGTGACAATATGGGAAAGGAGTTTTCCAAATATGTGGTCACACAATGGAATCAAACATTAAGAATAGAGACATAGTATTGAGGTTATTAGGGAGTCAACAAATATCTTGCCCTTGGCTTCTTTCAGGATATAAGAGGTGAAAGGACTGTATTTACATGGTACATGTAGAGCTATAATGGTTCTCCAAGAGTATTTATTTTGACGAATTAGTTGGGCTCTATGTGCTTGAGGTTGGACATCAACCATGTAGATTGTGTACTCTTCAATTAATGAGATTAATTAAATTGAGTGATTAGTTTAAAAGTGCGTTAAACTAAAATGACTATTAGATACTCAAAAGTCATAAGGAGTTGTGATCTCATGTCCAATGAATGGTAGAACCTATTGGGTCACACACAAAATCCAATTAACTACCTATTTGATAGAGGAATTTTCTAAGAATATTCACTCCTATTTTTGGAGGTGATCGATTTGAAGATTAATTTTGGATTAATTAATTTAAGTGTTAATTAATCAATTAACTTAAGGAGTTAAATTAGACCAATAATTAAAGAGTAAATCTTTTGGTGCCATTTGATCTTCAATTGATCATAGTTAACTTAAAGAGTTAAGCTAACAAAATTAAGCTTAAAAGTTAAGCTTGTTGACTTAAGAGTTAAGTCAAAAGTTAATTAATTAAATTAAATTTTTTAATTTAATTAATGAAAAGATTATATTTTGGAGGGAAAATTCAAATGAAGAATTCATTTGAATTAGCATTTTAATTGATTTGAAATTAGATTCTAAATTTAGTTGAAATGCACATAAAATTCAAATGAGATTTGAATTTAAAGCACCTAAGCTTGCAAGTGGTTGCCCCCCCTTGAGGAAGGTGTGATGCCACATTGGCATCACACCATCCTCCTTCTATATATTGATATAGAGGTGAAAGAATCCAGCACTTGCACAATTGGTGTGAAGAATTAGATTCTTTGCATTTCCTCCAACATCCTCCCTCTATATATTGATATAAAGGTGAGAGAATCCAGCACTTGCACAATTGGTGTGAAGAATTAGATTCTTTGCTTTTCCTCCAAAAAACCTCTCTCCAAGCATTGCCTCATGAGTTGAAGCTATGATTTCTCTTCTTCTCCTAACCTTAAAATCAGCCTCCACCATAGCATTTCTCCTCTATTTCTCCAGCTAATAATGAGGGGAAATTGGAAGTTCAATTGGTGTGCAGACCATTACAATAGAGGCACAACTTTTGGTTTCTTACCTTGGAGATCTATTGTGCAGAGCAGCAATTTTGGGAAATTTTTATGAGGAGATCCAGATCGAGTTTTACACCATATTTTTCACAGGATCTTAATCATTGAGTGGAAAAGTTTCATATTTAATTTCATGAATTTTGGAGATCATGAAGCTAGGCAAAAGTTGTTGTTTCTCCGCTATTCTAGTTTTTGGCAGATTTTGGACTCGTGAATTATTCACAATTTTCTCCATGAAAATTTGCTTATCAAGGTATTCCTCTTGCCAAACCCAGATCTATATCATGTTTAGATCCTTTGCTTGAGTAGCCTAGTTAATTTAAGCTTTTGATGTTTTAATTATTGGATTATTGTGCTACTTTTGCCTTCGTTGTCCACATCCACTCACACAATAGTATTACTAATCCCCACCACCATGCACTAGACCCATATGCACCTCCATCACCATCCACTCCACCTGGCACTCAGCCATCCCCTACTTCTCCACTCAACCATTCCACCATAACCTTTAGATAGCATTAACAGCAGTAAATTCTTCAGCTAGCTAGACGTTGGGTGGCAAGAAGGGACCAAGTGCCCTATTCATAGGGGCTAGCAAGGTATTCTTACATCCTGAGGGATGCTATGGGTGATTTTGAATTATTATTCTAAAGTTGTTTTATTTTTGTTTTAATAATTATATATTAATATTAAGATTTCTATGCAGGTATATGTCCTCGATGAACACTACTAAGTTCTTGATAAGGGTGATGAAGAACAATGCCAAGGAGCCCTATAAGACCTAGTCAAAAATTCCCTAGGCCATTTGAGATTTGATATTTAAGGAGTGGAAGGTGTATAAGTGTTATTAATATATTTGCTTTTACAAATTAAGTACACATATATATATATTGTAAGTACACTAACTGATTTCATTTTATTTGGCAGAGATATATCACCTAGGACCCCCAGCATGAGGGCCATTTTTAGAGGATCTTCAACACTAGAGGGGATTACTGACTGAGTGACATGTATGGCCACGCTTGAAAGATGGATTAAAGGCCAAAGTGGATTTGCAAGAACACTTGGGCTGCCTTGGCAATCCTAAGATTTTCAAAAGAAGTTCGATCAACCTATGAAGATTTAAGCTTATGAGAGTGGTGAATCCCTTAATACTAGAGAGAATATATCCACTAGGAGACATGCCGAGCATCTAGTAAGTTTCTTAATTTTAAGTTTTTAGTTAATTTAATGTACATTTGGAATGTTTGTTAATTTCTTTTATGTTTATAATCCTAGCATGACATGGTTGATGGGGAAGGGCACCAACTCTTCCTGATTCATCCTAGAATAGTGCCTTGCAGCCAATTAGAATTAGTGCATAAATACTAATCCAATTGTGAGATAAACTTGATTGAATGATATTTTATAAAATGGCCATCTTCATCTTATGTTTTTAATTTTTCACTTGCATTTGGTTGAAGCCCTTAAATCATACAAGACTATGGGAGTTGGTATTTGACTGAAGCCTTTATAAATCATACAAGACTATGGGGCTTGGTCACACATGTGATGGTGATCATGAAATAAGTCTCTAAGGTCATAATTTTAAATATTCTAAGTCATAGAATCTTAATGGAAGGGGATCTAAGATTTGGATAGACTTGCACTAATGATGCATAGTCTAAGAGGTTGGATATTTGCCCTATTTCATGGATAATCTATGTTAGATATGGATACACTTTGTGGGTGCTTATTAGAGAACAAATTCACTAAAAGCCCGCCCCATTAATCTACTAGATAGTCATAATAGCATGTCGGTAGTGGCAAGTGCTCAAGCTTACGATAGTGCATATGATTAGTTTTTGTAATTGAGGATCTATAGTAACCTTATGTTTAGGTCGTTATACTTTTATTTTTCCTTAACCACACAGTGGGTCATTGAAGGTTGAGATTGGACATGAACTACTTAAAGCATGAAGGTTTGTGAGATCCAAGAAGGAATTTTTTCTCATTGTTATGAAAACCAAGTGCAACTCCAATGTATTCTATAATATCAATGCTAAGAAACTCTTGCACAAGGTAGTATGACAATTTGGAAAAGGAGTTTTCTAAAGTTAAAGTCACAAAGGGGAATCGAATATTAGATATATAAACATAGTCATTGAGGCCATTAGGGAGCTGACAAACATCTTGCCCTAGGCTTCTTTTAGGAGATAGGAAACAAAAGAATCATATTTGCATGGTAGGCGTAAACTATATTGATTTATCAAGATATGATTCATTTATCCAATTAGTTAGGCTATATGTGCTTGTTGCTAGACATCAGCTATGGAGATTAGATACTCTCCAATTAATAGGGATTAATTCAGAGAGTTATTAGTTTAAAATAAGTTTAAACTAATATGAATATTTTAATATTTAAAATATTATATTGAGTTGTGAGCTCATGTCCAATGAATTGATGAACCTAATAGCTTACACACAAAAGTCCAAAGAAACTCTAATTTTATATAAAGGATTTTCTAAGTTAGAAAATCAACTAGGTGTTTTTGGTAAAGGAGAAAAAACATTTAACCATTTTTAATTTATCATTTTGGCTTGATTAATTAAGTGTTACATTAATTTAAATAGTTTATAGTGTTAAATTAGGCCAATTAAATTAAGGTGTTAATTTAAGTGGAACCATATGACAATTAATTAGTCAAGTTAATTTATGGAGTTAACTCTATTTAGCTTAAAGAGTTAACTTAATTAACTTAAGGAGTTAAGTTAAATTAAGTAAACTAAAGAGTTAATTTAATTAAATAAGGGATTTAAGTTTTGAAGGGAAATCAAATAGAAGAGTCCATTTGAATCATGCAAGTTGGCATTTCATTTCATGAGATGAAATGTAAAATGCTAATGAACATTTAATTTCAATGCAAATGCAACTTGGCAGGTTGGTAAATTAGCATCCCTTACATTTTCTATCTGAAAGGTAGTACAATTCATGTGTTGAATAACCACTTCCTAAATTCTCTCCATCCCTCTCCTCCTCCAAAAACTGCCACTTCTATCATCACCATCATCTTCTCTTCTCTAGAAAAGTGAGGTTGATTGAGAGATATTCCTTGGTATATGGACTTAACATTAGGTGGTACAACTTATATGTTGAGTAACCATTTCCTAAATTCTCTATTCCTCCAAAAATAGCCACTTCTATCATCACCATCATCCGTTTTTCTCTAACAAAGGGAGGTTGATTGAGAGCTATTCCTAGGTGTGTGGACTTAACATTAGAGGTTCAACACTTGGGGACCTTAGAAGTTCAATGGTGAACCATTTCTGGCCAATTTTTGGTGCTTCGGTTGGGCACCCAAGAGGCTAAAATTTTTAGTGATTTTCGTCTAATAGCTTGCTGATTTTGTCATTCAAATGTGTGCATTTTGGTGGTTTTTGGAGGCTTGGAAATGGACCAATTGGACCAAGGTGTTGAAGCATGTAGATCCTTCATTGGAGAAGTCCTTAGAGAGATCTAGTTGATTCCTTTGGTTGCTTTCATCAAAGGTAATTTTTGGTCTTCTCATTCTAATTTTTGGCATTGATCTTTGGGAAGGAGATGATTAGCTTTATTTTACCTATTTTTGGTTTAATTTTATGGAGCCTAATCTATCTCCCTCTTTCAAGTGGTATCAAGCTATCTTTATGCTTAAATTAGGATTTTAGTCGGTTAGTTCATATGATGGCTTGATTCTAAATTTCCAAATACTTGATTCAATAGATGAATTTGAGTGTTTGGATGATTTTTCATGTGCCTTTCTATGTGTTGAATTGGAATATGTCAATATGTTTTTAAGTGTTATTTCATATGTTGATATGATTTTGATTCCAATCTTATGATGTTAAATGTTGATTTAGCATTGCATTATGTCGTGTGTTGATATAGCATGTTAATATGTCAATATAGCTTTAATATGTTCAAGCTATTTTTGGATCCAATTAGATTGGAATTAATTGAAAATTTTTAGAGAATGTTTATTCTCATTTAGATTTGATTTTTGAAGCATGCTTAAGCACTTGAATTTTCATTTTTAAAAGGTTTATTGGATTTGGAAATTTGTCTACATTATGTGAAAATGAGTTATGGAAGTGTCCATAAGAGTTTGGAGTACAAAAACCACAAAATATGAACCTAAACATGGCCACTAGGCAGCTAGGTACAAGCTACTACCCTGCACATAATGGGCCCACCTTGCACGCATCTGGGCGAGCAGTTGTGGGCAGCAGCCATGCCTAGGCTGCCTTATGGTCATTTTGGCACTAGTTTGTGATAGTTTTTGCTTCTAACTTATTTTTCATATATATTTAGATGCATAAAAGTTGTGCAAATATTTCAATATAATGTTGGACATTTATGCTAGCTTTTAAAGCCATGTTTAAGTTAATCTTCAATTAGGTGCAAAAATGAGATGCATAAAGAGTTATGCTTATTCTTGCTTATTAATTAATTGTTTGTGAAATAAGCATTTAATTGGATGGACTAAATGTCAATTCTTGTTTACTGTTTATTTTATTTTTGAATGGATGATGAACAAATGGGGATGAACACAAGCCTTTCAATTAGTTTTATTGTTTCAAAGTTGTTTGAAAAGGCTTATATTAAAAAGAGGCTTGCATGTATCTTGATTTTCTACCTTGTAATTGTTATGAGAGTAGAACTCTAGGAGTGAAGATTTCTTTTCTCATGTAACAGTTGCACAGAGCAAGGGAAGCTATGAAGATCAAAGAGGCTTGAAGACCCACAAATGTATAAGATACATTTATCTAATAGATAGGAATTAATCAACCCAATTAAAGTCAACTAAGTAGTGCACTACTTGCTTAAGGCTCATGGTCATCCCACCCTAGGAGTATGCTAGGTGCATTTACTTATTTATACTTTTCTTTTATCCTATTGATGTATGACATGCAAGGCTAGAATAGAAACACCTAAATAAGAGAAGTTAAAATTGATGACATCTTTCAAAGCAAGAAAAACCCTCAACATAGAGGAGTCTAAGTTTTTAAAAATATTAAATCAAATTGGATACTAATTATAAGGAATTTTAATTAATCTAGGCTTTCTACCAATGGGAGGTGACATGAGATGCTACCGTAATTTAGTGTTGGCACATGAGTTGTGGGACACTTTATTAGAGGAAAATTGTGTTCACTTTTTTGGCATATGATGTACTTTAATTTAAAACTCACTAGGGCATCATCTCAGGAGTTGGGAAATGTCGCAGTGGAGTTTATAATTAAAAATTGATTGCTTTGTATGATTTAACGCCTAGTAGTGTAGATGTCACACGAGTCATGGATATACATGAAAAATAAGGCAAAACAAATGAAGGGTTGTATAGAGATGCAATTAGCAAAAGTTGCTTACTTTAGGATTGTTTGTGGATGCCTTAGGAGTCATGAGTCCACAAATGATGTGTTTGGGCCTTTACTCTCGCTAGGAAATGTGATTTCTCGAATTCCTTAGGGGGTGAGGAATTTGATAAAAATAGTGGGATAACAATATACTTGAAAGTTCATAACATGTTTTCTAATATTAAACTCAACACATGCTTATATTCTCTTTTTTGCCTTTGTAGATTTGTGAAACCTCAAACATGGCTAAGAATCTACTAAACATTATGTTAGAATTTAATAAACTAGTTGGGTCAAACTACCACGATTTACTTCGTGACCTCAAAATAGTTATTTACTTCAATAAATGAGCTTATGTCTTAACTCAAAGTCCACCGAATATCAGAGGTAAGGATGCCAATCTAGAGGTTCATGAAACATTCACTAAATGGGTGGAGTATGACCTCCAAACACATTGCCTCATGATGGCCTCTTTGTATAATGAGCTTCAAAAGTCGTATGAGGATATGAAAAGTTTTTGAGATACATTTACACTTACAAGAGTTGTATTGTGTACAAATGAGATATAAGAAATACATGTACTCTAAGGGGCTCTTTTATTCGATGATGATGGGTCTAGTGTCCATGATCATGGGTTTAAAATAAATGGGCTTATTGAGAAGCTCACTACTTTAGAAGTAGTTATGGACGATAACCTCTATATGGATTTGATCCTACAATTTGGCCTAGCTTATTTGACCAATTTGTGATGAACTTTAATATATCCAAACAAAAAGTAATGATCAATAAATTGGTCAACATGTTCATAGTTGTGGAGATAACTACGAAAAAGGACAAACTACTTGTTTCCTCCATGTCTAAATGCCTTAAGGGTAAGAAGAAGAAGAGTTTTTCTTTGAAGGGAAAGAGGGCATTAAAACCGTACCTAGAGGGGCTAAGAAAAATAAGAAGGATGCCACTTGTTTCCATTGTTGTGAGATGAGCCATTGGAAGCATAATTGAGAGGAACATCTTACAACCTTTGGGAAGGGTATTTACTTTATTTAAGTGCACTTAACAACCAATTCTTCCTTATGGATATTTGATACTGCCTGTGGTTCTCACCTTTGTAATTTATTATAGGGGATGGAAAGAAGAGGGAGTCTATGTGATGAGGATTTTGATCATTCACCTTGGCAATGGAGCAAATGTTGCAGCAAAGTTGAATGTCTTGTGAAGTTAGACTTAGGAAACTCCTTTATTATATTAGATCTGTACTATTATGTACCAACTCTTGTGAAGAATATTATTTCAATTCTCATTTTAGATCATCAAGGATTTAATTTTTATATCTCAAATGGGAAATTGAAAGTAATATAGAACATGTCTTTGATTGCAATAGGTATACTTAGTAATAGATTATACATTTTGGATTCTCAAGCACCACTTATGCACATTCAACAAAGTAATAAAAGAAAAATAGATAACCAAGAAATGCCACTTTGTGGCATGCTAGACTTGGACATATTTCCAAGAATAGAATGAACAAGATAGAAGCTCTCAAAGTACTAAGTGTTAGTGGTATAAAGGATCTTTCTACTTGTGAATCTTGTTTTAAAAAAAATGACCAAAGCTCCTATTATAGGACAAACGGGGCAAACCATAAGTCTATTATAGACATGTATAGAATACTAAGAGTGAGTGCAAGAGGAGGTTATTCTTACTTCATTACCTTCAATAATGATCACACTCAATTCAAACATGTGTATTACAAGTTTGAATCTTTTGAAAAGTTGAAAGAGTATGAAAATGAAGTAGAAAAAGCAACAAGAACTTAGTATTCAAGCTCTTCGGTGGGATCAAAAAGTGGAATACTTAAGTACCAATTTCTTGCATTATCTAAATAAAAATGGAATTTTCTCACAATGGACTTCACCTAGCACACCAAAGAATAATAGAGTGGCAGAAAAGAGAAATTGTACTTTGTTGGAAAAGGTAAGTTCCATGATGAGTTTCATCGATTTGCCTATCTCCTTTTAGGGATTTGCTTTAACAATGGCAATGAAGATACTAAATATAATAGTACCTTCAAAGTTGGTGCCAAAGATACCGCATGATATGTGGTATGACAAAACACCCTCTTTCTTTTATTTAAGAGTTTTAGAGTCTCCTGCATACGTCAAGAGACTAGGAGGATGAAGGTGGGAGTAGCCCAAGGATCCAATTAAAAAACCACAAAAAGGCTGAACAAAACTTATCTACTCCACATCCAAGGATCTAATCATACTATAATAAGGATTTAGATTTGGAAAAACACCTTGAATGAAAACAATCTAAAGGTAGAATGAGGATGACACTAATTAACTCTTTACCGGTTCAATCTGTGCACAACAAAATCTCCCCAATAAACAACCGCCTTGCTCAACTCCAAATTAGCTTAAATTTGTAGAGAACACCACAACACAATTGAGAAGTTGCTATAAAACTTTGAGCCCAATCAAATCTCTAGAAGTATTCTAAATCAACCACCAAAACAAAGGATAGTAATGGATCTTGAAAAACACAAGCTCCCTAACTATTGAGCCTCCAATGTTATTATCCACACACCCAAAGAGAGCACTCATCTAACTCTAATCTACTAAAGTGTGATTTTATTGGGCTCAAAGTTACGGAGAAGGAGAGGAAGGGGCGGTTAAGGAGAATATTGGAAAGGAAGAAGATATAAGAGTGTGAAACTTCAACCCATGAGTGAATTACACTTTAGAGGGAAAACGGAATCCAGCGTAGCATGCTTTCTCATGGTTGGGCACCTCTATATATAGAGTGGATGGTGTGATACTAGTTGGCATCACATCTTCCATGAGGTAGTTACCAACTTGGCAACCAATTTGCCAACTTGCCAACAAATTGTGAATTTGAATTTCACTTTCATTTAAGTTTAATTTGTATCTACATTTAATCTCATGAAATGTAATGCAAATTAGCCCTAAATGAATTTTCAAATGAATTCATTCATTTGAATTTCCCTCCAAAACTAATTCCTAATTTTTAATTAAATTAACTATATAATTTAATTAATTTACATAACTTAATTCCGTAAGTCAATTAACTTAACTCTTTAAGTTAAATGTCACCAACTTAACTCTTTAAATCAACTTGACTAAGTAAATATCACGTGGCGCTAATTAAATTAACTCCTTAATTTAGTTATCTAATTTAACTCTTTAAATTATTTTGATTAATTTAACAATTAAATTAATCAAGCCAAAATGATCAAAAACTAGTCAACCATTATTTTTTATTCAAAAGCCACCAAGGTGAACTTTCTAACTCTTTAGAAAATCCCTCATATCAAGTAGAACTTCCTTTAAGCTTTTGTGTGTGACCCATTAAGTTCTCCCATTCATTGCACATGGGCTCACAACTAATTGTGATATTTTGAATATCGAAATATTCACATTAGTTTAAACTCCTTTAAACTAATAACTCTTTCAATCAATCTCTATTAATTGAAGAGTACCCAATCTCTGTAGTTTATGTCTAGCAACAAGTTCATGGATCCTAATTAATTGATTGAAATGAATATGCTCTTGATGAATAATTCTAGCTCTACGCTTGCCCTGTAAATATGATCTTTCCATATCCTAGCTCCTAAAAGAAGCCAAGGGCAAGATATTTGTCAGTTTCTTAATAGCCTCAATAACTATATTTCTAATATGAATGTTCAATTTCCCTTTATAACCACATCTTTGAAAAACTCTTTTTTCAAATTTTCATATTACTTTACACAAGAATTTCTTGGAATTAATCATTATAAAATACATAGAAGATGCACTTCCCCTTCACAACGACGAAGAGATAGGTCCCATCTTGATCTCACAAACTTCTATATCTAAGTAACTCACACCTAATCTCAATTTAGATGACCTATAATGTGGTCAGAGAAGAGTCAAAATATATGAGGACCTAAACACAATGTTACCATGGATCCTCAGGTTTCAGGACAACTAATATGCACTAGCATAAGCTAGAGTGCCACTCCAGCTATTTAATAGATTCTTCGGGTGGGTCTTTAATGGACTCGTTCTCTAACAAGCACCTACTAATATATGCCATTGTTTAAAATGGATTGCTCATAAAATTGAACAATATCCTACTTCTTGGATTTATGTATCGTTAGTGCAAGTTTATCTTAATCTTAGATGCATTGTCTCTTAAGATTCTATAATTTGGAATATTTTAAGATCACAATCATGTAAGATTTATTTCATGATCATCAGCTAGTGAATGACCAAGTCCTATAGTCTTGTGTTACCTAGGGGATCCATCCAAATGCCAATGAAGTAATAATAAGTACAAGATGAAGATGGCCATTTAATATGAATATCATTCAATCATGATTGATCACAAGTGAAATAGTTCACATGCTAATCTAATTGGTTGCAAGACACTATTTTAATAATCTCCCACTTACCTTAAAGCTAATTCTCCATAGTCTTAAGACCCATCTTCTGAAGATGTCCTTCAAAGACCTTCATGAGATGGGACAAATGGAAATCCTATGAGAAAGCTGTGTTGAACATAGATTCAAAACATTGGCTTGATGCCATGAAATCTAAAATAGACTCCATGTACTCCAATAAAGTATGAACATTGGCAGATTCGTAGGAGGGTATAGTACTTATTGTTTACAAGTGGATCAACAAGCATGCTCTAGGACTCAATGGTGAGGTAACAACCTTTAATACTTGATATTAGCTTTGAGGAAACATTTTCACTAATCACTATGCCTAAGTTCATTAGGATTATGCTTGCCATAGCTGCTTAGTATGATTATGAAATATAGAAAATGGATATAATGACCACTTTCTTAATGGAAATATTGAAAACAAAGTCTATATAGAGCATTCACAAGCTTTTACATCTAAATGGAGTGACTAAAAGCCTTGTAAACTCTAAATATCCATCTATCAACTAAAAGCAAGCATCCTAAAGTTGGAACATATGTTTTGATGGGACAATCAAATCATTTGTCCTCACCAAAAATATGTATGAGTCTTATGTGCATAAAAAGGCTAGTGGGAGTTTGTCATAGTTTATTGTGCTTTATGTCGATCATATTCTTCTCATTGAAAATGATGAGAAAGGTTAAAATGTACTAAAGCATAGTTATCTTCACAATTCTCCATGGACGATTTAGGGTAAACATCCTATGTATTACAAATATAGATTTATAGAGATTGATTAAAAAGAATATTAGGGCTATCCCAAATCACTTACATTGACAAGATACTAAAGAGATTTAATATAGAGGAATCCAAGAAGGGATTCCTTCCCATGGAACATGGCTTCAGCTTTCCAAGTCTACAACTCGTAAGATAAAAGATAAGAGAGAAAGAATATCTCACATGCCTTCTGCATCCACTGTAGAGAACATAATGTATGCCATTTAATGTACTTGACTGTAGCACATGTTCTAAGCATTGCAAGCCATTTTCAATCCAACTTTGGTAAAAGTCGCTGGATGGTCGTAAAATTAATTTTAAAGTACTTGAGAAGAACTAAGGCATTGTTCTTAGTATACACTAATGGAGAATTAAAACTTGAAGGGTTATCGGATTCTAGTTTCCTATCCAATTAAGGTGATCTTAAATCTACCTTAGGGTTTATATTTTACCTCAATACGGGCGTGGTGAGTTGGAAAAGTTCCAAACAACACATCACAGCCAACTCTATCAACTCTACCACTAAGGTGGAATATATTGTGGCTTCAAAAACTGCAAAAGAAGGTGTTAGGATGAAAAACTTCATCCAAGCGTTAGATGCGCCTAGCATAAGTAGTGGATGTTGTCATTCATGACAATAATGAAATTGCTATGCAAGCAAAAGAGCCAAGATCACATCAATAATCCAAGCACATTTTGTGGCATTACCGTTTAATCTATGAGATAACTTATAGAAGCTACATTCGAGTAAAGAAGGTAGCCTCCAAAGAGAATATAGTAGATATACTAACTAAACCCCTATTGCGTCAAGTCTTTGAAAGACATCTTGATAAGATGGGTCTTAAAGGTATGGGGAATTGGCCTTAAGGCAAGTGAGACATTGTTGGAATAGTGCCCTACAGCCAACTAGATCCAATTGTGAGACAATTTTGATTAAATGATATTTTTTAAAATGACTATCTTCATCCTATTTTTTTATTCTTCACTTGCATTTGGTTGAAGTTCTCAAATCATATAAGACTACGGGACTTCGTCACATAGATGATGGTGATCATAAAAATCTCTAAGGTCATGATTTTAAATATTCTAAGTTAATCTTAAAGAAAATGGGCATCTAAAATTTGGATAAACTTGCACTAACAATATATACTCTATGGGGTTGGATATTGTCATGTATCATGGGCAATCAATATTAGACATGGATGCATATTAGTGGGTGCTTGTTAAAGAACAAATTCACTGAAGGCCCACTACTATAAGGATCCACTAGATAACTATAGTGGCATGTTGGTAGTGGCAAGTTCTAATGCTTACAATAATGAACATAATTATTCCTTGGACTTGAGGATCCATGGTAACGTTGTATTTAGGTCTTTATGATTTGACTTTTCCTCAACCACGCAGCAAGTCATCTGAGATTGAGATTGTGCATGAGTTGCTTAAGCATAGAGGTTAGTGATATCCAAGAGAGGTTCTATTTCCTCATTATTGTGAAAGACAAATGTATCTCCTATGTATTCTGTAGTAATCAATTCCAAGAAATCTTTACATAAGGTAGTATGAAAATTTTGAAAAGGCGTTTTCCAAAGTTGAGGTCATAAAGAGGAATCGAATATTAGACATAGAGACATAGTTATTGAGGCTATTAGGGAGCTAATAAATACCTAGTCCTAGGTCTCTTTTGGGAGATTGGAGATGGAAGGACCATGTTTAAATGGTAGGCATAAGCTATAATGGTTCATCAAGATATAATTCATTCATCTAATTAGTTGAGCTCCATGGGCTTGTTGCTAAGCATTGACCACAATGATTAGGTATTGTTCAATTAATAGAGAATAATTAATGGAGTTATTTGTTTAAATGAGTTTAAACTAATATGAACATTTTAATATTCAAAATATCTTAATTAGTTGTGAGCCCTTGTCTAATGAAAGGATGACTATAATGGGTGACAAACAAAAGCCCAAGAAAACTCTAATTTGATATAAGAGATTTCCTAAGCAGTTAGAAAATCAACTATATGTTTGATTAATTTTAATTGGTCATTTTGGTTTGATTAATCTAAGCATTAAATTAATCAAAATAATTTAAGAAGCTAAATTATGCTAATTAAATTAAGGTAGTAATTTAATTAAGGCCATATAACAATTAATTAGTCAAGTTAACCTAAAGAGTTATGCCCAGTTAACTTAATGAGTTAAGTTAATTAACTTGAGGTGTTAAGTTAAATTAATTAAATTAAAGAGTTAGTTTAATTAAATGAGAAATTTAAGTTTTGGAGGAAAATCAAATGGAAGAGTTCATTTGAATTATACAAGTTGCCATTTTATTTCATGAGATGAAATGTAAATCCAAATGCATATTTAATTCAATGCAAATGCAACTTGGCACACATGCATGGAGGGTGTGATGGAAGCCATGTGGCTGGCCACTTGGTGTTGTTGGCATCCCTTACATTTTTCCTCCAAAAGGTGGTATAATTCATATGTTGAATAACTACCTCCTAAATTCTTTCCTCCGTCTCTCCTCATCTAGAAACTACCAGTCCTATTATCACCATATCCTCTCTTCTCTAGTAAAGTGACGTTGATTGAGATATATTCCTATGTGTATAAACTTAACATTAGAGGTTCAACACTTGGGGAACTTAGAAGTTCATTGGAGAACCATTTTTATCCAATTTTTGGTGCTTCAGTCTTGCAACGAAGGGGCTAAGATTGTTTGTGATTTTTGGTCAGCAGCTTGCTGATTTTTTGGTGAAAAAGTGTGCTAGTTTTGCTGACTTTTGGAGGCTTGGAAGTGGAGCAATTGCACTAAGGTGTTGGAGTTTGTAGATCCATAACTAGAGAAGTCTTTGGAGAGATCTAATTGATTTATTTAGCTGCTTTCATCAAAGGAAATTTCAACTTTCTCATCCTAAGTTTTGGCATGTAGTTGATCTTGGGAATGAGATGATTCATTTTATTTTACCTAATTTTGGTTTAATTTTATGGATCCTAATCTATCTTCTTCTTTATATTCATTTATACTTTGGTTGGTGGGGAAAGGTTAGTGCCCTTCCATTTGTTATTTGTTATCTTATGTTTTGGTTGATAGGGAAGGGTTAGCGCCTTCCCCATTTGCTATTAGTTATCTTATGTTTTGGTTGTTGAACTTTTCTCTTTTTTGGTAAAAACCAATTTTAGGGGGAAACTGTCAAATTTTTTTCTTATATCAATTCTTGTTCTCTATGTAGGCTCAAGAGTTAAACCTCCCCCCCCAACAGTAGGTGAGGTTTTTGCCTAGAGGTAGCCAATAAGAGCTAGGTGGATGAGAGGGTGAGGAGAGTTGTAAGTTTATTACATATGACATATTATATAAGATTGTTTTAGTTATATGACTACAGTGCATTCAAATATTTATTTTTATACCATGCAGGGGAACTTCCAGCAAGCACTGCAGTTTCAGTCTCAGCCAAAGGGTGTTGGTAGTTGTGCAGAGACCTAGTAGTCTCAGACTAAGTTGTAGACCTAGGTTGTGGGTGGCCCTATCAAGAAAGGGTATGTTTATGGGCTGAGCTACCAACAGTCGCTTTTATACATTAGTGTGCCTTAGGAAAAGCCTCGTGCATCAGCTGCATCCCAATTGGTGGCATGTTTGGAAGCTTGTTTGCAGGCCAGTATCAATGATATGTGGATCATATTCTCGAACCAGGATGGCACGATGCAGAATTTGATCTCCTAGCTGTTCATGTAGAGGAATGCTCTGTTAGGTTTAGATGTTTGTCCCCTCCCCCGCCCACTTCTACTTACCACCAGTAGCTCTTACCACATCAAGGTGATGATGACCAATAGTAGCATAACAACAAGCAACTGGGTGACTATTTCGACTTCAATGATGATGCGATTGGCAACTTTGATGATGATGCATTTGCCAACTACTGGATAGGAGTTTTTTGCCTTTGTAATTACAATTATAACTTTTAAAACTTATATTTATAAAATATATTTTGTTTTAAATTTTTGTTGCAATCATTTCTAATTTTCTTGTATTATAATTATATGTTATTTTTATACACACATGCCAAAAAGTTGCAGGTTTCATGAAATACAATTTATTAAAAAATATTTTTAATAAAATAATGCATTTTTGATAGAATTATGAAGGCTTTTCCATAGAAATTATTATAAGTAAAAAAATAATTATGATAATTATCCATCAAAAATCCTATATGTTCCATCAGTAAAAGTAAAATTAATGAAAAAATACTAAAACTTCTATCAAAAAGTACACAAAAAAGCATCTTATAAAACATACTATCGAAAATGAGATGAAAATTCGACATTTTGCCCATGTTGAAATTTTGTCACATATTCGATGAAAATCTATTGGAAAGTTTCCAATGGGTTGGCAATATACTGAAACTAATTAGAAATTGATTTGTGACAAGAGTTTTTCCAACAAGAAAATTTTCATTGGAGAACCATTGAAAATTTATTGTTCCATCAGGAAATTCTATCAAAGTGATGACTTTTTTTCTATAGTACAACTATCAATTCTTCTTTATGGATATTTGATACCACATGCGGATATCATCTTTGCAAATTTTTGCAAGGAATGGAAAGAAGAAAAAAAAGAATCTAAGTGATTGGGATATGATCCTTCGCCTTAGCAATGGACCAAAGGTTGCCGCCAAAGCTAAAGATGTAGTAAAGCCAATTTTGGGGAATGCTTTTATTGTTCTTGATCTTTGCTTTTAGGTACCAAATCTTATTAAAAACGTCATTCCAATTCCCATTTTGGATAATGAAGGATATGATTTTTCAATCAAAAATGGGAAATTGAAAGCAATGAAGAATAGTTCTTTGTTTGTTATTGGTACATTCGGCAAAGGATTATACATTCTAAGTTGTGAACCATCACTTATGCACATTCAACAAAGCAACAAAAGAAACTTAGATTACCAAGAAAATGTCTATTTTTGGAATGCTAGACTTGGATGGATTTCTAAAAATAGAATGGACAAGTTAGTAGCCCTTAAATAAGTAAATGTTAGTGGATTAGAGGACTTACCTGCTTGTGATTCTTGTTTAAAAGGAAAAAATGACCAAGGCTCTTTTCGTAGAACAAATAAAGCAATCCACTAGTCATTTGAATTTGATTCATATAGGCATTTGTGGTTCACTAAGAATTAGTGCAAGAGGAGGCTATTCTTACTTCATTACCTTGAATGCTAATTTCACTTAATTCAAGGAGTAGAATACTTAAGCACTAAATTGTTGGATTATCTAAGCGAGAATGAGATTCTCTCACAATAAACTCCATCCAGCATACCCCAACATAATAAAGTAGCCAAAAGGAGAAATTGTACATTGTAAGATATGGTATTGTCCATGATGAGCTTCATCGATGTCCCTATCTTCTTTTAGGGATACATCTTAGATACAGTGGCAAGACTACTAAATGTACTACACTCAAAGTCGGTGCCAAAGATGCCACATGAGATATGGCATGGCAAAGCATCCTTTTACTCTTATTTAAAAGTTTGGGGGTTTCCTACTTATATCAAAAGACTAGTGGGAAACAAGTTGGATGTGAGATCTACCTTGTGCAAGTTTGTAAGATACCCAAAAAAGTCTTTCAGTTATTTTTTCTATAATCCTTTGGAACAAAAAGTGTTTGTTTTGAGAAATGCCATCATTTTAGAAAAGGAGTTTCTATTGGATAGAAAAAACATCATCATTGAACTTGATAAAATTTAAGATGACCATGCTACACGACAAAGGAGAGAAACAAAAGAGCACCCTGAGCCTAGCATACAACATCCATAAAGGTCAGACTGAATTAAGAAGCAACCTGAAAGATTTGGATTTCTTCATGAAATGGGCAAAATGAAAAGCGATCTAAGGACCTATGATTAAGCTATGTTGGATATAGATTCGAGACTTTTAGGCGCTTAAATTCAAAATAGTCTCCATGTACTCCAACAAAGTATAGACTCTAATAGATCCACCGAAGGGTATAGTACATATTAGATACAAGTAAATCTATAAGTGTAAGCTTAGAGTTGGTAGAGAGGTTACTACCTTTAAGGTAAGACTAGTAGTAAAAGGTTATACTCAAAGATTTGGTATTGACTTCAAGGAAACCTTTTCACTAGTTGCTATGTCTAAGTCCATAAGAATTATGCTTACCAGAGCCGTTTATCATGACTATTAAATTTGGCAAATGGATGTAAAGACCATCTCAATGAAAACATGGATAATGAAATTTATATAAACCAACCACAAGGTTTTACATCTAAAGAAAGTGAGCAAAAAATTTTCAAACTCCAAAGGTCCATTTGTGGACTTATCAAGCATCCTAAAGTTGAAACATACATTTTATCAAATAGTTAAATCACTTGGCTTCATAAAAAATATGTATGGACCATGTGTGTACAAAAAGACTATTGAGAGTTTGATACAATTTATAATGCTTTATGCCAATGATATGCTTCTCATTAGGAATGTGAAAGGGACATTAGAGTGCATTAATGTATGGTTAGCTTCACAATTCCCCACAAAAGATTTGGGAAAAGTATCCTTCATATTGGAATACAGATCTATAGAGATAGATCAAAGAGGATGTTAGGGCTGTTCCAATCCACATACATTGATAAGATACTAAAGAGGTTTAGTATAGAGGAAGCTAAGAGGGAATACCTTTCAATAGGATGTGGCATTTGTCTTTCCAAGCATAGGACCCCAAAGGCTAAGGAAAAGAGAAAAAGAATATACCACATACCATACGTGTTTGCCATTAAAAAAGTAATGTATTCCATGCAATATATGAGATTGAATGTCACCCACGCTTTGAGTGTTGTGTGCTACTACCAATCTAATCTTGGTTAGAGTCATTGGAAAGCCATAAAAACAATCCTAAAGTATTAGAGAAAAACTAAGGATTGTTTCTTGTATACATTACTAGAGAATTAAAACTTGAAGAGTGGTTTTCGGATTCTAGTTTCCAATCCAATGAAGATGGCCTTAAATCTACTTTTAGATTTATATTTTGCCTCAATGGCAACATGGTGAGTTGGAAAAATTCCAAACAACATGCCATGTCTAAGTCCACCACTAAGGTAGAATACAATGTGGTGTCAAACACCATAAAGAGTGGTGTTTGGATGTAGTACTTAGTATTGGGAGCTAATATTTGAGTGTTGTGATAGCAATGGAGCCATTGCACAAGCAAAGAAACTATGATCCCATCAGTGATCCAAGCACATTTTGAAGCGTTTTATATTTTATCTATGAAATTACTAGAAGAGGCAATATTTGAGTGAAGAGAGTTGCCTCGAATGAGAATATAGCAAATCTATTGAATAAACCCCCGACAGAAAAAGTCGCTGAAAGATAATTTGAGAAGATGGTTTTAAAGGCTAGGGAGAATTAGCTTTAGGGTAAGGGGGAGATAGTTCAAATAGTACCCTATAAGCCATTAGGTTGGCATGTATAACTACTTCATGTAATATTTATAATTGAATATTATTCAATAAAAAGGCCATCTCCATCTTATGCATTTATTATATTCTTCACATGCATTTGGTTGAGGCACTTAAACCATACAAGACTATGGGTCCTGGCATGTATAACTACTTCATGTAATATTTATAATTGAATATTATTCAATAAAAAGGCCAAGGCCATCTCCATCTTATGTATTTATTATATTCTTCACATGCATTTGGTTGAGGCACTTGAATCATACAAGACTATGGGTCCTGGCCAAGCATATGATGGTGATCACGAAACACTCTCTATGCTTATGATCTTAAATATTTCAATTTTTAGAATCTTATTTGAAGGGGCATATAAGATTCAGATAAAGGTGTTTTCCAAAGTTGAAGTCATAGTTAGAAATCGAACATCAAGAATAGATAGCAAATGGAAAAACTGTATTTGCATTGTAATCATAAACAGAAATGGTTCACTTGAAATTAATTCATCTAATTGGTTGGGCTCCATAATCTTGTGTTTAGCATTAACTATGGAGATTGGGTACTATTCAATTAATAGTGATTAATTAAAAGAGTGACTAGTTTAAAAGATTTTAGACTAATCAAAATATTTTTTGATATGCACTAAATCACAAAGAATTGTGAGCCTATCTCTAATTAATGGTTAACCTAAATGTTCACTCACAAAAGCCTAGAACACTCTAATTTGAATTGGAGAAATTATCTAAGGAGTTAAATAATTTAATTGTTCAAGTATGAAAGAGACCAAGTTGACTAATTAAAAGTTGGTCACAAAGACTTTATTAATTTGAAGTGTTAAATTAATCAAATTAATTTAAGGAGTTAAATTAGACCAATTAAATTAAAGAGTTAATTAAATTGGGCCATGTGATAATTTAATTAGTCTAACCAACTTAAAGAGTTAAGTTGATTTAATTAATTGAAAGAGTTAACTTAATTAATGAGATAATCTAATTTTAATGGGGAAATTAAAATGGAAGAGTCCATTTTAAAAAATTGATGTGGCATTTAAATTTTAAAAAATATAATCCAACTAAACATGCAAGTTGGCATGCTAGTTGGCACGATATGACTGTAGGAAGAAAGTCTAATGAATGCATCTAGGAGCATACAAGTCACATTATAGATACCCCATCCCCTCCACTATGGCCGGCCACCCCACACTTTTCTCTCCTAAAATTTTATCTCATGTTTTAAGAAAAAATAACTTCCCATCCTAGATTCTCTCTAACCCCTCTCTCTATTCCAACTTCCTCACACAATCTCCACTTTGCACCTACTTCTTCCTTATTCCAATTTCAGCAAAAGAGTAATGATCTAGAGTGTGATAGGTGTGTGGATACCTTTGAAGGCACTATAATTGGAGTACTTGTGTGAACAAGATCTAGCACTTGGAGAAGAGTTCTTCGAAGATTAAAATGGCTTTTAAGGAGACAATTCAATCAGGGCTAGGTGCTTTGGAGCATGAAATTTGCTTCTATTTGTTGGAATAGTGCCCCGCAAGCCAATTAAACTGGCTTTGTAAACTATTTCATTATAAGACAATCTCGATTGAATGATATTCATTATATTTGGTACTCAACCATGAATATTTGATTAATGAGATACTCTTTAATTAACTAGCTGAAATGAATGCTCTTGAAGAATCTCATTAATTAATGAATGCCCTTGGAGTCCTATTTGGAATATTAAAATTAGGTAACTTATGTACTCTTTAGGTACTCTTTAGGATTAACCAAATTGAACATATTTGCATGATTAACCTATTTGGAATATCAAAATTAGGTACTCTTCAATTAATGAGATTAATTTAATTGAGTCGCTTAGTTTAAAAGAGTTTAAAGTAATGTGAATATTTGATATTCCAAAAGTTACAAAGAGTTGTGAGCCCATGTCCAATGAATGGTAGAACCTAATGGGTCACATAAAAAAACCAATAACATTGTCTATTGAAAGAAGGATTCATGACTAGTTTTGGAGGAGGCAAAATCATGGTCATTTTGACTTGATCAATTTAAATATTAAATTGATCAAATTAATTTAAAAGTTAAATTAAGATCAATTAATTAAGGGTTAATTAATTGATTTCACATAACTATCAATTGGTCAAAAGTAATTTAAGAGTTCAATTGATTTTGACTAGCTTAAATAGCTAAGCACTTTAACTTAACAGTTACGTCAAATTATTATTAATTAAATTAAAGTGTTAATTTAATTAAATTGGAGAATTATTTTTGGAGAGAATAATTAAATGAAGGTTCATTTAATATGAATTAGAATTTAATTGAAAAATATTTCATAAGATGAAATATGTGCTTCAATTAATATTTTTATTCACTAATCACAAGTTAGTGCCACCTTGGCATGGAAACTTGGCATCACCTCCTTGAGGATGGTGTGTGCTCCTATATATGAATATAGAAGGATGGCCGGGCCATATGGGTGTGAGGTATGCATGCTTAGTGTGATTTTTCTCCCAATGACATTGTGTTGTGGGAATCTAATTTGCTAGTCTCCCATTATTCTCTCCAACTCTCTCCACCTTCCACCTCCATATTCCCAGCCTTTCCCTTCTCATTCTCTGTAGATATTCTATAGATTTTGTAGAGAATAGGCCATGGATTTGGTGTGTGGACTTGTCACATTAGAGGCAATCCATTTTGGTTGCTCTTGCTCTTGTTGGAGCAATTTTTGGCAACCAGTTTTTGCTTGTTCTAGGAGTACCTTTGGTTTTATGATTGGGCTGAATATTGAGATGTAGAATCCTCAAAATGTTGAGACATTCTAGTTAAAATTCCAGCCAAAAAGGAGGAGTCCAACTAAAGGAAAATTGGTGGTGATTCTGCTGTGCCGGTGAAAAGTTTGTTCAAAGGTTGAAGAGAGTTTTACTCTTGCTCTTCATTTTCTATTTTCACCAAGGTATTTCCTCTTCTAAATCTAAATTCTATGCATGTATATATCCTTTTGGTATCCTGTGGGCTAATTTATTTAGAATTTTATGAATGTATTTGGATCCTAATGCCACACAAACCTTCGAGTGGTATTAAAGCCATATTCATGCATGGATTTGGATTTTACTTGGTCTGGGTGATTGGTTCTTGTGAATAATTGATCAAAATCACCACGTACTCAATCCATATATGATGGGTTGAAATATATGGATGATCTTGCTAGTGGCTCCTTTTTTGATGGATTAAATCATGCTATTATGTACTTTAATTGTTAAATCATATGATAGGTATGTGGGGCAAAAGGATTGAAGGAGACTTGAAAACCCATGAATGTAAGGGATACACTCATGCAATAGCTTAGTTTAATCAACCCACCTAAAATCAATCGAGTAATACATGTATGGCTCTAACTACATCACTTGGTTAGGCGTATGGTCATCCCACCTTATAAGCATGCTAGGTTATTTACTTGTGTATGCTTCCCATATCCTATTTATGTATGAGATGCATGACTAGTACATAGAGAACCTAAATAAGAAGATAAAAAAAATGATGAAATCTTTGCAAGCAAAAACCTTCCACTTAGAATGTCCAAGTGTTTTTCAAATATTATGTCCCAATGGATGCAAATTAAAATAGTTTTAATTAATTCAATCCTTCTATCAATAGTATATGCTATGACGATACTACCAAATTTGTGCGATGGCATTCGTTAATGCAGTTCACGCATAGAAGGAAAGCTGTGAGCATACACTTTGCATGATATGCATCTTTGACTTAAGTGTTGGAATAGTGCCCTATAAGCTAATGAGATTGGCCTTATAAGCTATTTCACTAATGGTACAATTTTGATTGAATAATATTTGTTATATGGCCATCTTCATCTTATGCTTTATTACACTTCACATGCATTTAAATAAAGCCCTTAGATCACCTATGACCACAAGACTTGATTTGGTGACCATGAAATAAATCTAACATGATCGTGATATTAAATATTCCAAGTTACAAGATCTTATGAGATAGGGCATCTAAGATCTGGATATACTTGCACTAACGATGTATAAATCCAAAGGTTAGAGATTCTTCATTCCATGAGCAACTATATGTGATATAGGTGCATGTTAGTGGGTGTTTATTAGAAAAAAGGCATTGAAAACCCATTGGAGAATCCATTAGATAGCTGTAATGGCAAGTCGGTAGTGGCTAGTTCTCCTGTTTATGCTAGTGCATATTATAAGTCTTTTGACTTGAGGATCCATGGTAACCTTGTGCCTGGTCCTCATATTTTGACTCATCTTTAGTTACTTAGTAGGCTGTTTGGGTTGAGATTGGGTATGAGCTACTTGGCATAGAGGTTTGGGAGATCTAAGATGGAATTCAACTTCTCATTGTTATGATGCCGAGTGCATTTCTTATGTGTTCTATAATGATCGATTCTCAGAAATTCTTACGTAAGGTGGTGTTACAATTTGAAAAAAGCATTTTCCAAAGATTAGGTCACATAATAGGGATCTAACATTGAGAATAGAAACACAGTGTCGAGGCTATTTGGGAGCTGACAAATATCTTGCTGTAAGCCTCTTTCGAAAGATAAGAAATGGAAGGAATGTATTTGCATGGCACGCGTAGAGAAATGATGGTTCTTCAGAATATTCATTTTGGCCAATTAGTTAAACTCCATGGGCTTGAGGTTGGACATCGACCATGAAGATTGGGTACTCTTCAATTAATGAGATTAATTGAATTGACACGACTAGATTAAAAGAAGTTTTAAAGTAGAATGAATATAAGATATTCAAAAGTCACAAGAACTTGTAAGCCCATGTCAAATAAATAGTGGAACCTATTGGGTTACACACAAAATCTAATAAGCTTCCTAATTAATGGAGAGAATTTTCTAAGGAGTTAGAAAATTATGTCTCCTAGTGGACCGATTTTTGGGGTCAATTTTGAGTGTCAATTTTGGCTTGATTGATTTAAGTGTTAAATTAATTAGCTAATTTAAAAGTTAAATTAGACCTATAATTAAGGAGTTAATTATTTGGTGTCGACATGACCATCAGTTGGTCAAGTTAACTTAAAGAGTTAAGTTAACAAATTTAACTTAAGAAGTCATGCTAGTGTAACTTAAAGAGTTAAGTCAAAGGACAATTAATTAAATTAAACTCTTTAATTTAATTAATTAGAAAGAATGAATTTTGGAGGGGAGACTCAAATGAGATTTGAGATGACATCTTAATTAATTTGAAATGAGATCTCAAATGTAATTAAGATTCAAAAGAAATTCAAATGAAATTTGAAATCAAATTTTGCCAGCTAAGCACACCCGATTAGCCACCCCCCTCATGGAATGTGTGATGCCAACTTGGATTCACACTATTCCACATCTATATATAGATATAGATAGCTGGCTAGCCATAAGGAATGCTAATTGGTATGAAGAATTAGATTTGTCATTTCCTTCCCAAAATATTTGCAAGCTAGCATTTCATATGTTGAAGGCTAAGCGTTTTTCTTCATCTTTCTACCCCAAATTCAACCTCCATCATCACCAAATCCATGGTATTATTCCAAATAAAAAACCAGAGATCTAGAAAGATCTTGTTGGGGTGTGGACTTTTACAGTAGAGGCAAGGCGTGTGACTTGCTCAATTTCTAGAGATTCATCTACACAAGGTCCGACTTTGCAATTTTCTCTAGGATGTTCCAGATGGCCAATTGATCTAAAATTTTAACTAAAATTTCTCAAAGGTGTTTAATATCTCCATCTAGTTTTTTATAATTTTTTGGAGGTAATTTGATAGGACGATCATTATAATCTTCTCACTGCGCCACAAGTAGGCAGATTTTGTAATAAGTGAAGTGTTCTCTTGATAGCCCTTAGATTTGTTTATCAAGGTAATCCTCTATCTAAATATAAATCATAGGCATGATTAGATCCTCTATTAGCTTGTAGGCACTAGTTACTTTCATGTTTTGATTTTAGAACCTAGTGCTTATCTTGCCTTCAAGTGGTATCAATGCCTTAATCATGCTTAGATTTGGATTTTGTTTGGTTGATTGATTCATGTGATTGATTAATATAGATCACCATATTCTCAATTCAATTGATGGATAGGATAATTTGGTTGATTTGTGTGTGGTTCCTTGATTGATGAATTGAAGGCATGCTATTATGTAATTTGAGTGTTAATTCATTTTGTTAGTATGTTTTAATTCATAGTGATTAATGTTGTATGTTGATTTGGTATTAATTGATGTTATATGTTGTTATAGCATGTTGTAATATGGCTGAAAGATTTTTGTTCATTTATGGATCCAATTGGATTGGAGTTTGGTTGGAGATTTTTGGAAAATTTGATTCTCAGTTAGACATAAACTTTTGAAGTATGTTTGAGCACTTTAATTTTCAATTTTAAAATGGGTTTTAGATTTGAAAATTGGTCCATAATGTGTGATTTAATGTTTAGAATGTGTTCTATAACCTTTGGTGCACAGAAGTTGAACTAAAAATTGGCTTGACTAGCCTTTGACCCCAAAATAGGGGCTACAAGCTGCTTGTGTGCAAGCTAGTAGGGCAGTAGCCAAGAGCTACTCCCCTGCTATGCACCAAGCATGGCCAACAACCATCGGTTGAGGGTTGGGCAGGCTTTGAGCCAATTTTTTGGCTCCTTAAGTAGCTAAAAAGGATGTTAAACCATATGTTATGGATGCACAAATGTTGTTCAAGTCCTCAAAATGATGTTTGACATTTTTGTTGCTTCTTAAAACTTGTCAAAGTTGATCTCCAATTCATGGCATAAATGTTATGCTTGGTGCAATTATTTGTTTATGATATGAGCATTTAATTGTTGGAATTAATTGTTAATTCTAGATTTATTTATTGTTTATTTAATTGTTGAATGAATGATGAATGAATAGAGATGATCATGAGACTTTTTAAATTGATTTTATTTGTTTCAAAGTTGTTAAAATGGGTTGTACTAAATGGGGCTTGCATGCCTCTTATTCTGTCATGTAAAAGTTATGAGAGTAGAACGACTAGGAGTAAGGATTTCCATTTCATGTAAATATTGCATGGAGCAAGGAGTCCAATGGAAGCATAGAGGTCAATTAAAGACTCATAAATATATGGGATACACTTACGTAGTAGTTTAGTTTAATTCAACCTATTTAAAATCAACTAAAGTGTTGTACCCATGGCTCTAAGTACATCACTTGGTTATGGCTCATGGTCATCTCACCCTAGGAGCATGCTAGGCACATTTACTTATTAACACTTTTCATATCCTATTGATGTATGAAATGCATAATTGAGATATAGAAAACATAAATAAGAAGATAAAAATGATGAGATCATTACAAGCAAAAACCCTTCACTTAGAATGTATTTCTCCCACTATTTTATCCCTAAGTGAAGGGTTTTTGCTTGCAATGTTCTCATCATTTTTGTCCTCTTATTTAAGTTCTTTGTATCATAATCATGTATCTCGCACATCGATAGGATATCGAAAGCATAAATAAGTAAATGCACCTAGCATGCTCCTAGGGTGGAACGATCATAAGCCTAACCAAGTGATGTACTTAGAGCTATAGGTGCATCATTCAGTTAATTTTAAGTGGGTTGATTAAACTAATATATTACATGAGTGTTTCCCATATATTTGTGGGTCTTCAAACCTCCTTGGATCCTCTTTGCTCCTTGCAACTTTTACAAGAGAAAGAAAACCTTACTCCTAGTGATTCTACTCTCATAACTTTTACAAGATAGAATAAGAGGCGTGCAAGTCCCATTTAATAAACCTACTTCAACAACTTGAAATAAATAAAATCAATATTAAATGCTCATGATCATCCTCATTCATTGATCTTTCATTCAATAATTAAAAATCTAGAATTAGCAATTAATTCCAACAATTAAATGCTTATCTCATAAATAAATAATTGAACAAGAATAACTCTTATGCCATTATTGGAAGATTAACTTTAACCAATTTTTAAAAGCATTGAAGACTATCAAACATAATTTTGAGACCTTGCACAACACTTGCGCATCTATCATGTATGATGCAACAATCTATTAAGTGTTAAAGGACTTGGAAAAAACAACTCACACCCAAAGCCCTAAAATTGGACTACCGAGCAGCCCTACCGCAAGGCTAGGCAGGCCATGCGCATAGTGTTCACACGGCACCTAGCCAGTGCCTAGGCTATGCTGAAAACCCTTATTTTAGGGGTTTATAGCTTACCAAATATATTTTCCACTCAACTTTCATGCACCAATAATTTTAGCGCATGTTCTCAACATGTTAACACACATAATAGATGAATTTACAGATTCAAAATACCTTTCAAAATGGAAATTCAAGTACTTAAACATGCCTGTAAAAATTAGAAAAAGCTAGAATCATATTCTTCAAAATCTCAATAAAATCCAATCTCATTGGATTCAAAAATGACCAAAACTCTTTTGATCAATCATCAACATGCTATATCTAAAAGAGGTGCAATGCTAAAGATCCAATTTAAAACATTTAAAACTAAAATCTAACTTAGATTACACCAATCCAAGGATCCAAATCATGCTTATATAATGGATTAAGGTTAGATTATTACCTCTTATGCAGAATCCATCCAAAACTTGAAGTAGTGCTTCTTTTCCTGAAGGCAAACTACTTCTAGAGTAGCAAGGTGTAATAAACTTTTAAATAGGTGAATCACCTCAGATTGAAGCCAAATCTAGACTAAAATTTCTCCAGCTCAATGGAGAATGTCCAGTTAAAATTTCAGCACCAAACACCATTGGCAAGACCTCAATCTAAAACTCACTATTGGAACAAAGGATCACCAAAGGAAGCAATCCAAAATTCATCTTGCCTCTAATGCCAAAGTGTACACACCAATTGACAATCCTTTTCTCCTCAATTTAGCTGGAAAAATCAAGAAGAAAGAGAGTTGGTAGGAGGCCAAAGATGGTAAGGGTGGTAAAGAAGAGAGTGAAGCCTCAACACATGAGACAATCACCTTTTCGAGGGAATTTTGGACCTAACTTTTGGATGTACAAAATGTGTGAGTAATCTTAGTGATGGCATGAAGCCAAGGTGGCATCACACCTCCTCAAGGTGGGTGTGCCACCTAAGCACACCAACTTGCAAGCATAATGCAAGTTGCATGTTAATTTGTAGTGAATTTGAATTTAATTTGGAATCTACATTTCATCCCATGAAATGTTTATCTAATTAAATTCTAATTTAGCACCAAATGAACATTTCAATAGACTTATTCCTCCAAAATAAATTCTTGATTTAATTAAATTAAACACTTTAATTTAATTAAACTTTGACTTAATCTTTAAGCAACTATTTTAACTCTTTAAGCTAGATTTTGTTAACTTAACACCTTAAGTTAACTTGACCAATTGATAGTCATGAGGCAAAAAATTAAATTAACACTTAATTTAATTGTCTTAATTTAACTCAAATTAATTAGATTAATTTAACAATTAAATTGATCCAGTCGAGATGACTAAAAATTGTGTCAATCAATTCCCTAAATTTTGGCCATCTATGAATTTTTCTAACCCTTAGAAAATTCCCCTTAATATTTAGGATTACCAATTGGATTTTGTGGTTAACCCATTCGGTTCTACCATTCATTGGACATGGTCTCGCAACCTTTATGACTTTAGAATATCATATATTCACATTAGTTTAAACTCCTTTAAACTAACTGACTCAATTCAATTAATCTCTATTAATTGAAGAGTACCCAATTCCATGATTGATGTCCAACCTTAAGCCAATGGAGCCCAACAATTGGCTGAATGATGCATATCACAGAAATACAGTTCTTTCATCTCCTATCTCCATGAAAGAGGCTTAGGGCAAGATATTTGTTGGTTCCCTAATAGCCTCTATGCTATGTATCTATTCTTAATATTTGACTCCAGTTTGTGACCTCATCTTCGAAAAATCCTTTTTCCAAATTGTCACACTATCTTGGCCAAGGACTCCTTGGAATCAATCACCATAGAACGAATCAGAGATGCATTTGCCCCTTCACAAAGATAAGGAGTAGGATCCCGTTTTGGATCTCATAAACTTCCATGTCAAGTAGCTCATTTCTAGTCATCATCAAAAATCCTACTAGGTGGCCAAAGTGGAGTCAAAGCATGAGGACCTAAGCACAAGGTTACAATGGATCCTCAAGTCAAAGGACAAATTATATGCACTAGAATAAGTTGGAGAACCAACTATTTCCGACTTACTACTATAACTATATCTAATGGATTCTCCAGGTGGGCTTTTAGTGCTTTGTTCTCTAATAAGCACCTACTAACATGAACCCATATCTCATACGATTTGCTCATGGAATAGGGCAACATACAACCCTTGGATTATGCATCGTTAGTGCAAGTTTATTCAAATCTTAGATGCCCTGTTTCATAAGATTCTACAACTTGGGATATTTAAGATCACGACCATGTAAGACTCATACCGTGATCGCCACCTAGTGTGTGACCAATTCCCATAGTCTTATGTGATCTAAGAGCTTCAACCATATGCCAGTGAAGCAATATAAACATATATTGAAGATGGCCATTTATAAAGAATATCATTCAATCAAGATTCTATCCGAAGTGAAATAGTTTTTCATGCCAAACTAATTGGCTTGCGGAACACTATTCCAATAATTTTCCACTTGCCCAAAAGCCAATTCCCTATAGTCTTAAGACCCATCTTCATAATATGTTCTTCAAAGACCTTTTATTATAAGGGCTAAGATGATGATTCTGCTATATTCTCCTTTAAGGCAACTTTATCCACTAAGTTGTCACCTCTATCAATTGATATCTCATGTGAAATGATATCACATTTACTATGTTTGGATCACTAATGAGATCTTGGCTCAAGTCCTGAGCTATTTTCCAAAGACAATAATAAGTTCATGCATGCTAAGCACTACATCCAACTCTTGGATGAGGTTTCTATCCAAACACCTTCCTTTGCGGTTTCAAAAACCACAAATTATTTTTCCTTAATGGTGGAATTAGCTATGGTTTCTAGTTTGGAACTTTTCCAACTTATGTGTTGCTATTAAGGTAAAATATAAATCCAAAAGTGGATTTTAAGTCATCTACTTCGAATTGAAAACTTGAATTCAAAAACCCTTTGGATTTCTATTCTGCATTACCATATACTAAAAGTAATTCCTTTGTCCTTCCTAAGTACTTAAGGATCATTTTTAAGGCCATCCAGTAACTCTCATTGAGGTTGGATTGGAACTTGCTTATAACACTTAGAGCATGTGTCATATTTGATCTTGTACATTGAACTACATACATTATGCTCCCTATTGCAGACACATAAGGTTTATGGGACATCTTTCATTATGAGGGATCATAGAAGTAATAACCTAAAGACTCTCTAGGATATCCCACAAACTTACACAAGGAGGATTGACTATTTGACTTGTCTCCCACTAACCTCTTCACATTTGTGAGAGACCCCCAAATCTTTAAGTAATGGTAAGAGGGTGATTCGCTATATCACATCTCATGTGGAGTCTTTGGCACCAACTTTTAGGGTACTACAATTAATAGCTTCATGGCCGTTTCTAAAGCATATCCCCAAAAGGATATATAAGCATGTTAGAGAAGCTCATTATGGAATACACTATGTCCAACAAAGTATATTTTCTCTTCTCGGCTACTCTATGGTGTTAGGGTATGCCAAGTGGAGTCCATTTTAAGAGAGAATTCCATTCTCTTTTAGATAATCAAAGAATTTGGTACTTAAGTATTCTTTTCCTCAATCCAATTGAAGAGTTTGAATACTAAGTCCATTTTGCTTTTGTACTTCATACCTATACTCTTTGAACGTTTCAAAGGCTTCGGACTTATACTTCATAAGATATATATGTTTGAATTGAGTGTGATCATCGATGAAGGTGATAAAGTAAGAATAGCCACTTGTGCACTAACTCCTAGTGGACCACACACATTGGTATTGATCAAATTCAAAGGACTTGTGCTTCACTCTGATTGTCCAACAAAAAGAGCCTTGGTAATTTTTCCCTTCAAACAAGACTCACAAGTGGGAAGTTCCTCAATGCTACTAACATTTAGTGCTTCAAGAGCTTCTGTCTTGTTCATCTTATTTTTGGAAATATGCCCAAGTTTTAAATGCCTTAGGATGGCATCTTCTTAGATATCTAATTTTCACAAAATTATTTGAATGTGTGCATTGGTGATGGTTGAGAATCCAAAAATGTATAATTCTTTGTTAAGTGTATGATTAGCAACTAAAGAACCAATTTTTTTAATGCCTTCAATTTCTCATTTGATATAGAAGGATCATATCCTTCACTATTCAAATGAGAATTGAGATATCATTCTCAATGATATATGGTACATAAGGACAAGGATTTAATACAATTATGGAGTTCCCTAAGTTTAACTTATTATACACTTTCGGCCTAGGCCACACAACTCTTGCTCCTTTGCTAAAGAGGTGGATCACATTCACATAACTTAGTTTTTTTTTTTCTATTCTTTGCAACAAATTACAAAGATAAGAACTACATGTGAAATCATGTATCTATGAGGAAAAATATATCCTTAAAAGCACTTCAATAAAGTACATACCTTTCTTAAGGCTGCCAAGGTTTTTCTTGCAATACCGCTTCCAATAGCCTATCTTGCCAAAGTAGAAACAAGTAACATCGACTTTATCCTCTATAATCTTCTTGATTCCTCTAGATGCCTTTAATAGTTGCTTTCCCTTAGAGGAAAAACTTGTCTTCCTTTTACCTCCCGTTTTAGAACCCCTAGGGCCCATAGACTTGAAGGAGGAAACAAGTTTCAAAGGTTTTCCCTTGTCATGGTAGTCTTCTTCTAAATCTACACTTTGATCAATAAAACTCGGCGAGGATATGAGGATCAATTCCTTATGGAGATCATTGTCTATCACTATATCCAAGTTGAAAAGCTTCTTTAATCATCTTTAGACCATAATCGATGACAACTGATTTCACATCCATCCTAGCATGGAAAAGCTCCATTGACAACATGAACTTCTCATACCTTGTTTGTTTTACAACTCTTGTAAACTTAGACCAAGGTACTATTCATGTGTCCTTGAGATTTTTGAAGTTTGTAAATGAGACAATGGGATATGATAATCCTTAACCCAATTCGTGAACCTTTCATGTGTCTCTCAATCTACTTTAATCCCATGGGAATAGGACATGTGTCCGTTTCTTAGAATCCAGATAATTTTGAAGTTTACTCAAACACAAAAGTTTGGCTAGGTTAGTTTATTAGTTTCCAAAATAACATTGAGTGGATTTTAGCCATTCTAGAGATTTCACAAATCACCAAAGGTGAAAAAGAGAATATAAGCATGTGGTTGAATTTTGATATTTTGAAAATATGTTTATGGTCTTTCACGCATATTTTTCTCCCACTATTTTATCAAATCCTTCACCCCCTAGAAGAATTCAAGAAATTGTATTTCCTAGTGAGAATCAAGACTCCAAAGACTTGCAAGTAGACTCCTGTGACCAAGTGCCATCCATGAACAATCTAAGCGTAAGCAACACTTGCTAATTGCATTGTATGCGACTCTTGATATATTTTGCCTCACTTTCCATGTAGACTAATGACTCGTGCCACATCTATAGTACTATGTATTAAGTCAAACCTACCAATCAAACTTTAATTCAAGACCACTCCACAACATCCCCCATGACCGAATGCTAATGTATGGGAAGCCTCAAATGAAAGGTGTATCGTATCCTCACAACTTTCCTCTTAAGTGTGACCCCCATGACCGAGTACCATCACACAAATTCAGTAGCATCATCATGGCCTATTCTATTGCTAGAAGGCATGAACTAATTAAAACTCCTTTTAATTTATATCCATTTTGACTTTATATTTGAGAACATTTAAATATTCTAAGTTGGGGATTTCAAACTTGCTTTCCAAGATATCACCAATTTTATCTTCTTATTTAGGTTTTCTATATCATGGATCGCATACATCAATAGGATATAGAAAGCATAAATAAGTGAATATGCCTAGCGTGCTCCTATGGTGGGATGACCATGAGCCTAACCAAGTGATGCACTTAGTTAGTGCCATATGTGCATCACTTAGTTGATTTTAAGTGGGTGGATTAAACTAAGCTATTACATGAGTGTATCCCCATACATTCATGGGTCTTGAAGCCTCATTGGATTTTCTTTGTTCCTTGCAACTTTTACATGAGAAATAATATCTCACTCCTTGTGATTCTACCCTCATAACTTTTACAAAATAGAACAAGAGGCATGGAAGCCCCATTTAATATAACCCATTTCAACAACTTGAAATAAATAAAATCAATGTGAAAAGCTCATGATCATCCCCATTCATTCAACAATTCAATGAAAAATAGTAAAGCAAGAATTGACTGTAAATTCCAACAATTAAATGCTTATCATATAAACAATTAATTGGCCAAGTAAAAATAAGCATAACATTTATGCATCCTATTCTTGCAACAATTGGAGATTAACTTTAACAAGATTTAAGATAGCTTTAATATGTCAAACATAATTTTGAGAACTTGCACAACACTAGTGCATCTCTTATGTGTGAAATAAAACACTTTTGGCCACTAAGGGGGTCAAAACAAACAAGTAAACTCATCATCAACATAACCAGCCACTGCCAGCCCAACCTGGGCACATGGCTGGGCTACTGGTGAGCTCATGGTGTGCACGCTGCCTAGCCTGCGCTTGGCAGTGACTGGCAGCAACCCGATTTGGTGAGTTTTGGCTGAGTCAAGTAAGATTTTGCTCAACCTTTGTGCACGAAGATTTTAGAACACCTTCTAAATATTAAATCACAAAATATAGAAGAAATTTGAGATCTAAAAAACCTTTTAAATTGGAAAAATCAAGAACTCAATCATGCTTCAAAAATCAAGTTTAAGTGAGAATCACATTCTTCCAAAAATCTTGAATTAAATCCAATCCAATTAGATCAAAAAATGACCAAATCAAATTAAGGCTAAATAAAACATACTATATCAACATATAACATAAAATAATGCTAAATCAATATTTAACATTCGCTAGTCATGAATCAAATTATGCTAACATATGAATTAACATTTAAAACACATATTAGCATAATATCTATTCATCAATATAGGAGCCACAAGCATCATCAACCAAACACTCCTATCTATGATTTAGATCAAGTGTTCAAAGATCTAGATCAATTCATCACATGAATCAATCAAAAGAGAATCCAAAACAAAGCATGAAATTAGGATATGATACCACTTGAAAGAGGTAATGCTAAGGATCCAATTTAAAAAATTTAAAAATTAAAATCTAACTTAGATTACACCAATCCACGGATATAATAGATTAAGGTTAGATTATTTTCACCTAAGCAAAATCCATATAAAACTTGAAGTAGTACTTCATTTCCTAGAAGCAGATTGCTTCTGGTGTAGCAAGGTGTGATCAACTTTTGATCGGGCAAACCACCTCAAATTGAAGCCAAATTTGGACTAAAAATTTTCCAACTTAATGAAGAACGTCCATTTAAAATTTAAGCACCAAAATCCTTCCGCAAGGCCTCAAATAGAGTGTTAGAATAGTGCCTTGCAAGCCAATGAGATTGCCTTGTAAAACTATTTTCTTGTATATACAATCTTGATTGAATGATATTCTTTATATAGCCATCTTCATCTTATGCTTTATTTCATTTCACTCATATTTGAATGAAGCCCTTAAATCATCTATAGTTGAAGAACTTTGTTAGGTGACTTGGAATAAGTCTTACACGATCGTAATCTTAAATCTTCCAAGTCATAGGATCTTTTAAGACGGGGCATCTAAGTTCTACATAAACTTGCACTAATGATACATAAATCTAAGAGTTGGAGTTGTTACACTCCATGAACAACTACATGAGATATGGGTGTATGTCAGTGGGTGTTTGATAGAGAACAAAGCACTAAAGACACTGCAGAATCCACTAGATAGCCATAGTCACAAGTCAGCAGTGGCTAGTTCTCTTGCTTATGCTAGTGTATATTATTAGCCATTTGACCTAAGGATCTACGATAACTTTGAGTCTGGTTCTCATGCGTTGACTCTTGCTTGACCACCTAGTAGGTCATTTGGGTTGAAATTGGGTATGAGTCACTTGGCATAGAGGTTTATGAGATCCAAGATGGAATTGACTCCTCATTATAGTGAAGGGTGAGTGCATCTCCTATGTATTCTATAATGATTGATTCCTAAAAAATCCCTGGGCAAGGTGGTGTGATAGTTTGGAAAAGTATTTTTCCAAAGGTGAGGTCACACAATAGGAAAAAACATTAAGAATAGAGACATAGCGTTGAGGTTATTAGGGAGCCGACAAATATCTTGCCCTTAGGCCTCTTTCAAGAGATATGAGATGAAAGGACCATATTTGCATGGCATGCATAAAGCAATGATAGCTCTCTAGAGTATTCATTTTAGCTAATTAGTTAGACTCCATGGGCTTAAGGTTGGACATTGATCATGGAGATTGGATAATCTTCAATTAATGAGATTAATTCAATTGAGTCGATTAGTTTAAAAAGCGTTTTAAACTAAAATGAATATAAGATATTCAAAAGTCATAAGTATTTGTAAACCCATATCCAATGCATGGTAGAACCTATTGGGTTACATACAAAATCCAATTAGCTTTCAAATTGATGCAGAAATTTTTCTAAGTGTTAGAAAACTAATTCCTAGTGGACTGATTTTAAGGTACCAATTTTGAAGGTCATTCTAGCTTAATTAATTTAAGTGTTAAATTAATCTATTAATTTAAGGAGTTAAATTAGATAAATAATTAAGAAGTTAATTATTTGATGCCAATGTAACTATCAATTGGTCAAGTTAACTTATAGACTTAAGTTAACAAATTGAGCTTAAAGTGTTAAGCTAGTCTGATTTAAAGAGTTAAGTTAAAGGCTAATTAATTAAATTAAAGAGTTTAATTTAATTAATTGGGAAGAATGAATTTTGGAGGAAAAATTCAAATGAACTCTTCATTTGAATTAACATCTTAATTAATTTGGAATTAGATTCCAAATGTAATTAAAATGCACATGAAATCTAAATGAGATTTGAATTTAATTTGCCACATCGGCACCCCACTTGGCCGCCTCTCCCCATGGAAGGTGTGAAGCCACCTTAGCATCACACCATTCAGCATCTATATATAGATATAGAGAGAGGGGATCGGTTAAGAGATCACGCCATTTGTGAAGAATTAGGTTCTATCAAAATTCCCTCCAAAACCTCTTGCAAGCATTGCATTCATATGTTGAAAGCTTTGCTCTATTTTTCTTCTTCCCTACCTAAAATTAGCCTCCACCATTGTAGAATTTTTGGTCTTATTCCAACTAATATATTGGATATTTTGGAAGATTCAATTGGTGTGTGGATCACAACAATAGAGGCAAGGCACTTGACTTGTTGGATTTTGGAGATCCACTTGGACAAGGTCCAAATCACATATTGTTATAAAATGGTCATCTTCATCTTATGCTTATTTTACTTCATTGGCATTCAGTTAAAACCCCTAAATCACATAAAGCTATAGAACTTGGTCACACACTAGGTGATCATGAAATCAATCTCTATGGTTGTGATCTTAAATATTCCAAGTCATGGAATCTTTTGAGATGGGGCCTCTAAGACTCAAATAGATTTGCAGTAAAGATGCATAAATCCTAAGGATTGGACATTGCTCTTTTTGATGAGCAATCTGTGTCAGACATAGATGTATGTTAGTGGGTATTTGTTAGAGAGCAAGTCCACCAAAAAGCCACATGGAGAAACCACTAGATAGCCTAAATGGCAAGTCAGTAGTGGCAAGTTCTCTAACTTATGCTAGTGGATATAATTAGTATTTCAACCTGAGGATCCATGGTAATCTTGTGTTTAGGTCATCATGCTTTGACTTTTTATCGGCCACATAGCAAGTCATTTGGGTTGAGATTGGGTATGAGCTACTCAAATATAAAAGTTTATTAGATGTAAGATGGAATCTATCTTCTTGTTATTGTGATTGACAAGGGCATCTCCTATTTATTCTATCATGTTCGATTCCAAGAAATCTTTTTGCAAAGTAGTATGATAATTTGGAAAAGAAGTTTCCCAAAAATAAAGTCATAAAGGGGAATCAAACATTGGAATTAGAAACATATTGGGGAGCTGACAAATATCTTGCCCTAAGCTTTTTTCAGGAGATAGGAGATGGAAGGACCATCTTTGTGGGGGAAGCTTAGAGCTAAAATGGTTTATTGACACATATTCATTTATCCAATTAGTTGGGCTCCCAAGGCTTAATGCTAGACATAAACTATGTGATGGTTTGTGTGACACTAGGATCAAAATATGTTTTTAAATAAAACTGAATAAACTAGCCCACAAAACACCAAAAGGATCTAGACATGCATAAGATTGAAATATAGAAGAGGAAAATGCCTAGGTTAAAGCAGAAAATTCAAAGATCAAGAAAACTATCTCTTACTGTCAAACAAGCTCTTCACCAGCATAGCAGAATCACCACTTATTTTCCCCAAGATGGACTCCTCTATTTTGGCTGAAATGTTTACTACAACTCCTCAACCCTTTGAAGATTCTTTAGTCCAAATATCAGGTTGATCAGAATACTAGAGGTACTCCCAGAAGAAGCAAAAATTGACTACTAGAAACTGCTCTAATCAATAGCAAAAACAACCAAAATAAATTGCCTTTAACGTAAACATCTACACACCAAATCTATAGCCCATTCTCTACAAAACGGCTGGAAAATTTTCAGAGAATGAAGGGAGGAAGGCTGGGAATATTGAGGTGGAAGGAGAGGGAGAAGGAGAGAGTGATGAGAGACTAACAACTTAGATTCCCACTACACAATATTGTTGGGAGAAAATAATACAAAATATGCATACCTCACATACATTTGGCCAGCCGCTCTACCATATCCATATATAGGAGTGGTCACACACCTCCTCACAAGGAAGTGATGCCAAGTGTCCCTTGCTTAGGTGGCCACTAATTAGTGATTAATGGATTTAATTGAAGCAAAAATTTCATCTAATGAAATATCTTGCAATTAAATTCTAATTCTTAAATGAAATCATCATTCAATAATTCTTCCTAAAATTATCTTTCTAACGTAATTCAATTAAACACTTTAATTTAATTAATAATCATTTGACTTAACTTTTAAGTCAAAGTGCTTAACAATTTAAGCTAGTCAAAATTAACTCAATCCTTAAATTAAGTTTGACCAATTGATAGTCATGTGACATCAATTCATTAACCTTTAATTAATTGATCTTAATTTAACTCTTAAATTAATTCGACTAATCTAACAATTAAAATGATCAAGCCAGAATGACTACAATTTTGCCTCCAAAAATTGGTCATGAATTTTCTAACTCTTAGAAAATTCTCCTTCCATCATTAGATCATGTCATTGGCTTTTATGTGTGACCCATTAGGTTCTACTGTTCATTGGACATGGACTTAGAAGTCCTTGTGAATTTTGGAATATCAAATATTCACTTTAGTTTAAACTCCTTTAAACTAAGCAACTCAATTCAATTAATGTCATTAATTGAAGAGTACCCAATTTCTATGGTTGATGTCCAACCTCAAGCCCATAGAGCCTAACTAATTGACCGAAATGAATGCTTTTGAAAAACCATCTAGCATTAAGCGTACCATGTAAATATGGTCCTTTTGCTCTGATGCTGTAGAAAGCTGCGTGTAGAGAAAATGAGGGTTGTATGTAGTTTTGGGCTTGAGATCTGCAACCACAAGATACGTTAAGCTAGTTGAGGTGCCCCCAACTAAGGCATTCCAACACTCAAGTTAGTTTTGGTCGAGAGAAAAATCAAGCAGAATATAGAAAATGTAAGTATATAGCGTAAGTGGCATTGCCTTGAGCGTGGTTGGGCCTAGAGTATTTATCTCTTTCTGTAGGCATGATTTTATCCAAGTATCCCTGTCAGGTGTAATAGCTTTTTCCCATGCCAGAGGCTTGGGAGTCATTCCATGTCCAGATCTCGATACTGTGCCAGGTGGCTAAATCTCCTATTTTTCGGGTGACCATTCCAGTAGAGGCACATTTCTGCCAAAGTTATTGGTAGGTTGTCAAAGTTGTTAGAGTTGTTGGCAGTAGTTACACCGACTGCCATGTGTCATTAGAGTAGAGGGGCTAGACCTGTCAGATCAATGTGCCCGGTAGGGATTCGAGTGAATGTCGGAGGTTGATTCATGTCGACCTGACTTAAATGCTTGAACTTCTGGAGTAGTCCTAAGGTCGATATAGGTTGACTGTGGACCTTACCAAGTGAGGTTGATACCGATTGACCAAATAAATATTATCATTGGACCTCATAGGTTGTTTTGTTTGATGTTGGGCCCGTTGGGCCTACTAGACTATCCCATATATCACTCCTATCTTCTAAAATAGGCCTAGGGAAAAATATTTATCAATTCCCTAATAGCTTCGATATTATGTTTTTATTCTTAAAGTTCAATTCCCTTTGTGACCTCACCATTGGAAACACCTTTCCAAATTGTCACATCATATTATGTAAGGATTTTTAGGAATCGATCATTATAGAACACACAGGAGATGCAATTTTTCTTCATAAAGATGAGGACTTAGATTCCATCTTAGATCTCACAAACTTCCATGCGAAGTAGCTCATACACAATCTCAATCCAAAAACCCCGCTAAGTAGTTGAGTAAGAGTTAAAGCATAGGGACCGAACATAAGATTACCATGGACCCTTAAGTTAGAGGACTAATAATATACACTAACGTAAGTAGGAGAACTAGCTACTATCGACTTGCTACTATGACTATCTAGTAGATTCTTTGGTGGGTCTTGTGTGCCTTGTTCTCTAATAAGCACCTACTAACATGCACCGATATTTCATATAGTTGTGCATGGAACAGAGCAATCTCCAACCCTTAGATTTATGCATCATTAATGCAAGTCTATCCAGATCTTAGATGCCTCATCTCATAGATCCTATAACTTAGAAAAATTAAGATCACGTTCATATAAGACTTATTCCATGATTATCACCCAGTGCATGACCAAGTCCCGTAGTCTTGTGTGATCTAGGGGCTTTATCCAACTGCAAGTGAAGTAAAATAAAGAGCATAAGATGAAGATGGCCATATAATGAATATCATCTAATCAAGATTGTCTTACAGGGAAATAGTTTACAATGCTAGTCTAATTAGCTTGCGGGGTACTATTCCAATAATGTCCCACTTGCCCTAAAGCTAATGCCCCGTGACCTTGAGACCCATCTTCCCAAAATGTCCTTAAAAGGCTATTAGCATTTTAGAGGTTTAGATAGTGGTTTTGCCATATTCTCTTCTGAGGTAAATTTATCCACCTAGTTGTCACCTTTATTAATTGATATCATATATCAATTGATAATGCATTTACTGTGTTTGGATCTCTAAGGAGATCTTGGCTAAAGCCCTAAATTGTCTTCAAAAGAAAATCATAGTTGTATGCATGCTAGGCACTCCATCAAACTCTTAGATGAAGTTTTTTATCAAAACACTTTTCTTTGCAATTTCCAAAACTATAAATTATTTCAACTCAGTAGTTGTCTACGCCATGGTGTGTTAGAACCTTTCCCACTTACTATGCTGCCATTAAGGTAAAATGTAAATCCAAAAGTGGATTTAAGGTCATCTACACTGGATTGGAAACTTGAATTTGAAAACCCCTTGAGTTTCAATTCTCTATTGTCGTATACCAAAAACAAGTCCTTAGTTCTTCTCAAGTACTTAAGGATTGGTTTTACGATTATCTAATGACTCTTACTAGAATTGCATTGGAACCTACTCATAACATTTATCAATTGCACCACATCTGGTCTTATACATTAAACTGTATATGGTCTTATACATTAAACGGTATACAGTATGGTTCCTATAGTAGATGCATATGGTATGTTAGATATTCTTTGTTTCTCTTCCTCAGTCTTGAGGACCATAGACCTTGAGAGATGAATGCCATGTCCCATGAGAAGAAATCCTCTCTTGAATTTTTCCATACTAAACCTCTTTAGCATTTTGTCAATGTATATGGTTTAGGAAAGCCCCAGCACCCTCTTCGATCTATCTCTATAGATATGTATTCCTAATATGTAAGATGCTTTTTCCATATCCTTCATAAAGAATTGAGTAGATAACCATATTTTAGTGCACTCTAGCATTCTTACCTCATTCCTAATGAGAAGGATGTCATCAGTAGAAAGCATAATGAACTGTATACTACTCTCACTAGCCTCTTGCACACAAATGGTTCATACTCATTTTTGACAATACCAAATGATTTGATATTTTAATCAAAACGCATGTTCCAAGTTCGGGATGCCATTTGGGTCCATTAGTAGACCTCTAGAGTCTGCAAACCTTTTGTTCACTCCTTTTAGATATAAAACCTTGTGGTTCCTCCATATGAATCCTTTCTTCAATGTCTCCATTGAGGAAAGCTATTTTCACATCCTCAAAGTCATAATATGTGGGTTTGGCAAGTAAAATCCAAATGAACTTAGGCATAGAGACTCGTGAAAATATTTCATCAAAATTGATATTGGGCCTTTGAGTGTAACCTTTTGCCACTAGTTGCGCTTTAAAAGTTACCACTTCTCTATCTACCAACCACCCCATAGTTTTGCTTATATATATATATATATCTACTTGTGACCAATGAGAACTTTTCCCTTTAGTGGACTTACCAAAGTTCATATTTTGTTTGAGTACATGGAGTCCATTTTAGATTTCATAACTTCAAGCCAATGTCCCGAGTCTATTCTCATAGGTTTTTGAATTACTATCTGATTGGCCCGTTTCACGAAGAAATCCAAACTTTTTTGGTCGCTTCTTGATTTGGTCTGACCTTCTCAGAGGTTGTACGTGAGGCTCTTTGATATTTATTTGTTTCTACCACTTGTGGGATTTGAGGATCATCTTGAATTCCACCAAGTTCAACAATAACACCTTCTCTATTTTGTAGAAATTCTTTTTCCAAATAGGTGGCATTCCTTGAAACAAACACCTTTTGCTTTGAGGGATCATAGAATCAATAACCTATAGACTCTCTAGGGTATCCCACAATCTTGCACAAGATATACCTACTACCCAACTTATCTCCCACGGTCCATCTCACGTATGCGGGAGATTCCCAAACCTTGAGATATTAGTAAAAAAGTGTTTTGCCATGCCACATCTCATATGGTGTCTTTAGCACTGACTTTGAATGTACTATGTTTAGTAACCTCATCACCGTTTCTAAGACGTATCCCTAAAAGGATATAGGCACATCAAAGAAGCTTATCATGGAATGTACCATGTTCAACATATAGATTTGTGTGGCTCTAGGGTCCAAATATTTTCACAAAAAATTGAAAACACTAGTCCACACAAACAGCCCATGGATCAAAACATGCATGAAATTTAGATTTGGAAAGGGAAAATACATTGGTGAAATCAAAAACAAAGAGCAAGAGTCAAACTCTCTCTAACTATCAAATGGGCTCTTCACCAGCGAAGTAGGATCATCACCATTTTTCTCTTGGACAGAATTCTCCATTTGGTTTGAGATTTTTACTGGAACTCCTCAACCCTTTGAAGATTCTATAGTTTAAATTTTAGGCCTATCAGAACTCTAGAAGAACTCCAAGTAGAGGCAAAAACCAGCTAAAGGAAATAGCTCAAGTCAAGAGTAAAAAACAACCAAACAAGATTACCTCTAATGCAAACGTCCACACATCAAATCAATGGCCTATTCTCTATAGAAATGTTGGAAAATCAGTAGAGAATGAGGGGAGGAAGGCTGGGAATATTGTGATGGAAGGAGGAGGGAGAAGGAGAGAGTGATGGGAGGCTAACAACTTGGATTTCCACTACACAATATTGATAGGAGAAAATAACACAAAAATATGCACACCTCACACACCCTTTGCCTGGAAACTCACTATATCTATATATAGGAGTGGTCACACACCTCCCACAAGGAGGTGATGCCAAGTGTCCCTTGCTTAGGTGGCCACTAACTTTATGATTATTGAATGTAATTGAAGCACAAATTTTCTCAAATGATGTCTTACAATTAAATTTTAATTCTTTTGAAATGAACTCTTTATTTAATAATTCTCTAAAAAATTATCTCTCCAATTTAATTAAATTAAACACTTTAATTTTAATGAATAATCATTTGACTTAACTCTTAAGTCAAAACGCTTAACATTTTAAGTTAGTCAAATTAACTCAAGCCTTAAATTAATTTTGATCAATTGATAGTCATGTGATATAAATTAATTAACCTTTAATTAATTGATTTAATTTAACCCTTAAATTAAATTGACCAATTTAACATTTAAATTGATTAAGTCAAAATGACTACAATTTTGCCTCTTCTAAAAAAAAAGGGGTCATGAATTTTGTAACTATTAGAAAGTTCACCTTCCATTAGTAAGCCATTTAATTGGCTTTTGTGTGTGACCCATTAGGTTCTACCATTCATTAAACATGTGCTCATAGCTCCTTGTGACTTTGGAATATCAAATATTCACATTAGTTTAAACTCCTTTAAAATATGCAACTCAATTTAATTAATGTCATTAATGGAAGAGTACCCAATCTCCATAGTTGATGTCAACCTTAAGCCCATAGAGGCCAACTAATTGGCCAAAATGAATGCTTTTGAAGTACTATTCTAGCATTATGCGTACCATGCAAATACAGGCCTTTCATCTCCTATCTCCCGAGAGAGGCTTAGGGTGAGATATTAGTCAGCTTCCTAATAGCCTCGATATTATATTTCTATTCTTAATGTTTGATTTTGAGATATTAGTCGGCTCCCTAATAGCCTCAATATTATGTTTCTGTTATTAATGTTTGATTATGTTATGTGACCTCACCTTTGGAAAACTCCTTTTCCAAACTGGCACACCATGTTGCGCAAATATTTCTAAGAATTGATCATTATAGAACACATAAGATATGCACTCGCACTTCACAAAGACAAGGAGTTAGATTCCTTTTTGTATCTCACAAATCTCCAATCCAACAGCCAATGCCCAACCCCTACTTGAGTGGCCTGCTAAGTGACCAGAGAAGAGTCAAAGCATAAAAGCTAAATACCATGGATTCTTAGGTCAAAGGACTAATAATATGTACTAGCGCAAGTTGGAAAACTTGCCACTATCGACATGCCACTTTGACTAATAATATGCTTTAGTGCACTCTAACATTCCTACCTTATTCTCAAAGAAAAGGATGTTATCGACTAAAGCACAATAAACTGTACACTACTACTATTAGCCTTCATATACACACATAACTCATACACTTTTTTGACAAAGCTAAATGATTTGACTTGTTTATCAAAATGTATGTTCCAAGTTTAGGATACTTGTTTGAATCCATAAATAGATCTGCGGAGTTTGCAAACCCTTTGCTCACTCCCTTTGGATATAAAATCCTATAGTTTCTCCGTATAGATTTCTTCTTCAATATCATCATTGAGGAAAGCAGTTTTTACATCCATTTGTCATATCTCATAGTCATCATATGCGGCTATGGCAACTAAAATTTGAATGGACATAGGCATAGCGATTGGTGAAAAGGTTTCCTTAAAATCAATACCGGGTTTTTGAGTGTAACCTTTAGCTATTAGTCATGCCATAAAAGTCATAGCTACTCCAAGCTTTCACTTAAAGATCCACTTGCAAGCAACAAAAACTATTCCCTTTGGTGGATCTACACATTATTTAAGTACATGGAGTCTATTTCGGATCTCATGGCTTCTAGTGAACATCTCAAATCTATGTCTGACATAGCTTCCTATAGGTCTTCGGATCATCATCCAATTATCCCATCTCATGAAGAAATCCAAACCTTTTGCGTTGCTTCTTGATATGGTCTAACTTTCTTAGAGGTTGTGTATGAGGCTCTTGCAATTCTTTTATTTCCACCACTTGCATGATTTCTTGATCATCTTGAACTTCATTAAGTTCAACAACAACACCCTTTCTATCCAATTGAAATTCCTTTTCCAAAAAGTGGGCGTTCCTTGAAACAAACACTTTTTGTTTCGAGGGATCATAAAAGTAATAACCCATAGACTCTCTAAGGTATCCCACAAACTTGCACAAGGTGGATCAATTATCCAACTTATCTTTCACTATCTATCTCACGTATGCAGGAGATCCTCATACCTTGAGATATTGGTAAGAGGGTGTTTTGTCATGCCATATCTCATATGGTGTTTTTGGCACAGACTTTGAAGGTACTATATTTAGTAACCTCACCGTCATTTCTAGGCCGTATCCCCAAAAGGAAATAGGCATATCAAAAAATCTCATCATGGAACATACCATGTCCAATAGGGTACGGTTTCTCCTTTCGGCTGTTCCATTATGCTAGGGTGTGCCAAGTGGAGTCCATTGAGAGAGAATCCTATTCTCTTTTAGATAATCTAAGAATTCAATACTTAAGTATTCACTCCCCGATCTGACTGAAGGGCTATAATGCTAAGTCCCTTTAACTTTTCTATTTTATTTTTATACTCTTTGAACTTTTCAAAGGCCTTGGATTTGTACTTCATAAAATACACATGTCCAAACTAACTATAATCATTAGGGAAGGTGGTAGAGTAGGAATAATCGCCTCCTCTCTTTCTAACTCTCAGTGGACCACAGACATCCGTATTGATCAAATCCAAAGGATTTGCAGAGCACTCCGTTTGTTGTACGAAAGGAGCCTTGGTCATTTTTTCCTTCAATGCCATTAACTTTTAATGCTTTGAGAGCTTCCATCTAGTTCATCCTATTTTTGGAGATATGCCCAAGTTAAGAAAGCCAAAGAATGGCATTTTCTTGGTTATCCAATTTTCTTTTGTTTGATTGAATATGCATGCATTAGTGAAGTTTGAGAATCAAGTACGTATAACCCATTGATCAATATACCTTTAGCAATCAAAGATTTATTCTTTAATGCTTTCAAAATCCCATTTAATATAGAAAAATGAAGTCCTTCACTATCAAGAATAGGAATTGAAACAAGATTTGGTACATAATAAACTAGATTAAGCAAAATACTAGAATTTCCCAAGTTCAACTTTATAATGCCTTGGACCATAGCTGCACCTCTTGCCCTATTTACTAGGTAGAGGACCATATCCCTTTCACACAGACTCCTTCTTCATTCCATTCCTAGTAATGAATTATAAAGTTGAGAATCACATGTGCTATCGAATACCCATGAGGAAGAACTAGTCATGCAATGCATTTCAATTACAAACATACCCTTCTCAAGAGTTGCGAGATAGGCCTTGCAATTCCTTTTTTGATGCCCTTTTTCACCACAGTGGAAATAGTTTATCTCTATCTTAACCTTCTTCTTAACCCTCCAAGAACTTTTCTTGGGTTGCTTCCTTTAGGAAGAAGAACTTTTCTTCCTCTTACCTCCCTTTCTTGCGCCGTTTGGGCTTTTTGACTTAGAAGAAAAAGCAAGCATCAAAGGCTTTTCCCTTTTCATTGTCGTCTCAACGATCACAAGCATATTCACCAATTCTTTGATCATAACTTCTTGCTTGGACTTATTAAAAGTTCACAACAAAATGGTTGATTGATGGAGGCAATGACTAGAGGGTCAAAACCACATGGTGGTTATTGTCCATGATCACGTTAAGTTGCCCAAGCTTTTTGGTGAGTCCAATCATCTTTAGCCCATGATCATGAACACTTGAACCACTTATCATCCTTGACCTAAAGAGCTCCTTGGACAACGTAAACCTTTCATGTCTCGATTGCACACTATGCAACTCTTATAGGTGCTTATAGATATCTCACTTGCATGCCTCATATGCTCGTGAGCCTACTGGAGCTCATTGGTCATGGATGTTATCATGAGACAACTCACTTGCAGATCATCATCTAGAAATTAGGTGAACACTTCACGTGCCTCATAAGAATGGTCATCACCCAATGTCTCCTGTGGACTTTGTTCTAGGACATAGATCCTCTCTTTAGAGTCAAAAATTATCTTAAGGTTTCTCAACCAATCTTGAAAGTTAGCCACAATGAGTTTATTGGTTTCCAAAATGTGTATGAGTAGATTTTTGGCTATTTCATTTTGGGTGTTTCAAAAATTTACGAGAGGCAAAAAAAGAGTATAAGCCAACGATTGTAAATGGATACCAAAAATAAATTTATGGTCTTTCAAGCATATTTTTCTCCCACTATTTTATCAAATTCTTCACCCCCTTAGAAAAATTCGAGAAATCTCATTTCCTAGTGAGAATCAAGACCCCAAGGACTTGCAAGTGAACCTCCATGATCGAGTGCCATCTACGAGCAATCAAAGGGTAAACAACTTTTGCTAATTGCATATCATGCAACTCATGATGTATTTTGCCACACTTTTCATATATACCCATGTGACTGTGTGCCATCTATACTACAAAGTGTCTAAGTCCAACCCATGAATCATATAGCATGGCCTCATGACATCCCCTGTGACCGAGTGCCATTGCTTAAGGGTTCTTAAAGTAAAGGTACATCTTATACTAAGTGCATGCTCACAACTTTCCTCTTAAGTGTGACCCCTATGATCGAGTGCCATCACACAAAATCGGTAGCATCATCCTGGCATACACTATTGGTGGAATGTAAGTATTAATTAATCCTCTTTTAATTTATATCCATTTTAACTTGATATGTGAAAACACTTAGACGTTCTAAGTGAGGGGTTTTTGCTTGCGAAGTTCTCATCTTTTTTTATATTCTTATGTAGGTTCTCTATATCCTAATCATGCATCTCACACACCAATAAGATATGGAAAGCGTAAAATAAGTAAATAGCTTAGCATACTCCTAAGGTGGGATGACCACGATCCTAACCAAGTGATGCACTTGGAGCCATAGGTGCATCAGTTTGGTTGATTTTAAGTGGATAGAATTAAACTAAACTATTACAAGAGAATATCCCATACATACATTCTTGGTCTTCAAATGGCCTCCATGCCTCCATAGGACTCCTTGCTTCATGCAACATTTGCATAAATGGAAATCCTTACTCCTAGTTGTTATACTCTCATAACTTTTATAAGATAGAACAATAGGCATGCAAGCCCCATTTAATACAACCCATTTCAACAATAGAAATAAATAAAATCAATATTAGAGGCTCATGATCATCCCTACTCATTCATCATCCATTCAACATTTAAATGAGTAATATTCAATTCCAATAATTAAGTGCTAATCTTATTAACAAATAATTGGTCATGCAAAAGCAAGCATAACATTTATGCATCATATTTTTCCCATATTGGGAGATCAACTTAAACAAGTTTTAAAAGCAATCAAATATGTCTAACAAATTTTTTAGAGTTTGCACAACATTTGTGCAACCATTATGTGCACTTCAACACCACCTTGATCACAAAAGGAACTTAAAAAGCTCAAAATTTACTCAAGATCAAACTAGACATTGCTGGCTGAGGCTAGCTCAGGGTTGGGCAACAACCTTTTGGTCACAGCCTTGCCTAGAGCTGCCAACTGCTAGCAGCACCTTTATTTTGGGGTCGGTTGTGAATAAAGCCATTTTTTGCTCAACTGTTGTGCATATTGATTTTTAGAACAACTTCTAAACATCAAAACACACAATATAGATGAATATTTTAGATTAAAATGCCTTTTAAAATTGAAATATCAAGCCCCCAAATATGCTTGAAAATCAAGTTTAAACAAGAATCATATTCTTCTAAAATCTCCAATTATATTGATCTTATTTGACCCAAAAATGATGAAAACAACTTAAGGCCATTCATAACATGCCATATCAAAATATAACATTCACCGATACCAAATCAAAATTTAACATTAGAAAATTGAATGAAAATGTGCCTATCACATGATTTAACAATTAAAGCACACTACAACATGATTCAATCCATCAGTCATAAAGCCCAAGCAAGATTATCCATACTCTCCAACCCATCATATGAATCGAGTACATGGTGATTTTTATTAGTTCTTCACAAAAACCAATCTTCCAATCCATGCATAAATTTAGCTTAATACCACTTATAGGTTTGTGTGGCTCTAGGGTCCAAATATTTTCACAAAAAACTGAAAAAACTAGCCCACACAAATAGCCCAAGGATCAAAACATGCATGAAATTCAGATTTGGAAAGGAAAAATACATTGATGATAGCAAAAATGAAGAGCAAGAGTCAAACTCTTTCCAACCATCAAATGGGCTCTTCACCAGTGCAACAGGATCACAACCATTTTTTCCTTGGATAGACTCCTGTGTTTGGGCTGAAATTCTTACTGGAACTCCTCAACCCTTTACAGATTCTATAGTCCAAATTTCAAGTTGATCAGAACTGTAGAGGAATTCCAATAAGAGGCAAGCACCAGCTGCAGGAAATAGCTCTAGTCAAAAGCAAAAAGCAACCAAACTAGATTGCCTCTAATACAAACATCCACATACCAGCTAAATGGCCTATTCTCTATAGAAAGGCTGGAAAATCTATAGAGAATGAGGGGAGGAAGGCTAGGAATACTTTGATGGAAGGAGAAGAGAGAAGGAGATAGTGATGGGAGGCTAACAACTTAGATTCCCACTACACAATATTGTTGGGAGAAAATCATACAAAAATATGAACACCTCACACACCCTTTGGCCAGCCACTCACTATATCTAATTATAAGGGTGGTCACACACCTCCCACAAGGAGATGATGCCAAGTGTCCCTTGCTTAGGTGGCCATTAACTTTGCGATTATTGAATTTAATTGAAACACAAATTTCTTCTAATGAAATGTCTTACAATTAAATTTTAATTCTTTTAAATGAACTCTTCATTTAATAATTCTTCCAAAATTTATCTCTCCAACTTAATTAAATTAAACACTTTAATATAATGAATAATTGTTTGCCTTAACTCTTAAGTCAAAACGCTTAACATTTTAAGCTAGTCAAAATTAACTTAACCCTTAAATTAATTTTGACCAATTGATAGTCATGCGACAACAATTAATTAATCATTAATTAATTGATCTTAATTTATCCCTTAAATTAATTTCACCATTTTAACATTTAAATTGATCAAGTAAAAAATGACTGCAATTATGCTTGCTCAAAAAAAATAAAAAAAGGGTCATGAATTTTGTAACTCGTAGAAAATTCACCTTTCTTTAATAGGCCATTTAATTGGCTTTCGTGTGCAACCCATTAGGTTCTACCATTAATTGGACACGGGCTCACAGCTCCTTGTGACTTTGGAATATCAAATATTCACTTTAGTGTAAACTCTTTTAAACTAAGCGATTCAATTCAATTAATCTCATTAATTGAAGAGTACCAAATCTCCATGGTCAATGTCAACCTCAAGCCCATGGAACCCAAATAATTGGCTAAAATGAATGCTTTTGAAGAACTATTCTAGCGTTACTTCCATCTCTTATCTCCTGAAAAAGGCCTAAGGTAAGATTTTAGTCGGCTCCCTAATAGCCTCAATATTATATCTCCATTCTTAATGTTTGATTCCATTGTGTGACCTCACCTTTGAAAAACACCTTTTCCATATTGGCACACCACCTTGTGTAAGATTTTCTAGTAATTGATCATTATAAAATACATAAGATATGCACTTGCCTTTCACAAAGATGACAAGTTGGATTCCATCTTAGATCTCACGAACTTCCATGTCTAGCAGCTCATGCCCAATCCCTACTTGAGTAGCCTGCTAAGTGACTATGGAAGAGTCAAAGCATAAGGGCCAAATACCATGGATCCTCAAGTCAAAGGACTAATAATATGTACTAGCGCAAGTGGGAGAACTTGCCACTATCGACAGGCCACTTTGACTAATAATATGCTTTAGTGCACTCTAACATTCCTACCATATTTCCAATGACAAGGATGTTATCAACGTAAAGCACAATAAATTATACATGACTCTTACTATTCTTCTTGTACACATATGCTCATACACTTTTTTGACAAAGCCAAACGATTTGACTTGTTTGTCAAAACGTATGTTCCATGTTCGGGATGCTTGTTTGAGTCCATAAATAGATCTGTGGAGTCTGTAAATCTTTTGTTCACTCCCTTTGGATGTAAAATCCTGTGGTTGCTCCACACATATTCTTCTTCAATATCGCCATTGTGGAGAGCGATTTTTACATCCATTTGTCATATCTCATAGTCATCATATGCGACTATGGCAAGTAAAATCTGAATGGACTTAGGCATAGAGATTAATGAATAGGTTTTTCTAAAATTGATACTAGGTCTTTGAGTGTAAGCTTTTGCCACTAGTCGTACCTTGAAAGTCACCGCTTCTCCATCTACTCCAAGCTTTCCCTTTAGCAGATCTACCAAAATCCACACTTTGTTTGAGTACATAGAGTTCATTTCGGACCTTTTGGCTTCTAGCCAATGTTCCAAATCTATGTCTGACATAGCTTTCTATAGGTCTTTGGATCATTATCAGATTGTCCTATCTCATGAAGAAATCCAAACCTTTTGGGTTGCTTCTTGATCTGGTCTGACCTTCTCAAAGGTTGTGTACGAGGCTCTTGCAATTCTTTTATTTCCACCGCCTGTGCGATTTCATGATTGTCTTGAATTTCATCAAGTTCAACAACAACACCCTTTTGATCCAATAGCAATTCGTTCTACAAAAAGTGGGCATTCCTTGAAACAAACACTTTTTATTTTGAGGGATCATAAAAGTAATAGCACATAGACGCTCTAGGGTATCCCACAAATTTGCACAAGGAGGATCTACAATCCAACTTGTCTCCCACTATCTGTCTTACATATGTGAGAGATCCCCAAAACGTAAGATGTGGGTAAGAGGGTGCTTTGCCATGCTATATCTCATATGGTGTTTTAGCATGGATATTGAAGGTACTATATTTAGTAACCTCACCATCGCTTCTAGGGCACATTCCCAAAAGGATATAGGCACATCAAAAAGCCTATCATGGAATGTACTATGTCCAACAGGTTACGGTTTCTCCTTTTAGCTGCTCCATTATGCTAGGGTGTGCTAGGTGGAGTCTATTGAGAGAGAATCCCATTCTTCTTTAGATAATCTAAGAATTCAATACTTAAGTGTTCACAGCCTCGATCCGACCGAAGGGCTTTAATGCTAAGTCCCTTTTACTTTTCTACTTCATTTTTGTACTCTTTGAACTTTTCAAAGGCCTCGAACTTGTACTTCATAAGATACACATGTTCGAACCAACTATAATCATCGGTGAAGGTGATGAAGTAAGAACAATAGCCTCCTCTCCCTTTAACTATTAGTTGACCACAAACATCCATATTAATCAAATCTAAATGATTTGTGTAGTGCTCCATTTATCGTTCAAAAGAATCCTTGGTCATTTTTCCCTTCAAAAAAGATTTGCAAGTAGGAAGGTCCTCAATGCCATTAACTTTTAATGCTTTGAGAGCTTCCATCTTGTTCATTCTATTTTTGGAGATATGCCCAAGTCGTGCATGCTAAAGAATGCCATCTTCTTGGTTATCCAATTTCCTTTTGTTTGATTAAATTTGCATTAGTGAAGTTTGAGAATCAAGTATATATGACCCGTTGATTAATGTGCCTTTGGCAATCAAAGAATAATTCTTTAATGCTTTCAAAATCCCATTTAATATAGAAAAATCAAATCCTTCACTATCAACAATAGGAATTGAAACAAGATTAGGTACATAATAAATTGGATTAAGTAAAATACTAGAATTTCCTAAGTTTAGCTTAATAATGCCTTAGACCGTGGCCACAACTCTTTCCCCATTTACTAGGCAAAGGATCATATCCCCTTCACGCAGACTCTTTTTTTTTTACATCCCCAGTAATGAATTCCAAAGGTGAGAACCACATGCGGTATCGATTACTTATAAGGAAAAACAAGTCATGCAATGCATTTCAATTACAAACATACCCTTCTCAAAGGCTGCGAGATAGGCCTTGTAGTTCCTCTTTTGATGCTCTTTTTCACCACAGTGGAAATCGTTTGCCTCCGTCTTAGCCTTCTTCTTAACCATCCAAGAACTTTTCTCAAGTTGCTTCTCTTAGGAGGAAGAACTTTTCTTTCTCTTACCTCCCTCTCTTGCTCTTTTCAGGCTTTTCAACTTAGAGGAAGAAGCAAGCATTAGCGGCTTTTACCTTTTCAATGTCACCTCAATGGTCACAAGCATATTCACCAATTCGTTGATTATAACCTCTTTCTTGGACATATTAAAAGTTCACAACAAATTGGTTAATTGATGGGGGCAATGACTAGAGGGTCAGATCTACATAGAGGTCATTGTCCATGATCACGTTGAGTTGCCCAAGCTTTTTGGGGAGTCCAATCATCTTTAGCTTATGATCATGAACACTCGAACCCCTTACCAACCTTGACCTAAAGAGCTCCTTGGACAATGCGAACCTTTTCTATCTCGATTGCACACCATGCAACTTTTGTAGGTGCTTATAGATATCTCACTTGCATACCTCATATTCTCGTGAGTCTTTCAGAGCTCATTGGTCATGGATGTCAACATGAGAGAACTTATTTGTATATCATCATCTACAAATTTGGTGAACACTTCACGTGATTAATCAGAAAGGTCATCACCCAATGTGTCCTGTGGACTTTGATTTAGGACATAGGTTCTCTTTTTAGAGTCAAGACTTATCTTAAGGTTTCTCATCCAATCTTGAAAGTTAGTCCAAGTGAGTTTATTGGTTTCTAAAATGCTTGTGGGTGGACTTTTAGCCATTTCATTTTTAGGGATTTCAAAAATCTACAAGAGGCAAAAAAAGAGTACAAGTATACGATTGAAAATTGATATTGAAAACATGTTCGTGGTCTTTCAAGCATCTTTTTCTCCCACTATTTCATCAAATCCTTCATCCTTACAGAAGAATTTGGTAAATTTCATTTCCTAGTGAGAATCATGATCCCAAGGACTTGCAAGTGGACCCCTATGATCGAGTGTTGTCCTTGAGCAACCGAAGAGTAAGAACTTTACTAATTGCGTATTATGTAACTGTTGGTGTGTTTTGCCTCACTTTTCATATAGACCTATGTGACCGTGTGCCATCTGTACTACTAAGTGTCTAAGTCCAACTTCATACAAGACGGCCTTATGACATCCCTCATGACCGAGTGCTAATGCGTAAAGGTTCTTAAGTCAAAGGTGTATCTTATGCTAAGTGCATGCTCATAGCTTTCCTCCTAAGTGTGATCCTCGTGACTGAGTGCAATCACACAAAATTGGTAGGATCATCATGGTATACACTATTGGTGGAAGGTATGGTTTAATTAAACCTCTTTTGATTTATATCCATTTTAACTTGATATTTGAAAATACTAAGACATTCTAAGTTAGGGAGAGGGGGTTTGCTTGCAAAGATCTCATTATTTTTTTATATTGGTTCTCTATATCCTAATCATACATCTCATACATCAATACGATATGGAAAGCGTAAATAAGTAAATAGCCTAGCTTGTTTCTAGGGTGGGATGACCACAAGCCTGACCAAGTGATGCACTTCGAGCTATAGGTGTATCAATTTAGTTGATTTTAAGTGGATTGAATTAAACTAAACTATTACATGAGATTATCCCATACATACATTCATGGGTCTTCAAATGGCATCTATGCCTCCATAGGATTCATTGCTTCATGCAACATTTACGTTAATGGAAATCCTCACTCCTAGTGGTTATACTTTCTTAACCTTTACAAGATAGAACAAGAGGCACGCAAGCCCCATTTAATACAACCCATTTCAACAATTAAAATAAATAAAATCAATATTAGAGGCTAATGATCATCCCCATTCATTCATCACCCATTCAACATTTAAATGGACAATAAATAAACTATGAATTGACATTTAATTCCAATAATTAAGTGATAATCACATTAACGAATAATTGTTCATGGAAAAACAAGCCTAACATTTATGCATCATATTTTTGCCAGATTTGGAGATCAACTTAAACAAGTTCTAAAAGCAATCCAATGTGTCCAAACCATCTTTGAGAGTTAGCACAAAATTTGTGCAACAATTATGTGCGCTTCAACACCACCTCTGTCACAAAAGGAATATAAAAAGCTCAAAATTCACTCAAGACCAAACTAAGTACTGCCGGTAGAGGCTAGCTCATGGTTGGGCAGTAACCTTTCGGTCAAAGTCGTGCCTAGAGCTGCCAACTGTTAGTAGCACCCTTATTTTGGGGTCAAGTGTGAATCAAGCCATTTTTGGCTCAACCTTTGTGCACCAAGATTTTTAGAACAACTTCTAAGCATCAAAACACACAATATGGATGAAAATTTCATATTAAAATACCTTTTAAAACTGAAAAATCAAGTGCCCAAAGATGTTGGAAAAACAAGTTTAAGCAAGAATCATATTCTCCAGAAATCTCCAAATATATCCAATCTTATTTGACCTAAAAATGACAAAAACAACTTAAGGCCATCCATAACATTCCATATCAAAATATAACATTCACCAATGCTAAATCAAAATTTAACATCAAAAAATTGAATCAAAACGTGCCCATAACATAATTTAACAATGAAAGCACACAATAGCATGATTCAATCCATGAATTAAGGAGCCACAAACAAGATCATCCATACACTCCAACCCATCAAGTGGATTGAGTACATGGTGATTTTGATCAGTTCTTCACAAAAACCAATCATCCAATTCAAGAAAAATCCAAATCCATGCATAGATATGGCACAATATCGCTTGTAGGTTTGTGTGGCTCTAGGGTCCAAATATTTTCACAAAAAGCTGAAAACACTAGTCCACACAAACAGCCCAAGGATCAAAACATGCATGAAGTTCAGATTTGGAAAGGAAAAATACCTTGGTGAGAGCAAAAACGAAGAGCAATAGTCAAACTATTTCCAACCATCAAATTGGCTCTTCACCCGCGCAGCAGGATCACCACCATTTTCCCCTTGGATAGACTTCCCCATTTTAGCTGAAAATTTTATTGGAACTCCTCAACCCTTTGGAGATTTTAAAGTACAAATTTCAGGCCAATCAGATCTCTAGAGGAACTCCAAGTAGAGGCAAAAACCAGCTGCAGGAAACAACTCCAATAAAGAGCAAAAACCAACCAAACTAGATTGTCTCTAATCCAAACGTCCACACACCAAATCAATGGCCTATTCTCCACAGAAAAGCTATAAAATATGCATAGAATGAGGTGAGGAAGGCTGAGAATACTGTGATGGAAGGAGGAGAGAGAATGAGAGAGTGATAGGAGGCAAACAACTTAGATTCCCACCACACAATATTGTTGGGAGAAAATCATACAAAATTATGCACATCTCACACACCCTTTGGCTGGCCACTCACTATATCTAATTATAGGGGTGGTCACACACCTCCCACAAGGAGGTGATCCCAAGTATCCCTTGCTAAGGTGGCCATTAACTTTGTGATTATTGAAATTAATTGAAGCACAAATTTCATCTAATGAAATGTCTTACAATTAAATTTTAATTCTTTTTAAATGAACTCTTCATTTAATAATTCTCCCAAAAATTATCTCTCCAACTTAATTAAATTAAACACTTTAATATAATGAATAATCGTTTGACTTAACTCTTAAGTCAAAACGCTTAACATTTTAAGCTAGTCAAAATAAACTCAACTGTTAAATTAATTTTGACCAATTGATAGTCATATGACATCAATTAATTAACCATTAATTATATGATCTTAATTTAACCTTTAAATTAATTGGACAAATATAACATTTAAATTGGTCAAGTCAAAATGACTGCAATTATGCTTCTTAAAAAAAAAAGGTCATTAATTTTCTAACTCTTAGAAAATTCACCTTCGTTTGATAGGTCATTTAATTGGCTTTTGTGTACGACCCATTAGGTTTTACCATTCATTGGACATAGGTTCACAGCTCCTTATGACTTTAGAATATCAAATATTCACTATAGTGTAAACTCCTTTAAATTAAGCAACTCAATTCAATTAATCTTATTAATTGAAGAGTACCCAATCTGCATGGTCGATGTCAACCTCAAACCCATGGAGCCTAACTAATTGGACAAAATAAATTCTTTCAAAGAACTTTCTAGCATTACGCGTACCGTGCTAATACAGTCATTCCATCTCCTATTTCCCGAAAGAGGCCTAGGGTAAGATTTTAGTTGACTCTCTAATAGCCTCGATATTATGTTTTTATTCTTAATGTTCGATTCTGTTTTGTGACCTCACCTTTGGAAAACTCCTTTTTCAAATTGGCACACCACTCTGCGCAAGGATTTCTGGGAATTGATTATTATAGAACACATAGAATATGCACTTGCCCTTCATAAAGACGAGGAGTCTTCCTTTTTGGATCTCACAAATCTCTATGTCCAGCAACTCATGCTCAATCCCTACTCGAGTGGCTCATTAAGTGACCAAAAAAGAGTTAAAGCATAAGGGTCAAATACCATGGATCCACAGGTTAAAGGACTAATAATATGTACTAGTGCAAGTAGGAGAACTTGCCACTGCCGACATGCCACTTTGACTAATAACATACTTTAGTGCACTCTAACATTCCTACCTCATTCCCAATAAGAAGGATGTCATCAACATAAAGCACAATAAACTGTACACTACTCTTACTGGCCTTTATATACACATATGCTCATACACTTTTTTGTCAAAGCCAAATGATTTGAGTGGTAGATTTTTCTTATTATCTTAAGTTTTCTCAACTAATCTTGGAAGTTAGGCCTGGTGAGTTTATTGGTTTCCAAAATGCTTGTGAGTAGATTTTTAGCCATTTCATTTTTAGAGATTTCAAAAATCTACAAAAGGCAAAAAAAGAGTACAAGCATGTGATTGAAAATTGATATTAAAAACATGTTTATGGTCTTTCAAGCATGTTTTTCTCCTACTATGTCATCAAATCCTTCACCCCCTCAGACGAATTTGAGAAATCTCATTTTCTAGTGAGAATCATGATCCCAAGGACTTGCAAGTGGACCCTAGTGACTGAGTGCCATCCACGAGCAATTAAAAGGTAAGCAATTTTTGCTAATTGCATCTTATGCAACTGTTAATGTATTTTGCCTTGCTTTTCATATAGATCCACATGACCGTGTGCCATCTGTACTGCTAAGTGTCTAAGTCCAACCCACCAATCATACAAGATGACCTCACAACATCCCCCATGATCAGTGCCAATATGTGAGGGTTCTTAAGTCAAAGGTGCAACTTTTGCTAAATACATGCTCACAACTTTCCTCCTAAGTATGACCCCTGAGACCGAGTGCCATCACACAAAATCAGTAGCATTGTCATAGCATACACTATTGGCGAAGTCAAAATGTCTACAATATTGCCTCCTTGAAGAAAAAAAAAGGTCATGAATTTTCTAACTCTTAGAAAAATCACTTCTCTTTATTAGGCCTTTTAATTGACTTTTGTGTGTAATTCATTAGGTTCTACCATTCAATGGACATGGGCTCATAGCTCCTTGTGACTTTGGAATATCAAATATTCACTTTAGTTTAAACTCCTTTAAATTAAGCGACTCAATTCAATTAATTTCATTAATTGAAGAGTATCCAATCTCCATGGTCTATGTCCAACCTCAAGCCTATAGAGTCCAACTAATTGATAAAAATGGATGCTCTTGAAGAACTAATGTAGCATTACATGTATTATACAAATATGTTCCCTTCATCTCCTATCTCCTGAAAGAGGTCTAAGGTAAGATATTATGTTTCTATTCTTAATGTTCGATTTCGTTATGTGACCTTACCCTTCAAAAACTCCTCTTCCAAATTACCACACCACTTTGCGCAAGGATTTATGAGAATTAATCATTATAGATGATGCTGCAGAGAGCTGGAGAGTCAGGTACTCCAGTTGATTCAAATGTTTTGGGCCTGAGACCTGCAACCATGAACACACATCAACTAGCCGAGAGGCCCTCAACTATGGCACTCTAATGCTCAAGTTAGAGTTTTGGTAGATTGGAGAATATAGAGAGAATATGTAGTAAACAGTGTAAATGGCATTACCTTGAGCGTGGTTGTGCTTGTAGTATTTATAGCCTACTGTGGGCGTGATTTTACCCAAGTACCCTTATCAGGTGTACTTGGCTTTCTCCATGACAGGGGGTTGGGAGTCATTCTTTACTCAAATTCCAGTACTGTGCCAGGTGGCGCAATTTCCCATTTCTCGAATAACCATGCCAGTAGGAGCACGTCCCTACTAGAATTGTTAGCGGGATTGTTGGAGTTGTTGGTAACGGTTACATCTGTTGGTAGCAGTCATATCAGCTGCCATGTGTCATCAATGCCGAGAGGTTCAACCTATCCAACTTGCACCCGAAGGTCAATTCATGTCAACTGGACTTGGATGCTAAAACTTCAAAAGTGACCCTCAGGTCGATATGGGTTGACCGCGAGGCTTATCAAATTAGATTGATACAGATCAACCAGACTGATGTGCCTTTGGGCTGCATAGGCTGTCTCTTCTGAATCTGGGCTTGTTGGGCCTACTGGATTATACCGTATCAAGTTAGGCCTCATGGGTTGTCTCATTTGAAGTTAGGCCTATTGGGCCTACTGGATTATCTCATATCAATAGAATACATTGAAGATGCATTCACCCTTCACAAAGACGAGGAGTTGGATTCCTTCTTGGATCTCACAAACTTCTATGTCCAACAGCTCATGCCCAATCCTTACCTGAGTGGCCCACTAAGTGACTAGAGAAGAGATAAATCATAAGGGCCAAACACAAGGCTATCATGGATGATTAGGTCAAATGGCTAATAATATGCACTAGTGTAAGTAAGAGAACTTGCCGCTACCAACATGTTACTTCGACTATCTAGTATATTCGCTAGGCGAGTTTTTAGTACCTTATTCTCTAACAAGCACCCACCAACATGCATCCGTATCTCGTATGGAATTACTCATGGAATGGAGCAATATCCAACGTTTGGATTTATACATTGTCAGTGCAAGTTTATCTAGATCTTAGATGCCCTATCTCATTAGATCCTTTGACTTGAAAGATTTAAAATCACGACCGTGCGGGACTTATTCTATGATCACCACCTAGTGCGTGACCAAGTCCCATAGTTTTGTGTGATCTATAGGCTTTATCCAAATGCAAGTGAAGAAAATAAAGAGCATAAGATGAAGATGGCTATATAATGAATATCATTCTATCAAGATTGTCTCACAATGAAATAGTTTGTAAAGCCAATCTAATTGGCTTTGCAGGGCACTATTCAAACACAACAAGGTACAATTTTTCCTTTTAGCTGCTCCATTATGCTAGGGTGTGCTAGGTGGAGTCCATTGATATAGAATCCTATTATCCTTTAAATAATCCAAGAATTCAGTACATAAGTATTCAATCCCTTCGATCCGATCGAAGGGCTTTAATGCTAAGTTTCTTTTGCTTTTCTACTTCATTTTTGTTCTCTTTGAACTTTTCAAAGGCCTTGACTTGTACTTCATAAGATACACATGTCCGAACCAGCTATAATCGTTGGTGAAGGTGATGAAGTAAAAATAGTGCTTTGAGAGCTTCCATCTTGTTGATCCTATTTTTGGAGATATGCCCAAGTCTAGCATGCCAAAGAATGGCATTTTTTTGCTTATCCAATTTCCTTTGGTTCGATTGAATATGCATTAGTGAAGTTTGAGAATCAAGTATGTATAACCTATTGATCAATGTACCCTTAGCAATCAAAGAACCATTCTTTAATGCTTTCAAAATCCCATTTGATATAGAAAAATCAAATCCTTCACTATCAAGAATAGGAATTGAAATGATGTTCTTAACAAGATTAGGTACATAATAAATTGGATTAAGCAAAATACTAGAATTTCCCAAGTTTAGCTTAATAACGCCTTGGACCATGGCTGCACCTCTTGCCCCATTTCTTAGGCGGAGGATCATATCCCCTTCACAAAGACTCTTTCTTCTTTCCATCCCCTATAATGAATTACAAAGTGAGAACCACATGCAGTATTGAATACCCATGAAGAAGAACTAGTCATGCAATACATTTCAATAACAAACATTCCCTTCTCAAGGGTTGCGAGATAAGCCTTGTAGTTCCTCTTATGATGCCCTTTTTCACCACAGTGGAAATAGTTTGCATTGGTTGTAGCTTTCTTCTTAACCCTCCCAAAACTTTTCTTGGGTTGCTTACCTTTGGAGGAAGAACGTTTTTTCCTCTTACCTCCTTTTCTTAGGTCTTCTGGGCCTTTCAACTTAGAGGAAGAAGCAAGCATCAGAGGCTTTTACCTTTTCATCGTTGCCTCAGCGGTCACAAGTATATTCACCAATTCGTTGATCATATCCTCTTGTTTGGACAAATTAAAGATGCAATACAAGTATGGAATTCCCCAAGTCTAACTTATTGTACGCCTTTGGCTTTGGTCACAACTCTAGCTCTTTAGCCAAGGCAGTGGATTATATCCTCATCACTTAGAATTATTCTTCTTTTTATTCTTTTGTAACAACTTACAAAGAAAAGAACCACATGCAATATCATATATCCATGAGGAAGAATTCATCCTAATTCCATGTCAATAAAGTACATGCCCTTTTAAGATTTGCAAGGTAACACCTGCAAATAGCTTCCAATGACCTATCTTGTCAAAGTAGAAACAAATAATGTCAACTATTTCCTCTATAATCTTCTTGACTCCTTCAAATGCCTTTAATAGTTGTTTTCCCTTAGAGGAAGAACCTTTCTTTTTTTTACCTCCCTTTCTAGCACCCCTTGGGCCCATAGACATGGAGGAGGAAACAAGTGTCAATGGTTGCCCTTATTATGATATTTTCCTTTTAGATCAACACTTTGATCAATAAAACCCGATGAGGATGTGAGGATCAAATCCTCATGGAGATCATTGTCCATCACTATGTCCAAGTAGAAAAAAAGTGTCTCCAAGCTTGGTCATCTTTAGATTGTAGTCGATGACACATGACCTTACACATTCTAGCTTGAAAAATCTCCTTTTACAACATGAACTTCTCATACCTCGTTTGCTTTATAACTCTTTGTAAATTTTAACTAATCTATTACATACTAACCATTAATAACATATATAGTTATAAGAAATGATAGACAAAACAAACCCTGTAAATTAACTTTGAGCCTTTAATTAACTATGTATGTCTATTATTTAAGTACAAAATTGAATTAAAGATATTGCAGTCTATTATTGTGTGAATGCAATAATTTCTTGGTTCGTGCATGAAGGATGAAAGCTAGCAAAGTTCCTAAGAGACATAAAAACCCCATATAATGAAAGTGGTTTGATAGCATATTTGTCCCATGCAATTCCCTTCCCGTGAAGTGATATTTATCTCTTTTTTGGTAGAGTATTGCAGCAAAGTCTCCAAACAGGAAAGATCCTATTGGTATATTAGAGACCAAAATATAGTGATTTACCCCGAAATTCTTTGTTCCAAACAGCGATGTGGTTGTGGAGACTGAGATGGATGTAATTGAACCAGTGCACATGCCTATAATGGCCGTACTGATGTAGAGCGAAATGTGATGCCCATTGAGTAACAAAAAGAATGCTCCACACATTGGGATCATCATAGCTCCCATCGCTCCCGCTCTTGAAATCGCCAATTTGCTTCTGATCAAACAATTAATACATAAATTAATTTGCTACTCACACAAAACAGCCAAAGTGGCCTTAATTATATTTAATTAGCTCAGCCGGAATCAGGCTGACAAAATCATCTTATCTCCTAAATTGGCCTAACAAATTTGACTTTAGCAGCCCACAGATAGGTGAGGTTGTGGAAGCATAACAAACATACAAAATTGACAAAAATTGGCTCAATAAATTCATCAAGCAACTCCTCTCTGCGGACAGATTTGCGTTAAAACCTTTACTAAGGTACAAAAAAGTGCCCCGGTCGATGCGTCATAAAGATAACTATAGTACTCATCATGATTGTGTATTTAATTAAGTAGCGTGTGTGGTGTGTGTGCGCGCATTAGAGACCGCCAAGTAGTCGGTCCTATGTATGATTCTCCCTTACTTTTGTGTCTATAATCCATGCACGTCATGGATGCATGCGAGTGACATCGCATAAAATATTGCATCGTACAGTGTATATGTGGCCGCCGAAACAGTGAAGACGAACCGGCTGGAGAGATCTAGCTGGATTGAGAGAGAGAGGGAGGACTTACTTTGGGAAAAAGTAATCAAGAAGAGATGGCAGCAGACAGCCAAAGAAACTGAATGCAGAAGACAATGAAACTAGTACCGAAGATGAACATGTCTTCCCAGAAGCACAACACCCACGTGATTCAGAAATTTATCCTACATTGTTTGAGTAAACCAATCCAATTGTTGCACCAAACAGATAAACAAACAAGTACAACCAAAATTCCACTCTTCTTAACATCAACTTAGCTCCAATTTCCTCCATCACTCCATTTTCAACAAAATCCCTTGTGCTGATTTCATCTCGTCCTAATTTCTCCCCACTCTCCGTTGATGCAAATGTACTGCAGACATCATGTACTCTAATCCAGCACTTGTGCTCCAGCTCTTCTCTAACTTTTTCTGCCAGTGGATTAACCAGAGGCAACACCAACATCACCAAAATACCCACAAGAATTATATAATGGGGCAAAATCTCGAAATAACCGAACCCGATAAACTGGTTATCACAGCAAACATTCCAGTGGCAATTGTAATCATAAACATGGTAAAGAACCCTCATGTCAATTTCTTAGATTTTCCCACACTGGCATCCCTTGCCAATGGTGATGCCACTATGCAAACTACTACTAGTAACACTGAATTCAAAAGAAGAAACATTTTGGCTCTCTCAGTGGGCGAATTAGTTGGAACCACAACATCCACCATATCAGTGTATATCTTCGCACTTAATCCCACGTAGCTAGTTGATAAACCGACTGCAATCTGGCGATCAAGGGGGAAGTTTTGAATGACGATAATTAAACAAACTGTGTTAATCCAGCAAATGCTATTTCCTGTTAAAACAGTTAGTGAAAAAATGTGCCAGTAGGACAGAGAGGAGATTTGGTTTGTGAGGAATAAGAACAGGACGCCATAGGCAATGAATCCGAGCATAGAGCCGATGACAAGGACTAACCAGAGGGGCAAATGGGCAGCTGCAATCCCGGAAATCCAGCCCAGAAGTTTGCCAGCATCTGAGGCAGAAGCAAGATTGTTGAGTTGTAGCTGTGATATGGAGAGAATTTTTTTGAGCTCCGATGAGTAAGCAGCGAAGTTAGAGTTTGTTCCATTGGTGGATTGCAGTCATATTGTGGCAACCAGGCTTAGCCACTGGAGGGCCATTGATGATCAGCTGAAGAAACAAAGTAGTTTGTGCAGCTGACGAGTTGCAATATAGGTGAATACTTTTTCAATTTTTATTGCATGGATTTCTGAAGAATAAAGTTTGGGGGCTGCTTTCTTTTTCTATTGAAACGAGGAGAGGTACGGGATAGGGGGACGGTTTACAAGTGCAACATGTCATCATAGAATGAATGTGGGAAAAGAAGCACGTCTTTAGTCTACATCTTATACATACCACAATTTTCCAATGTTAATCTAATGTCTGACTCCTACATGCTCCATATGTATCTCCTTCAAAATTAAAATTTAAGTATCCACATTATGGTTCGAACAGTCACGGGGAACGGAACGGAGGATGAGGTTTCAGTTCCATTACAATATTGTGTAATAGTTGCAGCGATTCTTCATATTTTAGTTGTTAAATTATTTAAAAAATTCAAATAAATTACGAAAAATATGCAAACATTTAAAATTTTATTTCTTGCTTATATAAAGTAATTTGCATAATTTTGAATATCACAAATTAATATTATAAATTACATTAGCTTAGCAAAGTTCATAAATATTAAAAAAGTTATTGCACAATATAATAAAAATAAAATTAATTATAATAAAATTAATTTATTATTAGTACCGCATGAATTGATAAGGGGTATAAAATCATTATTATCTATCTACTTTATGAAATCCAGCTCTGTCATCTCCTATTACTCCCAAGTACCCAACCCCACCACTCATCACCACATCTGTCATCTTCCCACATCTTAGATTCTTTCTTTTTTTTTTTTCTCATGCAAAAACCTCAATTTACTTCATTCATCAAAACTCTATAAACATTGATTTTATATATCAATAGAAAAAGTAGCACCCAAACCAGCAATGAAAATAGAAACACACGTAATATGAAACTACTAAATTCCCAAACTAAAATTCCTAATCCTAATTCCTCTTGCTTCCTTTAGAAGCATCACCTCCTTTGGAGTAGCCATGGCCACCATCATAGCCACCACTACAGCCACTGCTATGGCCACCCCCACCATAGCCTCACGTCGGCTATAGCTGCCACCACCTCCATAACCATCCTCATGACACCCGTAGCCACCTCTACCCCTGCCATCACGGCAAGGGCCACAAAATCCACCATCACCTCCTCAGCTACTTCTATAGGATTGACCCTCATAGATAATTATATTGTGGTCGTCGAGCTCCTGCCCATTCATCCCCTCGATCACCTCCCACATGGAGTGCTCATCCTTAAAGGTCATGAACCGAAATCCCTTGGATCTTCCAGTCTCATGATTGTTTATAATCTTCGATTCAATGACTTCGCCATATTGAGAGAAAGCCAGCTCAAAAGACTGATCGATTGTGGCCCATGCCAAACCACCAACAAAGCATCAAAATTCAACGTC
>JACGDI010002672.1:989552-1020117 GCA_014898725.1 Jacaranda copaia | reverse complement strand
ATAAAAGTACAAAAATTATAGCACAAAACTATACTACTGAATTACGAAAGAAAAAAAATAGTATTTTTTTTAATTAAAATTCAGGACCTGAATATAGAGTAAAGCCTTGACAAGAGAGGCAAAAGGTTAACTACTTAAACCCTTGAAATGGGGTCTATTTATGTAAAAATTCATGACTATCATAAAATTACTAAAACTCCCTATCATTAACGAACTCCAATTTAAATTGAGGGATTCAATGAAATGTTGATTTTGCCCTTACTTAATATATAAATAACATACATATATATAAATATAATATATATATTTATTATAGCTCTCAAACTCCATGCTAACCCAACCTACCCCATAGGCCAGCCTAGTCGGGTTGAAGATTGGCCATGCCATGCCCGGTGGCCAGCAACAACCTAGCTAAGGCACACATACTATAGATTGAGGTCTAGCGAGCTACTTAGCTGCTAGCTATGACCAACCCGATCGTCAATCGATTTGGGGAAGACAGGGTGATGGGGAAGGAAGGGTGAAGGGGAAGGGAGAAGCTAGGAAAGATAGGTGGCCAGTGGGGAGAAGGAGAGCAAGAGACAAAAGGAGAAAATATCTTTGTTTTTTATTTTATTAATTTTTTGCCAATTTATCTTTTAATTAATTGAACTATTTTGAACTTTTTTATTATTTTACCATTTTTAGTATGTAAATTAAAATTATAATTCTAAGATGGAAGATTTATTTGTTTATTTCTCAATTTTTGTACTTATAATATTTCTTAAACTAATGAGTAAACTTAATTAAGTTATTTTATATATGTTTTGACAAATTTGAAAGCTGTGTTTACTATATTGGGTAAGTGTTTGGATTAATTCAACTAGGCTGGTTAAGTGGCCTAACTAAGAAATATCTTTGGGCTGAGATTTTCAATCATGAGCAAATGTTAAACTAGTTGAGGTGCCCTTAACTAAGGCACTTTGATACTTAAATTAGTATTGGTCGAATGGATAAATCGAGCAGCAGAGTAAGAGCGCATAGTGAAGAATAGAATACCTTGAGAGTGGCTAGGAATAAGATATTTATAGCCTTCTTTAGATAGATGATATATCCAAAATACCCTTATCAAGTATAGAGGGCTTCTATCTTTGTATGGGTGCTATAGATCATTTCTCAACTTTGTAAAATTCCCAGTGGCAGCACCACCTGCTTTCTGAAACAAAATAGCATGCTAGTGGGGTACCTCCTGAAAAGAGTAAAGGCAGAGGTAGTACTAGGGTGGCATGCGCCATTAATGTAGAAGCATGCTACTTATCATGACATTAAATGCAACAGAGTTATGATTTGGTGCCAAGACAACTTCTCTAGTCGATAATTGGTCAACTAAAGAAATGATTGAAGGGAGTAGGTAACCTGAAACCTCTCATCAAGTACGATCAAGAACACCCCACTTAACTTGGGGGTTATGGTCGGTAACTTGGCCCAGCTTGTTGCATAGGTAACAAGGTGATAGTCAATGGCCCAACTAGGCCTTTAAGGCAAGGTAGGCCTGGAGGTGTTTTCTGGGGTTGATATCTATTAGGGTGAGCCTACTGGACAATCTTATATCATGAGTCCCCCCTACTCATGGTCCTGATTAAGCTTGTCAACAAGATGGAGCAGGGAATAGCTACATTGTTGATTACTAGTTTTACATAATCAATCAGGGTTTTGAACATTCAACTAGGGTTTTTTAATACTTGACTAGCATTTTGGTTCATTTAATACATTTATTACAATAAGCCATACAAAACGCCAGATGATGGCTGTGTAATTATTGTCACCGGTTGAGTTCCCACACCCCAATACCTATAAATAAACATGATGAAAATGCTTAATTTACACTTTTACTGCATTTGGTCTAGTTGAGTTTTGAATTCACAAAGCCTTCATCTTTCCATTTTACACTTTTAAAGTTTCATCGAAATCTTGCAAGTTTCTTCCTTCAACTCTAGTTTTTCTTTAGTTCATCATTAAGCATGTCAAATACTTTGAATAGTGAGGCCATTGGGTCCTGCTCAACTACACCTAATGGGACACCTCTTCTCACTCCTTATCTTGAGTCTCCTCGTGTGCAGAGAGCTTGACCATGGGTGGTTAAGCCTATTATTCTAAGGTCTATGAGATCGGATGTCTACCACTGAATTGACCACTTCCTCTACTAGCTAGCGATAGAGCTCATAGGAGTCCATCTCTTAGTGCTACTGTTAGGTTAGCATCTCTTGAGGGGCTAGGTTCGGAGGTTTGGGATCTAGTTCATATGTAGCGCTTATCATTAAGGCTAGTTGCCACTTTCTACAGAATTGAAAGACTCAATAGCCTTACGACCTAATAAGTTCATTCAATTTTTCCATAGAGATGACAATCACTTGTTATGATTAGGTACTCGACCTCACTAGCTCTTGAGGCTGAGGTGGTTGGGGGCTAAAAGAGAAACGTATTTTAGAATTAGGTTTGGAGTTCTCCTTTCTACTTACGTTTCCAATGAGCTCTTTAGGTATTAACTATTTTTGTGTTTCTAGGTCTAGGGTTTTGTTGGAATAATACCCCCAAGCTAATTAGATTAGCCCGGTAGGAATGCCCCCAACAAAGGCCCTCCAAAGCTTAAGTTAGGACCAAACTGATGAAAGAAAACTAGTAGGATATGTGAGACGAAAAGGTGTAGATTGTGCACTTAAGGCTAGGTTTTGATCTAGGGCTTTAGAGTGGTCGAGTTAGGGGTCAATCTTATTCTTTTTCCCTATTTTGTAAAGGAGCTCCTATCAATGTTTGGAGGGCAAATGTAGTCTTCTAACATGCCCAACCAAGGTAACATAGCTTTGGTGAATAAAACTCAGAGGAGGAAGGGGCGCTGCGCCTAATCCACATTTAATGTAGAGGGCACTCTTGGAAGGCATCATTAAATACAGCAAATCTTGGAATACGTCAACAAGATAATAATCCTCAGCAATTGATCTTTGACCTCTCTTCACCATTTTGACCTTTTTCATGGTCATTAGTCAATGCTTCTAAGCTAATAGATTCATGGGAATAACATCATAAATGCTCTTGTTCAACCTCACTGGGCTTAAGGGGTTGAATCTAACGTCATAATTTAAGGTGAAATAGCTAGTAGTTATATCCTAAACAAAATGCACCTTTATTGTTTCGTTGGTAAGTATTGATAATGTAGGATATATTTAAATTTACTAAATGAACCTTATGAATCATTGTGATGACTAAAATGCCCATCTATAACTTTAAAACAATATATGATGCATTTTACGTATAATACCAACAACTGTCATCCATTAGAACATAACAGACAAACCCACATTTGAAGAACTTAGAAAATACTTCAAATAATTTTAGGGCATAGCAAAAACTGTTTTCTAGTTACTATTTGGGCAGTGTAAAAGCTTATATAGCATAGTTTTAATAATCGTTTTTGCTATGGGCTTATTTTGTAGGAACATGAAAGGCTAGTAAGGCAACAAGATCTAATATCAAAACTTTAAAAAATGAAAGCAACTAGTGCCTAAAAGCTAAACAAGGATCTAATCATGCCTAGGATTTAGATTTAGATAGAAGATTACCTTGAAGGGCAAAATCCAAGGAGTAGCAAGTGAAAACTTCACTAGTTCCAAAATATGCCTGCTAATGGCACAGTGAAATGATTATGACGATCGCCCTATCAAATCACCTCAAAATATTCTGAAAAAACATATGAATCTTTCCAATACCTTTTTGAACTTACATTTAAAATTTTAGCTTGATTGGCCATCTGGAACTCCTTAGAGAAAATCATCAAGTCGAACTTTATGCAAGTGGATCTCCATAAACAAGCAAGACAAACACCTTACCTCTATTGTAATGATCCACACACTAATGAGATCTTTCTAAACATCTAGTCTATGAGTTGGAGTAAGACCAGATATTTGCTAATGGTGGAGGCCAAATTTTGGGTAGGAAGAAGAAGAAGGAAGTTTAGCTTTCAGCACATAAATGCTAGCTTGCAAGTGATTTTGGAGGGAAAAGAAGAATTTAATTCTTCACACCAATAAGCATGATGTGGCTAAACACTTTCTATATATCTGTATATAGATGCTAAATAGTGTGATACCAAGGTGGCATCACACATTCCATGAGGGGGGTGGCCAAGTAGGTTTGCTTAGGTGGCAAGATTTGAATCCAAATCTCATCTGAATTTTATTTGCATCTTAATTACATTTGGAATCTCATTTCAAATTAACTAAGATGCCATTTCAAATCACATTTGAGTCTTCCCTCCAAAATTCATTCTTCCTAATTAATCAAATTAACTCTTTAATTTAATTAATTATCTTTTCACTTAACGTTTTAAGTCAAACTAGCTTGACTCCTTAAGTTATATTCGTTAACATAACTCTTTAAGTTGACCAATTGACGGTCATGTTGGTACCAAATAACTAACTCCTTAATTATTAATCTAATTTACCTCTTAAATTAGTTGATTAATTTAACACTTAAATCAATCAAGCCAAAATTAACCCTCAACCTTGGCACCAAAAATTGGTCCACTAGGAGACATCATTTTCTAACACCTTAGAAATTTCTCTCCATTAATTAGGAAGCTAATTGGATTTTGAGTGTGACCCAATAGGTTCTACCATTCATTAAACAAGATCACAACTTATGTGACTTTTGAATATCTTATATTCATTCTAATTTAAAACTCCTTTTAAACTAGTTGACTCTATTCAATTAATCTCATTAATTGTAGAATACTCAATCTCTCTAGTCGATGTCCAACCTCAAGCCCATAGAGCCCAACTAATTGGCTGAAATAAATATTCTAGAGAACCATCATTGCTCTATGCATGCAATGCAAATACGGTCTTTCCATTTTCTATCTCTTGAAAGAAGCCTAAGGCAAGATATTTGTCAGCTCCTTAATAGCCTCGATACTATATCTCTATTCTTAATGTTCGATCCTTGTTATGCGGCCTCATCTTTGGAAAACCATTTTCCAAACTGCCATACTACCTTGTGCAATGATTTCTAGGAATCGATCATCATAGAGTACATAGGAGATATACTCACCCTTCACAGCTAGGAGGAGTCAAATTCTATTTTGGATCTCACAAACCTTCATGCCAAGTAGCTCATACGTAATCTCAATTCGAAAGACCCACTAAGTAGTTAAGGAAGAGTCAAAGCATGAGGACTGGACACAAGGTTACCATGGATCCTCATATCAAAGGACTAATAATATAGACTAGCATATGCAGAAGAACTAGTTACTATAGCAATCTAGTGGACTCTCCGGTAGGTCTTCAGTATCTTGCTCTCCAACAAGCACCTACTAACATGTACTTGTATCTCATATAGTTGCTCATGGAATGGAGCAATCTTTAACCCATGGATTTATGCATCATTAGTGCAAGTCTTTCGAATCTTAGATACCCCATCTTATAAGATCCTATAATTTTGAAGATTTAAGATCACGATAGTGTGAGACTTATTCCATGATCAGCAAACCAAGTTTCATAGTCTTATGTGATCTAAGGGCTTCATCTAAATGCAAGTGAAATGAAATAAAGCATAAGATGAAGATGGTCATATAGAAATATCATTTAATCAAGATCATTTTGCAAGGAAATAGTTTATACAAGGCCAATCTCATTGGCATACAAGGTACTATTCCAACAATCTCCCTCTTGCCCTAAAGCCAATACCCCATGGCCTTAAGACACATCTTTTTAAATGTCCTTCAAAGACCTTTTGTGATAGGGATTTCTACAGTAGATCTGCTATGTTCTCTTTCGAGGCAACTTTTTTCACTCAGATGTTGTCTCTATCAATGATCTCTTGGATCAAATAATATCTCCTCAATAAGTGCTTAGATCATTGATGAGATCTTGACTCTTTAGCTTATGCTACTGTCCTGTTGTTGTCACAGAAGACAACTACTAGCTCACCAATGCTAGGCACTATATTCAACTCTTGAATAACGCTTTTCATCCAAATATTTTTCTTTATGGCTTCTGAAGCTAAATTATATTCTATCTCTGTGGTCAAGTTGGCCGCGGTGTCTTGCTTGGAACTTGTCCACCTCAACACGCCAACATTGAGGTAAAATATAAATCCTGAAGTGGATTTGAGGTCATCTACATCGAATTGGAAAATAGAATCCAAAATCCTTTCAAGTTTCAATTCTCCATTACCATTCACTAAAAATAAGTCCTTAGTTCTTCTTAAGTACTTTAGGATTATTTTTATGGCCATTCAGTAACTTTGACCAGGGTTGGATTGGAATCTACTTGTAACACTTAGCGAGTGTGCCACATTTGGTCTCGTATATTAAACCCCAGACATTATGCTTCCTATTGCTAAAGCATAGGGTATTTAGGACATCCTTCATTTCATCCTCTCAATCTTGGGAGCAATAGACTTAGGGAGACAAAAGTCATGTCCTATGGGAAGAAATCCTTTCTTGGATTCTTTCATACTAAACCTCTTTGATATTTTGTAAATATACATGGTTTGGGAGAGCCTCAGCATTCTTCTCAATCTATCTCTATAAATACATATTCCCAATATTTAGGATGCTTCTCCTAAATTCTTCATGGGGAATTATCTAGATAACCATGCTTTAGTGCACTCTAACATTCCTACTTCATTCCCAATGAGAAGGATGTCATTGATATAAAGCACCATAAATTGTACTAAACTCTCACTAGCCATTTAGTACACACATGGTTCATACACATTTTTGATAAAGCCAAACGATTTGACCATTTTGTCAAAATATATGTTCAAACTTTGGGATGCTTGTTTGAGTCCATAAATGGACCTCTGGAGTTTGCAAACCTTTTGCTTGCTTTCTTTAGATGTAAAACCTTGTAAATGCTTTATATAAATTTCTTCTTCAATGTCAGCATTGAAGAAAGCGGTTTTTACATCTATTTGCCATGTTTCATAGTTATAATACGCAACTATGGCAAGTAAGATCTAAATGAACTTAGGCATAGCAACTGGTGAAAAGGTTTCCTCAAAATCAATACTGGGTCTTCGAGTGTAATCGTTCAGCACTAGTCGCACCGTAAGAGTCACCACTTCTCTATCTACACCAAGCTTTCGCTCATAGATCCACTTGTAACAAATAGAAACTATTTTCTTTGGTGGATCTACCAAAGTCCGTACTTTATTTGAGTACATGGAGTCCATTTTGGATCTTATGGCATCAAGCCAACATCTTAAATCTATGTCTGACATAGCTTTCTTGTTGGTCTTTGGATCATCATTCGATTGCCTCGTCTCATGAAGAAATTTGAACTTTTTGGGTTGCTTATTGATCAGGTCCAACCTTTTTAGAGGTTGTGTACTAGGCTCCTGCAATTTCATTGTTTCCACCACTTATAGGATTTCTTGATCATCTTGAACTTTATCAAGTTCAATGACAATGCCTTTTCTATCTAATAGAAATTCCTTTTCCAAAAAATGGGTGTTCACCATTTGGTTTTATAAGATCATAGAAGTAACAACCTATAGACTTTCCTAGGTCTCCTACAAACTTGCATAAGATGGATCTGCTACCCAACTTATCTCCCACTGTCTGTCTTATAAAGGCAGGAGATCCCCAAAGCTTTAGATAATGGTAAAAGGGTACTTTGCCATGCCACATTTCATATGGTGTTTTTAGTATTGACTTTGAGGGTACTATATTTAGTAGCCTCACAACCATTTCTAAGGTGTACCATGTCAAATAAGGTATGATTTCTCCTCTCGGCTACTCCATTGTGTTGGGATGTGCCGAGTGGAGTTCATTGAGAGAGAATCTCATTCTCTTTAAGATAATTCCAAAGTTTGGTATTTATTACTTCTCTCCCTCAATCCAACCGAATGGTTTTAGTACTAAGTCCCTTTTGCTTTTCTACTTCATTCTTATACTCTTTGAACTTTTCAAAGGCCTCAAACTTATACTTCATAAGATACACATATCCGTACCATCTATAATCATCGATGAAGGTAATGAAGTAAGAATAGCCCCTGCTTCCACTAACCCTTAATGGTCCACAAACATATGGATCAAATCTAAAAGATTTGTAGATCACCCTGTTTGTCCTACAAAGGGAGCCTTGGTCATTTTTCCCTTTAAACAAGATTCACAAGTAAGATCTCAATGCTACTAACATTTAGTGCTTTGAGAGCTTCCAACTTGCTCATCTTATTTTTAGAGATATGCCCAAATCTAGCATGCCACAAAATGGCATCTTCTTAGATATCTAGCTTTTCTTTTATACGTTTGAACATGCATTACAGGAGTGCGAAAATCAAGCATGTATAATCCATTAACTAATGTACCTTGAGCAACTAAGGAACCATTCTTTAATACTTTCAACTTCCTATTTGATATTGAAAATCAAATCCTTCATTATCCAAAATGGGAATTGAAATAATACTCTTAATAAGGTTGGGAATATAGTAAATCAAATCAAGAACAATACAAGAATTCCCTAAGTCTAATGTTATTACATTTTGGACTTTAACTACAACTCTTGCTCCATTTTCAATGTGGAGGATCAAATGCCCTTCATATAGACTCCTTCTTCTTTCCATCTCTTGTAATAAGTTACAAAGATAAGAACCACATATGGTATCAAATACCTATGAGGAAGAATTAGTCATTAAATGCACCTTATAGAAATACATACCTTCTCAAGAGTAATGAGGAAAGCTTTATAGTTTCTTTTCCAAGGACCCTTTTCACCACAATGGAAATAGTTTGCATTGGTCTCAGCCTTATTCTTAACTATCCTCAAATTCTCCTTAGGTTGCTTCCCTTTCAAAGAAAAAGTATTCTTTCTCTTACCTCCCTTTCTAGGCCCTTTAGGACCTTTCAACTTGGAGAAGGATGCCATCATAAGAGGTTTTTCTTTTCTCATTGTTGCCTCCACTGTCACTAGCATGTTTACCAATTCATTGATCATTACCATTTGCTTAGACATATTTAAAATTCATAATGAATTAGTCAAATGAGGGTGGTAATGATTCGAGGATCAAATCTACATAAGGTTATTGTTCATGATCATGTCAAGTCATCTAAGCTTCTTGATGAGCCCAATCATCTTTAGTTCGTGATCATGGACACTAGCCCCTCCACTCATCCTTGTTCCAAAGAACTCTTTAGACAAAGTGAACCTTTTGTTTCTTGTTTGAACACTACACAACTCTTGTAGATGTGTGTAGATCTTAGAAACATGTTTCATGTGCTCATGAGTCTTTTGGAGCTCATTAGTCTTGGATGCCAACATAAGGCATCTAACGTTTAGATCATCCACCATAAATTTTGTGAACACTTCATGAACCTCATTGATTGCATCATCACCTAAAGTGTTCAGTAGACTTTGATCAAGAACATATGTCCTCTTATCGCAGTCAAGAATTATCTTTAAGTTTCTCAATCAATCTTGGAAGTTAGGCCTAGTGAGTTTATTGGTTTCCAAAATGTTTGTGAGTAGATTTTAGCCATTTGTTTATTGAAGATTTCAAAAATCTACATGAGGCAAAAAAGAGAATAAGCATGTGAATGAATTTTATATTGAAAACATATTCATGGTTTTTCAAGCATATTTTTCTCCCACTATTTTATCAAATTCTTCACCCCCAAGAAGAATTCGAAAAATTAAATTTTCTAGTGAGAATCAAGATCCCAATGACTTGTCAATGGACCCCCATGATTGAGTTCCATCCATGAGCAATGAAAGGGTAAGCAATTTTTGCTAATTGCATGTTATGTAACTTTTGATATATTTTGCCTCGCTTTTCATATAAACCCGTGTGATCATGTGCCAACTATACTACTAAGTGTTGAGTCTAACCCACCAATCAAAGTTTGTCTCAAGACAACCTCATGACATGCCTTGTGTTGAGTGCCAATGCATGAAGGTTCCTAAGTCAAGGGTGCATCTTATGCTAATGTATGCTCACAGCTTTCCTTTTAAGTGTGAACCCTGTGATCGAGTACCATCACATAGAATTAGTATCATCATCTTGGCATACACTACTGGTTGAAGGCTTTGATTAATTAAAACTCTTTTAACTTGTATCCATTTTAACTTAATAGTTGAAAATACTTAGACATTCTAAGTGAAGGATTTTTGCTTGCAAAGATCTCGTCATTTTTATCTCTTATTTAAGTTCTCTATATCCTAATCATGCATCTCATACATCAATAAGATATGAAAAACATAAATATGTACTTGCACCTAGCATGCTTCTAGGGTGGAAAGACTATGAGCCTAACCAAGTAATGTACTTAGAGCTATAGGTGCACCACTTTGATTGATTATAAGTGGGTTGATTAAACTAAACTATTATATAATTCTATCCCATATATTCATAGGTCTTCAAAAGATCTCCATGCCTCCATTAGACTCCTTGTTCCATGCAATATTTATATGAAATGAAAATCCTCACTTCTAGTGATTCTACTCTCATAACTTTTACAAGATAAAACAAGAGTCATGCAAGCCCCATTTAATACAACCTATTTCAACAACTTTAAAACAAATAATATCAATATTAAAGGCTCATGATCATCCCCATCATTCATCATTCATTCAAAAATTAAATGAATAATAAATAAATCTAGAATTAACAATTAATTCTAGCAATTAAATGCTTGTCTCATAAACAAATAATTGAATCAAGCATATCATTTATGCCACAAATTGGAGAACAACTTCAACCAATTTTCAAAAATATTCAAAAATGTCAAACATAATTTTGAGACCTTGCACAACACTTGTGCACTTAATGTGTGTAGTGCAAAAACCTATTGAGCATTAAAGAAGTTGAAAAAACAAAAGCTCACCGAACTCCCCTAAAATTGGACTACTTGGCTGCCGTGGTGCACGGTGAGGTAGCCTATGTGCACAGTGTGTGCACGCTACCCGGCCAATGCCTAGGCTATGCCAGCAGCCCTACTTTTAGGGGTTCAATACTTGCTAAGTGTGTTCTCCACTCAACTTTCATGCACCAACAATATTAGCACATGTTCTCAACATCAATACACACACTGCAAATTGATTTCCAGATTCAAAATACCTTTTAAAACTAGAAATTCAAGTGCTTAAACATGCTTTCAAAATTTAGGAAAAGCAAGAGCTAAATTCTTCAAAATCTCCAACAAAATTCCAATCACATTAGATTCGAAAATGAACAAAACTCTTTCAGTCATAAATGAACATGTTATATCAACATATAACATTAATTAATGTCAAATCAACATTCAATATTAATCACTATGAATTAAAACATACTAACTATATGAATTAACACTTAAAATAGATAATAGCATGCTATCAACTCATCAATCAAGGAGGCACACACAAATCAACCAAATTCTCCAATTCATTAATTGAATCGAGAATATGGTGATCTAGATTAATCCATTACATGAATCAATCAACCAAATAAAATCCAAATATAAGCATGATTTTGTCTTCGATACCACTTGAAAGGCTAGTAACGCATTAGGATCTAATATCAAAACTTCAAAACAAGAAAGTAACTAGTGCATACAAACTAAACAAGGATCTAATAATACTTCACTGGTTCCAGAATTTGCGTGCTAGTGGCACAATGAGAAGATTGCGATGATAGCATGATCAAAGCACCTAAAACAATTATGAAAAAATATCTAGAACTTTAAAATACCTTTTCAAACTTCCAATTAAAATTTTAGATTGACTGGCCATCTGGAATTCCCTGGACAAAATTTCCAAATTGAACTCTGTGCAAGTGGATCTCTCGAAACAAGCAAGATAAATACCTTATCTCTATTGTAATGATCCACACACCAATGAGGTCTTCCTAAATCTCTAGTCTATGAGCTATAGTAAGACCAAAGATTTGCTTAATGGTGGAGAACAAATTTTGGATAGGAAGAAGAAGAAAGAAGCTTAACTTTCAACATATGAATGCTAGCTTGCAAGTGGTTTTAGAGGGAAAAGAAGATTCTAATTTTTCTCACCAATAAGCAAGATCTGGCTAAACCCTCTCTCTATATCTATATATAGATGCTAAATAGTGTCATGCCAAGGTGGCATCACACATTCCATGAGGGGGGTGGCCAAGTAGGGTTGCTTAGGTGGCAAGATATGAATCCAAATCTCATTTGAATTTTATATGTATCTTAAATCCATTTGAAATCTCATTTCAAATTAATTAAGATGCCATTTCAAATCTCATTTGAGTCTTTCCTCCAAAATTTATTCTTCCTAATTAATCAAATTAAACTCTTTAATTTAATTAATTATCTTTTGACTTAACTCTTTAAGTCAAACTAGCTTAACTCCTTAAGCTAAATTTGTTAACTTAACTCTTTAAGTTAACTTGACCAATCGAAGGTTATGTTGGCACCAAATAATTAACTCCTCAATTATTGGTCTAATTTAAGTTTGAAATTATCTGATTAATTTAACACTTAAATCAATCAAGCCAAAATTGATCGTCAACCTTGGCACCAAAAATAAATCCACTAGGAGACATCATTTTCTAACATCTTAAAAAATTCTCTCCATCAATTAGGATGCTAATTAGATTTTGTGTGTGACCCAATAGGTTCTACTATTTATTAAACATGGGTTCACAACTCCTTGTAACTTTTTAATATCATATATTCATTCTAGTTTAAAAATCCTTTTAAACTTGTTGACTTTATTCAATCAATCTCATTTATTGAAGAGTACCCAATTTTCATAGTCAATGTCCAACCTCAAGCCCATGAAGCCCAACTAATTGGCCGAAATGAATATTCTAGAGAATTATTATTGCTCTACGTGTGCCATGCAAAGAGGCCCTTCTGTTTCCTATCTCTTGAAAGAGGCCTAGGGCAAGATATTTGTTGGCTTCCTAGTAGCCTCGATACTTTGTCTCTATTCTTAATGTTCAATTCCTATTGTGCGACATTACCTTTGGAAAACTCTTTTTCTAAATTGCCATACCACCTTGTGCAAGGATTTATGGGAATTGATTATCATTGAACACATAGGCGATGTACTTGCCCTTCACAATAATGAGGAGTTGGATTCCATTTTGGATCTCACAAACCTCAATGCTAATTAGCTTATATCCAATCTCAACCTGAAAAGCCCTCTAGGTCATCAAGGAAGAGTCATAGCATGAAGACCAAACATAAGGTTACCATGGATCCTCAATCAAATGAGTAATAATATGCATTAGCAAAAATGGGAGAACTAGCCACTACCGACTTGTCACTATAGCTATCTAGTAGATTCTCCAGTAGGTCTTCAGTGCCTCACTAGCATGCACTTGTATCTCATATAGTTGCTCATAGAATGGAGCAATATCCAACCATTGGATTTATACATCATTAGTGCAAGCCTATCCAGATCTTAGATGCCCCATCTCATAAGATCATATGATTTGGAAGATTTAAAATCACAACTGTGTGAGACTTATTCCATGATCACCAAATCAAGTCCTGCAATCTTAGGTGATCTAAGGGCTTCATCCAAATGCAACTGAAGTGAAAAATAGCTTTAGATAAAGATGGCCATATAAAAATGTCATTCAATCAAGATCGTTTTACAAAAAAATAGTTTATACAAGGCAAATCTTATTGGCTTGCAAGGCACTATTCCAACAAAAAAATAAACTTCTTTTGAAATGATCTTTTAGGCACAGCAAAAAAATTCGTAACAAAATGCTATTTTTCTTGTAGTGTGGGGCAAGTTGAAACGGTGAGTTAATTTTGAATTTTCTATTTCATGTAGCTTCAAATTGACACAAAAGGATTATTTATATTAGGAATTTCTGCCACGCTTGATGTAAGTGATTTTATAGTGCTAAAAAAATGAAATATTCATCTATTTTTTATATATTATTATATTTATATTTTTAGATGACTAAAAGAAAAAAAATTAAGAGAGAAGGAAAAGGAAATAAAACGTTAATATTTGAAGAGGAAAATATTAGAGAGGTGAACAGAAAGCTACTTGATAATTATGGAGTTTAAAAATAATAATTAGGGATTTTAGGAAATTCACTCAAAAGTATACCAAAATGGGATAGGTACTTTGTATGCTATAGATTTTTTAGATGAGTAAAAGAAAAGAAAATTATGAGAGAAAGAAAAAAAATACTTGAAGAGAAAAATATTAGAGAAGAGAAAAAGAAAATTACTTAGTAGTTATAAAGTTTAAAAATAATAACAAGGCATTTTAGAATATTAACTCAAAAACATAAAATGGGGTAGATACTTTATATACAGTATAGATATTTCATCATCTAGTGCTTAATTACATCAATACACCAGTTCATATATATATATATTTGATTTTTCAGTTGAATGCTATAAAATTTCAAATACACCAATTTATGAAATAGGTGACATAGATTTATTAGGCACTTTTATATTTTTTTGAAATAATTAATCAAAATTATATGAAATTATACACCACATGCAAAGAATCTATGAAAATCATATAATTAATAATTAAATATTAAAATGAAACTTTTGCACTAATTAATATAATTTGTAACCGATCAACAAATATGTTTTTCTCATAGTTTTTGCACTTGGAAATATTGGCCTTGATATCATATTCCACTTTCAAGGTGGGAGCCATAATCCCTTACTTTGTTGGATTAAAAATTGGCTCACAAAATTATATTGTGCTCGATATTTTTGAACCAAACAAAAAATTGGATTGGATAAATATTATATCCAACCTAATCATAGCAACCAAACGGAGCATAGGTGTTATGTAGTTGTTTGAGAAGAAATGGGCAAGGATAATATGGAGTTTTATTGGTGCTAGCCTTTTCATCTAGGAAAATTAAGGCAATTTTCCTACTCTATATCTCAAACCACAGAAAACGCAATCAAAAGAATCAACAACAGCTAAACAAGTTAGTTCCTTCTTGGCTACTCATTTTGCTGACTAATTGAGTTGGCCTGTGTAAAAGCTAGGCAAATGAATATGAAACAGGGATGAGAAAGTGAGAAGGAAGATAATACAAAAAAGAGAGAGGAAGATTTAGCTATGAGAACGAAGAGAAATTCATAGACATTTCATTCCTTTTCCAACATTGTGCTTTACAAAATTTATAGCAAATCCTATAGAGAAAAGACAAATAGAATAACAAACTAGTAGCATATTACTACAGATTCCATATTCAATTCGCCACTTAAAAATCATAGCACAATGATTGCTTCATTCTCCAAGGTGGAATCCTTTCTTTTAGGAACTAAGTAAGATTTAATCTAGGCCCTAGACTCCTTTCTTGCTGTAGGGCTAGGATCTCCCCTTTACTAACCAAACCAATGTTGTCTTTATTAACACGTGGCCCTTTCTGGTTTTGCCAGCTCTCAACATTTACCTCTACTGCCCATTGGATTTTTTTGATCTTGTGGCTAGATTTCTTTTCCCCAAATCCCATTGAATGGCAAACCATGAAATTAGAGTTTATCCCAAAATCGCAACATTTTCTTCTTCTTCAACTTATCCTTGTCCCCAAAGATTGAAGTTCAAAAATTTTGCTTGAATGTTGGAAAAATCCTCCTATGTATCCTGCTCCAATGTTCAATGGATCTATTGCACTAGAATTTGAGTCACTACAATGTTGTTTTGAGTTATAAGCCATTTCTCTAAAACCGTGATTGGATAGATCTAAAAACTCACTTCTTCATTTGTTGAAGATAGCTCAAACATTTGGTGATACTAAGAACCTACTTTCTTCATGAACAAAGTTACAAGAAAGATAGGGTGGATTTGGCTTTCTTTAGGTAACTCATGCTTATATGCCACTATTTCTACCTTCTAAAGTATTCTGTGTGGTCCATAATACGTGGGTGTAAGCTCAATGTGTTTCCTTATTAATGTGCTCATTTGTCTATGTGGTTTGTAGTGTCAAGTATACCTAATCCCCTTCTAAATATTCTCTCTCAATTCTATTCTTATATGCATATATTTTCATCCTATTTTGGGCAAATGAAGATTTTCTTTCAACCATCAAATAATTTTGATTTTTTCTTGTATAAGGTTGGTGACATTAGTGTGTACAGTGGGTAGGTAGGACCCAAAGGTAGATGGTTTGGGGCATACCCATACGAAGCATGAAATGGGGTTATCTTTAAATTAGAGTGAAAGTTAGAGTTATAACAAAATTCAGCAAGGGGTTGCCATCTTTTCCACTTTTTGGGTTTTAGGTGACACATGCATCTAAGATAGGTTTCTACATATGATTCATTCTCTCTGTCCGACCGTCTGTCTGAGGGTGATAAGCTATGGATAGGTTTAAGGTTGTCCCTAGGAGTTTAAAGTTTAGCCAAATGTTTAACTGATAGATTGTGCAACATATAGATGTTGACTAAGAAAAGTTTAGCCAAATGTTTAACAATGTAATGGTAGGTTAAGGCAAAGAAATGGATGTATTTAGTGAGTCTATGAATACTACACAAGGTTAATTAGAATGGCATTGCAAACTATTTCACTTGTGGTATAGTCTTGATTGAATGACATTCAATGAATAGCTATTTTCATCTTATACTTATATTTACTTCATGGCATTTGGTTGAAGCCTTAGATCACACATGACTATAGGACTTGGTCACATACTGAGTGGTGCATCATGAAATAAGTCTTACATGATTGTAATTTCAAATCTTCCAAGCCATAGGTTGTTAAGAGATAGGGCATCTTAGATTTGGATAAACTTGCACTAGTAAAACATAAATCCAAGAGTTAGATATTACTTCATTTCATGAGCAATGCTATATGAGATATAGGTGCATGTTAGTGGGTACTTGTTAGGGAACAAGGACTAAAGGCCTACCGGGAGAATCCACTAGATAGCTAAAGTGGCAAGTCAGTAGTGTCAAGCTCTCCAATTTACAATAGTATATATAATTAGTCCTTCAACTTGAGGATCCATGGTAACCTTAAGTTTAGGTCCTTATGCTTTGACTCTTCTCTGGCCACGTAGAAGGTCGTTTAGGTGGTGATTAGGCTTGAGTTGCTTAGACATAGAGGTTTATGAGATCCAAAATGAGAGCCAACACCTCTCATTGTGAAAGGCGAGTATATCTTTGATGTATTCTATAATAATCGATTTCAAAAAATCCTTGTGCAAGGTAATATGAAAATTTGGAAAAGTTGTTTTCCAAAGTTGAGGTCATAAAGTGGAATCAAACATTTGAATAAAGACATGAAATTAAGGCTATTAGGGAGCTAATAAATATTTTGCCCTAAGTCTCTTTAGGAAGATATGAGGTGGAAGGGCAGTATTTGCATGATACACGTACTAGAAGAATGTTTTTCCAAAAGCACTAATTTTGGCTAATTAGTTAGGCACCATGAGCTTGAGGTTAGATATCAACCATAAAGATTGGGTACTCTTCAATTAATGGAGATTAATTGAATTAAGTCGATTAGTTTAAAAGATTTTTAACTAATATCAATATTAGATATTTTAAAGTAACAAAGAGTTGTGAGCCCATGTTCAGTGAATGGTAGAACCTAATGGGTTACACACAAAATCCAATTACATATCCCAGAAAATGAAAAGGAATTTTCTAAAGAGTTAGAAATGTTCCTACTTGACCAATTTGGAGGTTGACCAATTGACACAAGTTGTGGTCATTTTGGATTGGTCAATTTAAGGAATTAAATTGATCCAATTAATTTAAAGAGTCAAATTAGACCAAAAAATTAAGAAATTAATTAATTGGTGCCGCATGACAATAAATTGACCAAGTTAATTTAAGGAATTAAGTTAAGAATTGTTAAGTCAAGGTAATTAATGAAATTAAAGAAGTTTAATTTAATTATAATGGAGAATTAGTTTTGGAGTAAAAATTCAAATGAAAAGTTCATTTAGTGTGGCATTAGAATTCATTTGGATAACATCTCATGAAATAAAATGAAGATTCAAAATGAAATTCAAATGCACACAAAATTCAAATTCACATGCCCACTTGCAAGGCCAAGTTGGCGGTCACCTTGAGGAATGTGTGATGCCACCTTGGCATCACACCATCCTCATAAAGACGAGGAGTTGGATTCCTTCTTGGATCTCACGAACCTCCATGTGTAGCAGCTCATACCGAATCTCTACTCGAGTGGCTTGCTAAGTGACTAGGAAAGAGTCAAAGCATAAGGGCCAGATACCATAGATCTTTATGTCAAAGGACTAATAATATGTACTAGCGAAGTGAGAGAACTTTCCACTAATGACATGCTACTTCAACTAATAATACGCTTTAGTGCACTCTAAAATTCTTTCCTCATTCCCAATGAGAAGGATGCCATTAACGTAAAGCACAATCAACTGTATACTACTTCTACTGGCCTTCATATACACAAACATGGCTCATATACTTTTTTGACAAAGCCAAACAATTTGACTTGTTTGTTAAAACATATGTTCCAACTTTAGGATGTTTGTTTGGGTCCATAAATGGATCGCTGGACTCTACAAACCTTTTGCTCACTCCTTTCGGATATAAAACCTTGTGGTTGCTCCATATAAATTTTTTCTTCAATGTCACCATTGAAGAAAGCGGTTTATACATCCATTTGCCATATCTCAAAATCATAATACGTCGCTATGACAAGTAAAATTTGATTAGACTTAGGCATAGTGATTGTTGAAAAGGTTTTCTCAAAATCAATTCTGGGTCTTTGAGTGTAACCTTTTCCCACTAGTCACACTTTAAAAGTCACTGCTTCTCTATCTACTCCAAGCTTTTACTTATAGATCCACTTGCAACTAACAAAAACTATTCCCTTTGGTGGATCTACTAAAGTCCACATTTTGTTTGAGTACATGAAGTCCATTTTTGATCTCATGGCTTCCAGTCAATGTCTCAAATCTATGTCTGACATAAGTTTCTATAGGTCTTTGGATCATCATTCGATTATCCTATCTCATGAAGAAATCCAAAGCTTTCAAATTACTTCTTAATTCAGTCCGACCTTCTCAGAAGTTGTGTACGAGGCTCTTACAATTCTTTTGTTTCCATCACATGTGTGATCTCTTGATCGTCTTGAACTTCATCAAGTTCAACAACAACGCCCTTTTTATCCAATAGAAATTCCTTTTTCAAAAAGTAGGCGTTCCTTGAAACAAACGCTTTTTCTTTCAAGGGATCATAAAAGTAGTAACCCATAGACTCTCTAAGGTATCCCACAAACTTGCACAAGGTGAATCTACTATCCAATTTATCTCCCACTGTGCATCTCACGTATGCAGGAGATCCCCAAACCTTGAGATATTAATAAGAGGATGTTTTGACATGCTATATCTCATATGGTGTTTTGGCACAGACTTTGAAGGTACTATATTTAGTATCCTCATCGCTGTTTCCAGGGTGTATTCCCCAAAGGATATGGAAACATCAAAAAAGCTCAACATGGAATGTACCATGTCCAACAGGGTATGGTTTCTCCTTTTAGCTAGTCCAATATGCTAGGGTGTGCTAAGTGGAGTCCATCGAGAGAGAATCGCATTCTTCTTTAGATAATTCAAGAATTTAGTACTTAAGTATTCACCCCCTCCATCCGACTAAAGGGCTTTAATACCAAGTTTCTTTTACTTTTCTACTTCATTTTTGTACTCTTTGAACTTTTCAAAGGTCTTGAACTTGTACTTCATAAGATACATGTCCCAACCAACTATAATCATTGGTGAAGGTGATAAAGTAAGATTAATAGCCTCCTCTCCTTCTAACTCTTAGTGGACCACAGACATCCGTATTGATCAAATCTAAAGGATTTGTGGAGCACTCCATTTGTCGTACAAAAGGAGCCTTGGTCATTTTTCCCTTTAAACAAGATTCGCAAGTAGGAAGGTCTTCAATGCCACTAACTTTTAGTACTTTGAGAGCATTCATCTTGTTCATCCTATTTTTGGAGATATGCCCAAGTATATCATGCCAAAGAATGGCATCTTCTTGGTTATCCAATTTCCTTTTGTTTGATTGAATATGCATTAGTGAAGTTAGAGAATCAAGTATGTATAACCCATTGATCAATGTACTTTTAGCAATCAAAGAACCATTCTTTAATACTTTCAAAGTCCCATTTGATATAAAAAATCAAATCCTTCACTATCAAGAACAGGAATTGAAATAAGATTAGGTGCATAATAAACTAGATTAAGTAAAATACTAGAATTTCCCAAGTTTAGCTTAATAAAGCCTTGGACCATGGCTGCAACTCTTACCCCATTTCTTAGTTGGAGGATCATATCCCTTTCATATAGACTCCTTCTTCTTTCCATCCTCTGTAATGAATTACAAAAGTGAGAACCACATGCGGTATCGAATACCCTTGAGGAAAAACTAGTCATGCAATGCATTTCAATTACAAACATACCTTTCTCAAGGGTTGCGAGATAGGCTTTGTAGTTCCTTTTACGATGCCCTTTTTCACCATAGTGGAAATAGTTTGCATCGGTCTTAGCCTTCTTCTTAACCCTCCCTAAACATTTCTTGGGTTGCTTCCCTTTGGAGAAAGAACTTTTCTTCCTCTTACCTCTCTTTTTTGTGCCTTTTGGGCCGTTCGACTTAAAGGAAGAGGCAAGCATTAGAAGCTTTTAACTTTTTACCGTCACCTTAGTAGTCACAAGCATATTCACCAATTCGTTGATCATAACCTCTTACTTGGACATAATAAAGATCCAATACAATTATGAAATTCCCTAAGTCTAACTTATTATACACCTTCGACTTTGGTCACAATTCTAGCACCTTAGCCAAGGCGATGGATTATATCCTCATCAATTAGGATTATTCTTCATTTTATTCTTTTGTAACAACTTACAAAGAAAAGAACCACATGCGATATCATATATCCATGAGGAAGAATTCATCCTATATCCACCTCAATAAAGTCCATGCCCTTTTTAAAGGTTGCAAGGTAACACTTGCAAATGGCTTCCAATGACCTATCTTGTTAAAGTAGAAACAAATAATGTCGACTATTTCCTCTATAATCTTCTTGACTCCTTCAGATGCCTTTAATAGTTTTTTTCCCTTAGAGGAAGAACCTTTCTTCCTTTTATCTCCTTTTCTAGCACTCCTTGGGCCCGTAGACATGAAAGAGGAAACAAGTGTCAAAGGTTTGCCCTTATTATGACATTCTCATTCTAAATCAACACTTTGATCAATAAAACCCAATGAGGATGTGAGGATCAAATCCTCATGGAGATCATTGTCCATTACTATGTCCAAGTAGAAAATAAATGTCTCCAAGCTTAGTCATGTTTAGACTGTAGTCGATGACATATGACCTTACACATTCTAACTTGACAAATCTCCTTTGACAACATGAACTTCTCATGCCTCATTTGCTTTAGAACTCTTTGTGAATTTTAACTAAGGTACCATTCATGTGTCCTTGAGACTTTTAAAGTTTGTAGATGCCATCATGAGACTAAGGGATAAGACGATCTTAAGCCCAATTCGTGAACTTTTCTCGCGTCTCTAGATCTATGTTAATACCAAAAGGATTAGGAGTACCATAATATAGGACATATATCAACTTCTAGGAATCTAGAATGACTTTTAAGGTAAATCAATGATGGAAGTTTGGCCCGATTGGTTTATTGGTTTTCAAAATAATGTTGAGTGAAATTATTAGCCATTCTTGAGATTTCATAAATCCTCGAAGATGAAAAATAGAACATAAGCATGTGATTGAATTGATATTAAAAATATATTTATGGTTTTTCAAGAATGTTTTCCTCGTAGTATTTTATCAAATTCTTCACCCCCAAGAAGAATTTGGAAAATCAAATTTTCTAATGAGAATCAAGACCCCAATGACTTACCAATGGACGCTCATGACCAGGTACCATCTGATAGCAATCGAAGGGTAAGCAACTATTGTTAATTGCATCTCATACAACTCTTGATATATTTTGCCTCACTTTTAATATAAACCCATGTGATCGTGTGCCATCCATACTACTAAGCATTAAGTCCAACCCACCAATCATATTTTAATTTAAGATGGTCACATGACATCCCCCGTGATTGAGTGCCAATCAATGGTGTATCGCATGCTAAGTATATGCACAAAACGTTCCTCCTAAGTGTGACTCCTGTGATCGAGTGCTATCGCACAAAATTGGTAGCATCATCATAGCATACTACTGCAAAGCTTGGATTAATTAAAACTCTTTTAATTTGTATTCATTTAGACTTAATATTTGAAAACACTTATGACACTCTAAGTGGAGGGTTTTTGCTTGCAAAGATCTCATCATTTCTATATTCTTATTTAGGTTCTCTATATCCTAATTATGCATCTCATACATCAATAGGATATGAAAGGCATGAATAAGTAAATAGCCTAGCATGCTCCTAGGGTGGGATGACAATGAACCTAACCAAGTGATGCACTTAGGGCCATAGGTGCATCACTTAGTTGATTTTAAGTAGGTTGATTAAACTAAGTTATTATCTGAGTGTATCCCATACATTCATAGGTCTTCGAGCTTCCTTGGATCCTTTTTGCTCCTTGCAACTTTTACAAGAGAAAGAAAACCTCACCCCTAGTGATTCTACTCTCATAACTTTTACAAGATAAAATAAGAGGCATGCAAGCCTCATTTAATACAACCCATTTCAACAACTTGAAATAAATAAAATCAATATTAAAAAGCTCATGATCATCCCCATTCATTCATCATTCATTCAACTTTTAAATGAACAATAAATAAAACAAAAATTGACATTCAGTTCCAACAATTAACTACTAATCATATTAACAAATAATTGGTCTTGAAAAAATATGCACAACACTTATGCATCATATTTCTGCCACAATTGGAGATCAACTTAACAAGTTTTAAAAGGAACCAAAAAGTGTCCAATACAATTTTGAGGCCTTACACAATATTTGTGCAACCAATGTGTGTTTCAAAACAAGTTTGGTCACTAAAGGAACCAAAGCAAATGCTCAAAATCCATCCTAAACCTAACTAGGGGCTGCTGGCCAAAGCTTGCTCACTATAGGGTAATAGCCCTAGGCCACTGCCCTATTGTGGGTTACCATGAGCTAGCAGCACCTCTGTTTTAGGGATTATGGCCACGTCAAGTTATTTTTGGCTCAATTTTTGTTCATCAATAATTTTAGAAAAACTTCTAAACATCCAAACACACAACATAGGTAAAACTTTCAGATTAAAACACCTTTTACTACTGAAATATCAAGTGCTCAAAGATTCTTGAAAAACATGTTTAAGCAAGAATCATATTCTTCAAATCTTTAATTACATCCAATCTTATTGGGCCCAAAAATGACCAAAACAACTTAAGGCCATTCACAACATGCTATATCAAAATATAACATTCACCAATGCCAAATCAAAATTTAAATTCAGTAAAAATGAATCAAAACATGCCCATCATATGATTTAACAATTAGAGCACATAATAGCATGATTCAATCCATCAATCAAGGAGTCACAAGCAAGATCATCCATACACTCCAACCCATCATATGGATTGAGTACATAGTGATATTGATCAGTTCTTCACAAGAACCAATCACCCAAGCACATAATACCACTTGAAGGTTTGTGTGGCACTAGGATCCAAACATTTTCAAACAAAATTGAATAAAATAACTCACACAGCACCAGAAGGATATATACATGCATATGATTCAGATTTATAAGAGTAAAATACCTAGGTGAAAGCAAAAAATTCGAAGAGCAAGAAAACTCTCTTCAACTATCAAATGGGCTCTTCACCGACACAGTAAAATAACCACCAATTTTCCCTAAGATGGATTCCTCTATTTTGGATGAAATTTTTACTGGAACTCCTTGACCCTTTGAAGATTCTTTAGGCCAAATTTTAGGCTGATCAGAACACCATAGATACTCCCATAAGAAGCAAAAACTAGTTGCCAGAAACTGCTTTAGCCAATAGCGAAAACAACCAAAATAGATTGTCTCTAATGTAAACATTCACACACCAAATATATGGCCTATTCTATACATAAAGACTGGAAAGTCTACAAAGAATGAGGGGAAGAGGCTTGGGAATATTGAGGTGGAAAGAGGAAGGAGAAGGAGAGAGTGATGAGAGGCTAACAACTTAGATTCCCACTACACAATATTATTGGGAGAAAATCACACAAAATGTGCATACCTCACACACCTCGCACAAAGAGGTGATCCCAAGTGTCCCCTGCTTAGATGGCCACTAACTAGTGATTAGTGAATTTAATTGAAGCACAAATTTCATCTAATGAAATGTCTCACAATTAAATTCTAATTCCTATTAAATGGACTCTTCATTCAATAATTCTCCCAAAAATTATCTCTACAACTTAATTAAATTAAACACTCTAATTTAATTTATAATCATTTGACTTAACTCTTAAGTCAAAGCGCTTAACAATGTAAGCTAGTCAAAATTCACTCAACCCTTAAATTAATTTTGACCAATTGATACTCATGTAACATTAATTAATTAACCTTCAATTAATTAATCTTAATTTGACTCTTAAATTAATTTGACCAATTTAACAATTAAATTGATCAAGCTAAAATGACTACAATTTTGCCTCCTCCAAAAACTGGTCATGAATTTTCTAACTCCTTGAAAATTCTCCTTACTTCAAAAGATGATGTCTTTGGCTTTATGTGTGACCCATTAGGTTCTTCTATTCATTGGACATAAGCTCACAACTCCTTGTGACTTTTGGAATATCAAATATTCACTTTAGTTTAAACTTCTTTAAACTAAACAACTTTATTCAATTAATCTTATTAATTGAAAAGTACTCAATCTCCATGGTTGATGCCCAACCTCAAGCATATGGTTCCTAACTAATTGGCCAAAATGAACGCTCTTGAAGAACCATTCTAGCATTATGCATACTATGCAAATATGATCTTTCTATCTTTTATCTTCTGAAAGAAGCTTAGCACATGGTATTTGTCGACTTCCAAATAGCCTCGATACTATGTTTCTATTCTTAATATTCAATTCCATTTGTGACCTCACATTTGGAAACATCTTTTCAAATAGTCACATCACCTTGCACAAGGATTTCTTAAAATCAATCACTATAGAACACATAGGAGATATACTCGCCCTTCACAAAGATGAGGAGTCAGATTTTATCTTGGATCTCACAAACCTCCATGCCAAGTAGCTCATACTTAATCTCAACCTAAAATACCTGCTAGGTGGTCAAGGAAGAGTCAAAACATGAGGACCGAACACAAGGTTACCATCGACCTTTAGGTCAGCAGACTAATAATATGCACCAACGTAAGCAGGAGAACTAGCCACAGCCGACTTGCCACTACAGCTATCTAGTGGGTTCTCCAGTAGGTCTTTGGTGCCTTGTTCTCTAACATGCACCTATATCTCTTATAGTTGATCATGGAATGGAGCAATGTCCAACCCTTAGATTTATCCATCGTTAGTACAAGTCTATTTGAATCTTAAATGCCCTATCTCAATGACCTTAGACTTGGAAGATTTAAGATCATAACTGTGCAAGACTTATCCATGATCACCACCTAGTGTGTGACCTAGTCCCTTTACCCCCAGTGGCCTTTTTAGGAGTCGGTTCCTCCAGCTCAACCAGTTCCCTCTTGCCCCGGCCCGTGGGGTTACTCAGCTTGGCGGTCTTCTGGCGAGTCGATGGTGTCTCTGGAGCCATCTTGATCTGTGGCGGTGGCGGGTCAGACGTCGACCTCGCAGATACTACCTGCTCAATGGCACCTCCTTGTCGAGCAACTGTAGTGGCTTGTTGATGAGCCTGGGCCTTCAGAGCTCGAACTTGCGATTCGTTCCTACTGCGGACTATGATTTCATTTCGATCTGCACAAAAAACAATAAGGAGAATATTAGATGCGAACAGACAGACAACATATAATAAAAATAATCAACGAAAAATTTCTACCTAGTCGATCACCCGCAGGCAGGTCGAGTAGTACCAGTGATAAATCAGCCAGCACCAAACACCTCTCCTTGATTAGTGCAGAGGCCTCCATTTGCCTAAATCCGACCAAATCCCAGATAAAGGTGTTGGGCCAGCTAGGTGTTTGGTTACCTAGCATCTCTATCGACCCCCTCTACCAAACCCCCAGAATGGCGAGCACCCTCAGCCGCCAGACATAGAAATAGTATTTTTTCCACTCTTGACCATAAGGAAACATGGGGATATCAAAAACTTTCATCAGGGTCAAGCAGTAAGGTAATAAAAACCACACTCCTCGCTACTACCCGACTTTTGAGACATTGGGAGGTGGAATAAATTGGAAAAGTTGGCAAAAGAGACAGGTCGATCGAAGAGATGCATCAAAACGGCAAAACTATATAGGGTAGCGAAGTAGTTGGGAAGGAGTTGGGTGATATAAACCTTAGTCCTACGAGGAGGTCGACTATGGGCTCGGTAAGAGGAAACCTCAAACTACATTTTAACCACCCCTCAAATATAGTTATAAACCCTCAGAGAGGTCGATGCATTCAACCCTAGGCCCCCGGCGCTACCATCTCAAATTCATTGGGAATGTGATAGACTGCCCTAATCCTCACTAAATTGACAGTGATTATCTTCAACGCTATTTCTGTGTAATGATCTAGGGTAAACAACCGACCCCAGCTAATAGGCATCTCAAAGGGTCCAACCTCCCCCTCTAATACTATCCTAACCTCTCTGAAACTGCTACTAGTACTGGAGCTGCTACTACTATGGGAACTATGGTTTTCACTTGAAGGTGAACTAGATTGAGTAGTGCTCTCACTCTCAGTATTCCCCCTACGGACCATGTTTCAGATCTATTGCTACCAGAATTAGTACTAACAGACATGGTTCTACTATGTAAAGGCAGAAAAAACACAGGTATAGCAGGGACACTTACAGTGTTAGTTTCTCAAGCGAAAAGTGCGGAGCAAGAAACTCTTCAACAATGGAGACTATTTGATATTCAAGTCGCAAAAGTGTGAATTAAAGGACTTATCCCCCTCTTTATAGGCAATCATGCATGGGAAACTGTGTAACTGCCATCATGATAGCCTGCCTCTGTATGCTTCATGTCCCAGATGCTTCGTATCCTGTACACTTTGTATCCTATGCACTGGTAGCCATATTAAATGTAAAGAAACTGCCTAAAACCCTTATCAGTATTTTAAAAACTCAGGTCAAAATTTCAAAAATCCTGGTCGAGCGTATTAAAGGCTATCATTGAATGTAAACTCCCTGCCCCTTCTCATCAACAAGCTCAATTAGGACCAAAAATTGGGGGCACTCATGATATGGGATAGCCCAATCGGCCTAACAGGCCCAACATCTAGCGAGATGGCCCATAAGGCCTAAAGATGGTATCTATTTGGTCGACTTGTATTGACTCGAGGACTACTTTGAGAATTCGAGCATTTGAGTTTGGTCGATATTGATTGACCTTTGACGTTCACTCAAATGCCCGCAGGCATGTTGATTTGATGGATCAAGCCCACTCTGATGACACGTGGCAGCCAGTGCAACTACTGCCAACAACTCTGACAACCCTGCCAACAACTTCGACAGACAAGTGCCCATGTTGGCACGGTTATCTTGGAAAACAAGAGATTTAGCCACTTGGCATAGTACCAGAATCAAGATTTGGAATGACTTTCAACTCCTTGGCATGGAAAAAAGTTAGTACACTTGATAAGGGTACTTGGGTAAAATCACACGCACATAAAGCTATAAATACTGCAGGCCCAACCACGCTCAAGGTAATGCCATTTTACACTATACACTTGATATCCTTTATACTCTACTTAATTATCCTCACTACCAGAACTCACTTAAGCATCGGAGTGCCTTAGCTGGGGGCAACTCGGCTAGTTTAATGTGTGTTGTGGTTGCAGATCTGAAGTGCAGAACAATATCCAACCCTCACTCCCCTATATTCGCAGCATTTTGCAGCATCAGTAATGCAAGTTAACTCTAATTAAATTCAAATGAACTCTTTCGTTTGATTTTCCATCCAAAATTCAAATTCTCATTTTAATTAAATTAAACCTTTAATTTAATTAATTTGTTTGACTTGACTCCTTAATTCTATTAACTAAATTCTTTAAGTTAATAGGTAACTCTTTAAGTTAACTTGATTAAATAATAGTTACATGGCACCAATTAAATTAACTCCTTAATTTAATTGGTCCAATTTAACTCTTTAAATTATTTTGATTAATTTAATAATTAAATTAATCAAGCCAAGATGACCAAAAATTTAGTCAATCGATTTTCTCAAAAAACACCTAGAATGAATTTTCTAACTCCTTAGAAAGTTTCTCCGATCAAGTAAGAACTTCCTTTAGGCTTTTATTTGAGACCAATTTGGTTCATCCATTTATTGGACAAGGGCTCATTGTGACATTCAGAATATTGAAATATTTACATTAGTTTAAATTGCTTTAAACTAATATCTCCTTCAATTAAACTCCATTAATTGATGAGTTCTCAATCTCCATAGTGTTGGAATAGTGCCCCACAAGCCAATTAGAATGGCCTTATAAACTATTTCATTGTGAGATAATCTTGATTGAATGATATTCATTATATAGCCATTTTTATCTTATGCGCTTGGTTATTATAAGCCTATAGATCACAAAAGACCAGAAGGTTGTAACGGGCTGGGATCATTTTGGGAAAACCAGCAAGGGCCCAATGTTTTGGCTCCCTCAACTATCCTCTCTGAGGTTTGTGACGAATCAAGACCATGATATAACCGACTCGATGTCGATCATCAAAAATGGGCTGACTAGCCCTGATGCCCTAAAGTGGATGACCTCTGGCCTCTTTCTAAATGACAAGTGTAAATTCATAAACCTGAGTCAGCTTGGGACCATGAAGGCCATGTCCTATTACTGCAATATTGTAAGTGCGAGGTCGATACGATTTGACCATGCCTTTTCCATTGTGTTTCTGTTGGCTTGAAAATGACATTACTATGTTTCAGATAAGGCAGCTGGGCTACAATATGTTTCGATGGTCAGAGATGGCACTTGCTGTGAAGGAAGAGCTCGAGGCTGGAGGGAGTTGGAAATGGTGAAGGTGCAGCTTGAATCTCCCAACTGTAGGTCGAGGAGCTAAATAAGAGGGTGGCCAACCTTGAGAAGCAACTTGAGGACAAAGATCAACAGCTAGTGCAGGTTGTCGAGGCCCACAGCTAAATGGATGACATAAATAAGAAGCTGCATCTTGACCTATAGGTGAGCTTTCAATCTGATCGAGTGCAGGGTCGTATGGAGGCAACCAACCAGGCCAAAGAAGCATTCCTCTGGCATCTGTCTACGGTGTGGCGTGAGACTATTGAATAGTTCATTATTAGCACTGCCTTTCAGGATGCTAGCGCGGTTGCGACCATAGATGATGCCAAGGAGGCATATCAGCAGACTATCAAGCAATTAGAGTATATAGGTTACTACTTCCGCGCTGAGGATAGGAGTGGATAAGCTTGATGTCGAATGATAAGTTGGAGCCCTTCCTTGAGTAGGTGAAAGGCGACCCTACGTAGGCTGCCGAGGAAGGACCCACTGCCCATGTCCCTAATGTGCCCTAATTTTAGTAGGCAAAGGAGAAGGCCGAGATCGATACTCAGCTCGACTAGATAAGTGCAGAGTTTGCCTTTGCAAAAGATCTTATCATCGATCTCAAGGATGAATAGGTCGACCTTATGCAGTACATGCTGCGGTCGACTAATTTCATGGACGATCTTTCAGAACCCTCAGAACCTCCTCGGGAAGTATCTTTGCTGGCCTTTGCGGTGCTTGAGTTCGAAGCTCAATAGGTTGGAAGTAGTGAAGAGGAACTAGGCCAGCCTCAAGGTTGATCTAGACCAGCTAATTCGTCTTTTTTCTTTTGTAAGTAAGTATGTACTTTGCCCAAGCATCAACAATAAAAGGCACAACTTTTCTTTCATTCTTATTTTGAGTAAAGTTTAACTTCTTGCCTGGTATGTAGCAATGGTACTGCACCACTGTATCATCGATTGCTTTATATTATCGATTATGTGTCTGATTGACCTTTAACGTTAATTGCCTCTCAAAAATAATAGGACATCGATTGCAAGTGTGGGGTCGATAAAAGGCGAACGGTCAAATAAACACAGTGTGGGGCTACATAATTGTCAACTATGGGATCGATGAGGGGTGTGGCCATTTAGGAGCCACTCAGGTGGTAGCAGGGGGCTACTTGTTCATCAACTATGGGGTCGACCAGAAACTTGGCGGCTAGGAGCCGCTTAGGTGGCAGTAAGGGGCTGCTTGTTCATCGACTATAGGGTTAACCAGCAAATTAGCTGCTAGGGGCCACTTAGGTGGCAACAAAGGGCTACTTGTTCATTGACTATGGAGTTGACTAAAATGTTGGACGGCTGGGAGCTGTTGAGGTGGCAGCATATGGCTATTTGGTTGTCGACTACGGGGTCGACTAGAAATATTAAAGATAAAAATTAAACAAGAAAAATTGCAATTTTATTTAGGCCAACAAGCTACAAGGATACACGCCATTCAAATTTAAACAAAAAA
>JACGDI010002672.1:937461-989452 GCA_014898725.1 Jacaranda copaia | reverse complement strand
AGCATCTTAAAGAGGGGCCGTCGAGGGACCTTTTGTACAGTTAGCTGTGCTCATTGAGGGTGAATTTGAAAGCCTGTCCTCGTAGGTGCTTATCCTCATTCTTGTTATCGGGGACAATACCTTGGCTAAGATATAGTTTTAAGGGAGTCTGCTAAGAAATGGGTACTTTGTCGATGGCGATTATAAGGTTTTCATCTGTTAGTGTGATCGATGGCCTGTTCGAGACTAAAAATGTTATCTTCTTATCTCTCGTTCCTCTTATTGAGCTAGCAAACTTAGAAAGGGCATCTACCCATTCATTCTCAGATCGAGGGACCTGGCTAAGAGTAAATATTTTGAAAGATTGCTGCAACCTCTTTACCTCCACCAGGTACCAGTCCATCGACTGCTTTTTGGCTTCAAAATTTCCTCCGACCTGCTCAATCTCTAGCTGGGAGTCTGTGAACGCAACCAGGTGTTCAACCTCTCACTTAAGCACCATTCTCATCCCTGCAAATAAGGCTTCATACTCCGCCACATTATTTGTGATTGTATAGTCCAGTTTGATTGCAAAATCATATTCTTCCGCGTCAGGGGACCAAAGAGTGACCCCAATACCTTCACCCTATGCTGTCCATGACCCGTCGACCTGTAAAATCCAAATAACAGGGGCCGTAGTACCCTAGTCAAGTAAATTAATTCGCTCTGCAATGAAATTTGCAAGTACATGTGTTTTGATAGTTGTTCAACGTTGAAATCTGATGTCAAACTCTCCAAGCTCGATTGCCCATTTGGTTAATCTGCCTAATGTATCAGGCTTCGCTAAAACCTGCTTCAATGGCTGGTTTGTTAGCACTATGATAGAGTGAGACTGGAAGTACGGTCTCAGATTTCAAGCAGCGATCACTAAAGCCAATACATACTTCTCAATCTCCAAATAATTGTGCTATGCTCCCTAGAGTGACTTACTATAATAGTAGACTGGTCAATGATTGTCGTCCTGAGTCGATATCAGTACTGAGCTAATTGACGCCTCCGAGACTACTAAGTATATCTGAAGCACTTCTCCTAGTTCGGGTTTTGCCAATATTGATGGTGAGGTCAAATGCTATTTTAATTCGATCAGCACCTGGTCGCACTGCTCCATCCATCGAAAGCTGGTCTTTCTAGCATTTCTTAGGATTTTGAAAAAAGGTTGGTTCTTATCAACTAACCTCACAATAAATCTACCCAAAGCCATAATTCTCCCGACCAGCTTCTGAACCTCTTGAATTGTTCTCGGAGGGGTGATATCTAAGACTGCCTGAATTTTTTGTGGATTGGCTTCAATACCTCTCTGATTGACCATGTTGCCCAAAATGTTCCCTCCTCGAACTCCAAAAGTGCATTTTTTCGAGTTCAGCTTTATCCTAAATGCCTTCAAAATTTAGAAAGTATGACTGAGGTCGAGTAAGTGGTTTTGGGCTTTTTCTGTCTTAACTATCATGTCATCAATGTAGACTTCAATTGATTTCTCGATCTCATCTTTGAACATAAAGTTCACCAATCATTGATAAGTTGCCCGTGCATTCTTCAAACCAAACAACATGACCAGATAGTAATAGACACCATTAGGAAAAACAAAAGAGGTTTTATCCCTATCTTCGGGTGCTATGAATATTTGATGATAGCTTTAGAATGCATCCATCATACTTAACAACTCATATCCAGCAGTTGAATCAACTAGTAAATCTATTTGAGGTAGGGGGTAAGGATCTTTAGGACATGCTTTATTCAAATCAGTAAAGTCATTACACATCCTCCACTGTCCCTCAATTTTTGGGACTAAAACAACATTATAAAGCCAAGAGGGGTATAGCATTTCCATAATATAGCCTGCGTCTAAGAGTTTTCTAACCTCCTTCTCAATGATCTGTGTCCTCTCGACGTTGAATATCCTTATCTTCAACCTGATTAGCTTATATGAAGGGTCAGTGTTGAGGTGGTGCATAATGACATTAGGGTCGACCCCTGCAGGTCGGATGCCTTCCATGCAAAGATGTCAACATTTCTCCTCAAGACGTCAACCATGAGACATTCCAAGTGGGGCCCTAGGTCCGTCCCAATACGGGTTGTCTTTTTAGGGTTACCCTCTTTGAGCTCAATTATCATGAATTCCCCGATAGGCTCCACCCTGGTGTCCTCCAGTTTTCTCTTTTTGCTCGGTTGGGACTCTTTAGGTTCTGCTACTGAGGGATCCCCTGATGTCTTCAGCTGTGGTCGAGTCTTCTACTCGAATAGCTCGACCAAAATGCTGTAGCACCTCCATGCCTCCTTCAAATTGCACATAAGTTCACCCGTGCCAGCTGGAGTTGGAAATTTTACTTTCAAATGATATGTAGATACGATGGCACGAAAATCATTGAGGATGGGTCGGCCAATGATGACATTAAAGGTGAATAGGGCATCGACCACAAGGTAATTCAACATTAAGGTTCTTCTTCGAGGAACCTCCCTAAAAGATGTGGTCAAGTCAATTGACCCCTCTAGAATGATCTCCGACCCCCCGAACCCGACCAGCGGTGTACGCACAAGCTGAAATTTCAACTTGCCCAAGTTTATTCTCTTCAGAGTTGATAAGAATATAACATTCGCAGAGCTGCCATTATCGACCAAAACCTTGCGCACTTTGAAATTTACGATCTCCACAGACCCAACCATCGGGTAATCTATTTTTTGATTAACATTTTTGCCCTCAAAATGGGCTAAGTCAGCATCCGTGAATGAAATAGGCTCTGCACTCATAGATAGGTGGAAAGTTGTCTCCACAGGTGAAGCCTTATTAGACTCAAGTCTCCTCTGCGTTTATCTACAAGCGGACTTAGAGTCCCCCCCAATAAGACCTCCTGCGATCATGTTAATAACTCATCTGATGGGTGGGCGGTCATCTTGAGTGTGCTTTTTTTCTTTGTCATCTCTCCTAGGGCTAACCAACCTTTCTCTATGAGGAGTTCGGTCGATTTTACCCCCTTTGGTCTAGGCTTTTCCAGCTATGTACTTTTTGAGATGACCCTGCCTGATCAATCTCTCAATCTCATTCTGGAGATTGAGGCACTCGTCAGTGTTATGCCCCTTCTATTTGTGGAAGTGGCAGTATTTCTTTGATATTTTCATGGCTCCAGTCTCTATCAACTTTCTTGGCCTCTTGAGGAGGTTATCATGCTGGATAGTGTATAAGACCTCCTTCCTTGGAGTGTTCAACGGTGTGTAGTCGTGGAAGCATTTGATCGAAGACCGATCTCGCTCTTTGTGTTTCTAGTCATCTCTCTCTTTCTTTTTCTTGTCAACCTTGGAGGATTTGAACTTGAGCTTGTTCATCTCCTCCTGGGTCATGTATCTTTCTACCAGGTCGAGCAGCTCTTCCATCATCCTAGGCCTATCCCATACTAGAGCATTGGTGCACTCTTTATGCCTGAGCTCAGGAATAGCATGTCGATCAAGAACTCAATCTTGGGATTATCAATCTTCAGGACCTCGGTGTTAAATCTAGTAAAGAAATCCCCAAGGGATTTTTCTTCATTCTGAATGACAATATGGAAGTAGGTATGGAAGAGCTTGGCCTTCCTCCGACTGGCGAACTAGTGCTGGAATTTATCACACAGCTGGTTGTAGGAGTAGATTGTTGATGATTCCAACTTCACGAACTAATCTAGCGCGATGCCTAGGAAGGTGGTCACTAGCATTTTGGAATGAATAAATTCATTGTGATCATGCAGCTGCATCATATGCTCAAACTGCATGAGATGCTCGTACAGATTGGTGGAGCCATCATACCTCGGGAGGTCGGTGGGGACTTTAGTGTCCACAGTGATGCATTTATCGATGATCTCTTGCACAAATAGAGATCCTCTTTCTCAATGAGACCTCTGAGGAGCATCCAAGTTTGGGGCCTTATGAGTATTTCTCTTAGAGATCTCATTGAGACATCTGTTCAACTGTTGAACCTGATGGGATACTTTCTCTCACTCCTCCCGATTCGCCTGGGTGGTGTTTCGGTCAAAACCTAACTTAAGGCGCTTGGCCCTCTCATGTTGCGTGGCTTGACTGGGTTGATGTGCCAAATCAGTAGATTCTCCTCGATCTTCATGGTGGTCATGCTTTGAGCATTCGACCCTATCGCGCTGGGTGGCTCAATTAGGTTGAACATGATCCTCTGAGTTCGCCACCTCCTCGCGTGGTTTTGGACGCCTCTTCTCCACTTGTGGGTGCCTGGGACTACCTTCATGCTAGGGGAGAGGCTGTCTAGCTTCATGGCGAGAGAGGCTATTCTCCTAGAGTTATTTTTCGGTGGCGGTGGCTGTGGAGCAGCACTGGCGGTAGGGGCACACACTGAGGTATGCCTATTTAGGACGGCAGATAACTGACTAATATCTGGGAAAAATTCTGTTCATTGATCAGTTGCATCAACTGGGACATGGGTAGCGTCACCAATTGTTCTTAGGGGGCGGTGGCACCCGGAGCAATCGTGTCTTGGTGAGGGTCAGGGAGAGGTGGAGAAATGGACCTCCAATTCTCTTCTCTACTAGATGTTACACTACGTGTGTTCACCATTTTTTCTTTTTTCACTACAATCCCAAAGTTCCCACAGACGGCGCTAAATGATGCTGCAAAATGCTGCTAGTGTAGGGGAGTGAGGGTTGGATATTGTTCTAGGATTGAGATCAATGTCGACCAAACTCAAATGCTCGAATTCTCAGAGTAGTCTTCAGGTTGATACGGATTAATCGTTGATACTCCCAAGTGAGGTCGATATCGATCGACCAAACAGATACCATCTTTGGGCCTTGTGGGCCGTCTCGCTAGATGTTGGGCCTATTGGGCCTATTGGGCTATCCCATATCAATTATATTTCTTATGATAAAATGAAATTGCAAATTAAATGTGAATAGGAGGTGTGATTCCAACTTGCATCACACTCTTCTCTCTATATACACCCTTACTAGCTGGCCATGTGACGGTCTTCACATTAGATTCCCATTTTCCCTCCAAAAGGCATGACATTTCATGTGTTGAAGATTCACACTCTCCAAATTGTGTCCTTCTTCAATTCCTCTCCAAATGCTACTCTCTCACCTTCATCCTCAACTTATCTAACATATTTAAAGCTGATTTAGGATTCTTTTTAGGGCGATTTACGACTTGTTGCTCCTTGGTAAACTAGTGTTGTTCAATTGTTTGCGTGGCAAATTTGAAGGTTTTGATTTGCATGAAATTTTGGCAACTTCTACCTGTGTGTGTGATGGATTTCTTTGCCTTTTAAGGATTCTTAAAGTTGTGGAAAATGGTCAACTATTGGCATCTTTTTGTTATGTGTGAGTTGCTCCATTGAAGTGTTCATTGGAATCTTTCTCCTCTTGCCTTTGGATTTCGCTTTAAAGGCAAATTTTATGGATCTAATAAAAGAGGTGTAATGTTATGGATCCAATTTAAAACATTTAAAAACTAAAATCTAACTTAGATTACACTAATCTAAGGATCTAAATCATGAATATATAATGGATTAAGGTCAAATTGTTACCACTCAAGCAAAAAATCCAACCAAAACTTGAAGTTGTGCTTTCTTTCGCAAAAGCATACTGCTTTTGGTGCAGCAAGTTGTGATCAACATTTGATTAGGCAAATCACTAGACTCAAACCACATTCGTACCAAAGGTTTTCCAACTCAATGGAGAATGTACAATAAAAGATTGAACACTAAAATCCTTCAGCAAGACCTCAAATATAATCCAGAAAACCTCTACTGGAATAGAGAATCAGCAAAGCAAGCAATCCGAAATTTGTCTTGCCTCTAATGCCAAAGTCCACACACCAATGGATAATTCTTTTCTCCTTAATTCAATTGGAAAAAAATAAGAAGAAACAGAGCTTGATTGGAGGCCGAAAATGGTGAGGGAGGTGAAGAAGAGAATGATGCCTCAACACATGAGATAATCACTTTTGGAGGAAAATTTTGTATCTCACTTTTAGATGCACAAAATGTGTGAATGAATCTTAGCTTTGGCTACCTCCTCTATATATCTATATATAGAGAGAGGATGGTGTGATGCAAAGGTCCTCAAGCTGGTGGTGCCACCTAAGCAACCTAGCTTGCAAGCATCTTGCAAGTTGCATGTTAATTTGTGTGAATTTGAATTTCATTTGGAATCAGTATTTCATCTCATAAAATGTCCACCGAATAAATTATAATTCCAATCCAAATGAACATTTCATTTGAATTCTCCCTCCAAAACCAATTCTTCATTTCAATTAAATTAAACACTTTAATTTAATTAAACTTTCACTTAACCCATAAGTAGACTAACTCTTTAAATTAAAATTAATTTGCCACCAATTAATAGTCATGTGGCACCAAATTAAAATTAACACTTAATTTAATTGGTCTTAATTTAACTCTTTAAATTAATTAGATTAATTTAACAATTAAATTGATCAAGCCAAGATGACTAAAAATTGTGTCAACCGATTCCCTCAATTTTTGGCCATCTTGGAATTCTTCTAATGCTTATAAAATTCCCCCTAATATTTAGGATTGCTGATTGATTTTTGTGTATGACCCATGGATTCTACTGCTTATTGGATGTGGGCTCACAACCTTTGTGACTTTTCAATATCATATATTCACATTACATTAAACTCCTTTAAACTAACAATTGGCCGAATGATGCTTTTGGTGAATCATTCTAGTTTTATATGTACTATGCAAATATGGTCTTTTCATCTCTTATCTCCATGAAATAAGCCTAAGGTAAGATAGTTGCCGGCCCCTTAATAGCTTGATACTATGCATCTATTCTTAATGTTCAATTCTAGTTTGTGAGCTCATATTTGGAAAATCCCTTTTCCAAATTGTCACACTTCCTTGGACAATAACTCCTGGGAATCGATCATCGTAGAATGCCTAGGAGATGCATTCCCCCTTCATAAAGATAAGGAGTCAAATCCCATCTTGAATCTCATAAACCTTTATGTCTAGGTAGCACATGCCTAATCACCATCAAGAAGCCCACTAAGTGGCTAAAGTGGAGTCAAGGCATGAGAACCCAAACACAAGGTTACAATGGATGCTCAGGTTAAAAGGACTAATTATACACACTAGTGTAAGCTGGAGAACTAATCACTACCAACTTGCTACTACAACTATGCAATGGATTCTTTAGGCAGGTCTCTAGTACCTTATTCTCTAACAAATACCTACTAATATGCACCCATGTAATATATGTTTTACTTATGGAATGAAGCAACATCCAACCTTTGGATTATGCATCGTTAGTGTAAGTCTATCCGAATCTTAGATGCTATATCTCATAAGATTCTATAACTTGGGATATTTAAGATCACGACTATGTAAAATTTATTCTATGATCACCACCTAGTGCATGATCAAGTCTCATAGTCTTGTGTGATCTAAGGGCTTCAATGATATGCTAGTAAAGTAATATAAGCATGAGATAAAGATAGCCATTTAGAAAAAATATCTTTCAATCAAGATTGTGTATCAAGTGAAATAGTTTACATGTCAATCTTATTAACTTGTAGGCACTATTCTAACAATCTACCACGTGCCCTAAAGCTAATTTCCTATAGTCTTAAGGCCCATTTTTATTAGATGTCCTTCAAACACCTTTTGCAATAGGGGATTAGTTAGTGGATCTGCCATATTCTTTGTTGAGGTAACTCTTTCCACTTGAATGTAACCTCAACCTATGATTTCCCAAATCAAATGGTATTGCCTCAAAATGTGCTTGGATCTCTGATGAGATCTTAGCTCCTTAGCTTGTGCAACCACATCATTATTGTCATAGAAGATAACCACAAGCTCATACATGCCAACTGCTACATCCAACCCTTAGTTGAAGTTTTTGATCTGAGCATCTTCTTTTGTAGCTTTTAGAGATGTAATATATTCTGCCTCAATGGTTGAGTCAATCATGGTGTCTTATTTGAAATTCTTCCAACTCACCACGTTACCATTAAGCCAAAATATATTTCTAGAGGTTTTCAAGTCATCTACATCAGATTGGAAACCTAAATCTAAAAATCCCCCGAGTTTCAATTCTTTATTGCCATTTACTAAAAATAATTCCTTAGCCCTTCTCAATTCCTCAAGGATCATTTTTACGGTCATCCAGTGACTCTCACCTAGATTGAATTGGAATCTATTTATAACATTTAAAGCATGTTCCATATTTTATCTTGTACATTGAACTGCATACATTATGCTTCTTATTGCAGATACATATAAGTATCTAGGACATCTTTTATCTCTCTGCCTCAGTCTTGGGGACCATAGACTAAAAGGGATGAATTGTTGGAATAGTGCCCTACAAGCCAATAAGATTGGCATGTAAACTATTTCACTTGTTATACAATGTTGATTGAATGATATTTCTTCTAAATGGCCATCTTCATCTCATGCTTATGGTTGAAGCCCTTAGATCATACAAGACTATGGGACTTGGTCATGCACTAGATGGTGATCAGGGAATAAGTAACAGATGGTTGTGATCTTAAATATCCCAAGTTATAGAATCATATGAGATAGGGCATCTAAGATTTGGATAGACTTGCACTAATGATACATAATTCGACGATTGGATGCTACTCCATTCTATTTGCCAACCTATGTGATATGGATGCATGTTAGTAGGTGTTTGTTAGAGAACAAGGTACTGGAAACCCACCCAAAGAATCTACTAGATAGCCATAATGGCAAGTTGGTAGTGCTTAGTTCTCCAACTTACGCTAGTGCATATAATTAGTCCTTCGGCCTAAGGATCCATTGTAACCTTATATTTAGGTCTTTAAGTTTTAACTCCACTTTGGCCACTTGGCGAGCGCTCTGATGGTGATTGGGCATGAGCTACTTAGACATAGAGATTTATGAGATCTAAGATGGGATTCAACTCCTTATCTTTTTGAAAGGTGAGTATATCTTCTATGCGTTCTATGATGATCGATTCAAAGGTATCCTTAGCCAAGGCAGTGCGATAATTTGGAAAAGGGGTTTTCCAAAAATGAGGTCACAAACTGGAATTGAACATTCAGAATAGATGCATAGTATTAAGGCTGTTAAGGAGCCGAGAAATAGCTTGCCCTAGGCCTTCATGGAGATAAGATACGAAAGGACTGTATTTGCATGTGGTATACATAGAGCTATAGTGGTTTGCCAAAAGCATCATTCCGCCAGTTTTTAGGCTCCATGGGCTTGAGTTTGGACATCAACCATGGAGATTGTGCACTATTTAATTAATAGAGATTAATAAAATTTAGTCAGTTAGTTTAAAGGAGTTTAAACTAACGTGAATATATGATATTCTAAAGTCACAAAGGTTATGAGCCCATGTCCAATGAGCGGTAGAACCTAATGGGTCACACACAAAATCTAATGGGCAATCCTAAATATTGAGCAAAATCTTCTAAGTTTTGAAGGATTCCATGGTGGCCGAAAATTGAAGGAATCAATTAGCATAATTTTTAGTCATTTCGATTTGGTAAATTTAATTGTTAAATTGATCTAATTAATTCAAAGAGTTTAATTAAGGCTAATTAAATTAAGTGTTAGTTTAATTTGGTGCCACATAACTATTAGTTGGTCAAGTTCACTTAGAGTATTAAGTTAAAGAGTTAAGCTAGAGTTGACTTTGTGTGATGGCACTTGGTCACAGGAGTCACACTTAGGAGGAAAGTTGTGAGCATATATATACTTACCATACGATTCACCTTTCATTTGAGGCTTACCACACATTGGCACTCGGTCACAGGGATATTGTAGAGCAATCTTGAATAGCTTGATTGGTAGGTTTAACTTAACCCCTAATAGTGTAGATATCACATGAGTTATGGGTCTACATGAAAAGTGAGGCAAAATATATCAAGAGTTGCATATGCAATTAGCAAGTGTTGCTTATCCTTAGATTGTTCATGAATGGCACTCAGTCACGAGGATCCACTTGCAAGCCTTTAGAGTCTTGATTTCACTAGGAAATACGATTTCTCAAATTCTTCTAGGGGCTAAAGGATTTGGTAAAATAGTGAGAGAACATGCTTAAAAGACCATAAACATGTTTTCAAAATATCAATGTTCAATTACATGCTTATATTCTCTTTTACACCTTTGATTATTTGAGAATTCACAAGAATGGCTAAAATCCACTCAATGTTATTTTGGAAACCAATAAACTAATCAAGCTAAACTTCCTTATTTGACTAAACCTTAAAATTGCTCTAGATTCTGAGAAACAAATAAATATCCTATATCATAGTGCTCTTCATCCCATAGGATTAATGTAGATTGAGAGACGTGTGAAAGGTTCATGGATTGGGATAATAATCATCCTATCCCATTGTCTCTTCTATAAACTTCAAAAATCTCAAAGACACATGAATAGTACCTCGCTTTAAGTTTACAAGTATTGTAAAGCAAACAAGGTGTGAGAAGTTCATATCGTCAAAGGAGATTTTTTAAGCTAAGATGTGTATGAAGTCTTATGTTATCAACTATAGTCTAAAGATATTAGGCTTAAAGAAGCTTTTCAACTTGGAAGTAGTGATGGACAATGATCTCCATAAGGATTTGATCCTCATATCTTTGTCGAGTTTTATTGGTTAAAGTGTTGATCTAGAAAGAGACCACCATGACAAGGGCAAACCTTTGACACTTGTTTTCTCCTCTAAGTCTATGGGCCCTAGAGGTGTTAGAAAATGAGGAAATAGAAAAGTTCTTCCTCTAAGGGAAAACAACTATTGGAGGCATCCAGAGGAATCAAGAAGATTATAGAGGATAAAGTTGATGTTACTTGTTTCTACTTTGGCAATATAGGCCATTGAAAGTGGTATTTCAAAAAATACTTTCGTACCCTTGAGAAGGGTATGTACTTTATTGAAGTGCATTTAAGTATATATTCTTCCTCATGGATTTATGATATTACATATGGATCTTATCTTTGTAATTTGTTACAAAGAATAGAAAGAAGAATAAAATTTAATAACAGGGATATGATCCATCACCTTTGCAAAGGAGCAAGAGTTGTGGTCAAAGCCAAATGCATAAAGTAATTTAGACTTATGGAACTCCATACTTGTATTGAACCTTTGTTATTATATACCATATATTGTTGAGAACAATATTTCAATTCTCGTTTGGATAGTGAAGGATTTGATCATTTTATATCAAATAGGAGATTGAAGGCATTAAAGAGATTGGTTTTTTAGTTGCTTATGGTACACTTAACAAAGGATTATACATTTTTAGATTCTCAACCATCACTAATTCACATTCAATTGAGTAAGTGAAAATTAGATATCTAAGAAGATGCTATTCTATGGCATGCAAAACTTGGGCATATCTCCAAAAAATAGGATGAACAAAATAGAAGCTCTCAAAGCACAAAATGTTAGTGGCATTGAGGAATTTCCAACTTGTTAGTCTTGTTTGAAGGGAAAAGCTCCTTTTGTAAGACAATTGGAGAGTAGCTCAAATCCTTTGGATTTGATCCATATGGATGTGTGTGGTCCATTACGAGTTAGTGCATAAGGAGGCTATTCTTACTTCTTCACCTCTAACATGGCCACACTTAGTTCAAACATATATATCTTATGAAGTACAAGTCCAAAGCCTTTGAAAGGTTTAAAGAGTATAGGGGTTGAAGTAGAAAAGCAACAAAGGACTTAGTATTAAAACTCTTCAATCAAATCAAGGAGGATAAGGTTAAAGTATTGAATTCTTGGATTATCTAAAAGAGAATGGTTTTTTCTCAAAATAGGCTCCACCTGGCATACCCCAACACCATGGAGCTTCTAAGAGGAGAAATTATACCTTGTTAGACATGGTATGTTCCATGATGAGCTTTTCCAATGTGTCTATATCCTTTTGAGAATATACCTCACAAATGGTTGCAAGGCTACTAAATGTTATACCTTCAAAGGCCGTGCCAAAGATTCCACGTGAGATGTGGCATGGCAAAGCACCCTCTCACCATTATTAAAATGTTTAGAGGTCTCCTACATATGTGAAGAGGTTAGTGGAAGACAAGTTGGATAGTCAATCCATCTTGTACAAGTTCATAGGATACCCAGAGAGTCTATAGGTTATTATTTTTATGATCCCTTGGAACAAAAGATGTCTATTTTAAGGAACACCACCTTTTTGGAAAGAGAATTCCTATTAGATAGAAAATGCGTTATTGTTAAACTTAATGAAGTTCAACATGATCAATATATCCTGCAAGCAGTAGAAATAAATTAGCATTAAGGAGCCTTACACATAACCTTCGAGAAAGTCGTACTGAGTCAAGAAAGGTTCGGATTTCTTCATGAGATAGGCTAATTAGATATAGATCTAAAGACTTATGAGGAAGCCACTTTGGACATTGGCTTGATGCCATGAGATCCAAAATAGACTCTAAGCACTCTAACAAAGTATGGACTTTGGTAGATCCACTAAAGGGAATCATTCTCGTTGGTCATACTTAAAGACCCAGTATTGATTTCAAGGAAACCTTTTTATTGGTTGCAATGCCCAAGTCGATTTGGATTCTACTTGCCTGGCCACATATTACGGTTATGAGATATGACAAATAGATGTGAAAATCGCTTTCCTTAATAGCAACATTGAAGGAAGAAATTTATATGGAGCAACCACAAGGTTTTACATCCAAGGAGAGTAAGCAAACATTTTGCAAACTCTAGAGATCCATTTATGTACTCAAGCAAGTGTCCTAAACTTGAAACATACATTTTGATTAGAAAGTCAAATCGTTTGGCTTTATCAGAAATGTGTATAAACTTTGTGTGTACAAAAGGGCTAATAGGAGTAGTATAATAGTTTATTGTACTCTATGTCGATGACATTCTTCTCATTGGAAATGAGATAGACATGTTAGAGTGTACTAAAGCATGGTTGTCTGCTCAATTCTCCATGAAGAATTTAGGAGAAGTATCCTACATATTAGGAATACGTGTCTATAGATATAGATTCAAAAGGTTGCTGGGATTATCCCAAATCTAGTACATTGACAAAATACTAAAGTAATTTAGTATGAAGGAATCCAAGAAAGGATTTCTTCACTAAGGACATGGTATTTGTCTCTCTACATTTATGGCCTCTAAAATTGAGGTAGAGAGACAAAAGATGTCCAGGATACCTTATGCATTTGCTATAAGGAGAATAATATATACAATTTAACATATAAGACTAGATGTGGCACATACTCTAAATGTTACGAGTAGGTTCCAATCTAATCCTAGTGAGAGTCACTGGATCCCTATAAAAATGATCCTCAAATACTTAAGAAGGACTATGGGATTATTTTTATCATACAGCAATGCAAAGTTGAAACTTAAGGGGCTTTTGGATTCAAGTTTCCAATCTGAATTAGATGACCTAAAATCTATTGTTTAGATTTATATTTTGCCTTATTGATGGCGCGATGAGTTGGAAGAGTTTCAAACTAGACACCACAGCCAATTCTACCACCAAGGTGAAATAATTTGTGGTTTTGAAAACCGCCAAGAATGATGTTTAGATAGGAACCTCATCCAAGAGTTAGATGTGGTGCCTAGTGTGCATGAGCCCATTGTTATCTATAGAAGACAGCCCAGGACTTGAGCTAAGATCTCATTAGTGATCCAAACATAGTAAATGCTATATCATTTGATATGAGATACCAATTGATAGAGGTGACAACTAAGTGGATAAAGTTGCCTCAAAGGAGAATATAGCACAACTACTATCATAACCCCTATCGCAAAAGGTTTTAGAAGAACATCTTATGAATATGGGTCTTAAGACTACAAGGAATTAGCTTTAGGGCAAGTGGGAGATTGTTGGAATAGTGTCCTGTAAGCTAATAAGATTAGCATGTAAACTATTTCACTTGTGATACAATCTTGATTAAATGATATTTCTTCTAAATAGCCATCTTCATCTTATGCTTATAATAACTTCACTATCATATAGTTGAAGTCCTTAGATCATATAAGACTATGGGACTTGGTCACATACTGGATGATGATCATGGAATAAGTTTTACACGATTGTCATCTTAAATATCCCAAGTCAAAGAATCTTATGAGACAGGGCATTTATGATTTGAACAAACTTGCACTAATGATATATAATCCAAGGGTTGGATATTGCTCCATTTCATGACCAAACCATACGTAATATGGGTACATGTTAGTAGGTACTTGTTAGAGAAGAAGGCACTAGAGACTCGCCTAGAGAATCCACTAGATAGCTATAGTGGCAAGTCGATAGTAATTAGTTCTCCAACTTATGCTAGTGCATATAATTAGTCCCCTGATCTAAGGATCTATTGCAACCTTGTGTTTAGGTCCTTATGCTTTGACTCCACTTTGGCCACTTAGTGGGTATTCTGGTGGTGATTGAGCATGAACTACTTAGACATGGAGATTTATGAGATTCGAGATGGGATCCAACATCTTATGTTTCTGAAAGGTGAGTGCATTTTCTATGCATTCTATGCTGATCAATTCTAAAAAATCTTTGGCTAAGGTAGTGTGATAATTTAGAAACGGGGTTTTCCAAAGATGAGTCCACAAATTGAAATCAAATATTAAAAATTGATGCATAGTATTGAAGCTATTAGCGAGTGGACAGATATCTTACCCTAGGCCTCTTTCATAGAGATAGGAGATAGAAAGACCATATTTTCATGATACGCTTAGAGCTAGAATGGTCCAACAAAAGCATCATTCGACCAATCTTTAGATTGTGGTAGCAACTCTTGCTCCATTCTGAGGTAGAGAATCATATCCTGTTCATTAAGACTCTTTCTTCTTTCCAACCCTTGTAATGAATTACAAAGGTGATAACCACATGTGGTATTAAATACCCATGAGGAAGAAATAGTCGTTAAATGAACTTCAATCATATACATACTCTTTTTAAGGGTTGCAAGATAAGCTTTGCATTTTCTTCTCTAATGCCCTTTTTTGCCACAATGGAAACATACAGCATCAATTTTAGCCTCTTTCTTCTTCTTAACTCCCCCTGAACCTTTCAAGGGTTGCTTCCCTTTTGATGAAAAATATTTCTTCTTCTTACCCCCTTTCTTAGGACATTTTTGGGCCTTTGGACTTGGAGGAAGATATAAGCATAAGAGGCTTTTATTTTTTCATAGTCACCTCAGTGGTAACCAATATCTTTATCAATTCATTAACCATCACCTCATACTTGGGCATATTAAAGTTCATAACAAATTGGTCAAACGAACTTGGCAATGATCGTAGGATCAAATACACATAGAGGTCATTGTCCATGATCACATCAAGTGGTCTAAGATTTTCAATGAGTGCAATCATTTTCAATGACACTCATGTCCTTAGTCATTCTACTTCTAAAGAGCTCCATAGACAAAGCAAACCTTTTGTGTCTAGTTTAGATACTATACAACTCCTGTAGGTGTGCATAGATCTCACTTCCATATTTCATATGCTCTAAGACCTTTGCAACTCATTAGACACCTTGTTTGTAGATCATCATCCATAAACTTCGTGAACAATTCACAAGCCTCATTGGTGATGTCATCGCCAAAGGTTTATGGCAAACTTTTCGAAGTGAAGCACTATTTTGTGGTTTCTCAACCAATCACAGAAATTGGGCCCAATTAGTTTATTAGTTTCCAAGATTATTGTGAGTAGATTCTTAGCCATTTTGAGTTTAAAGATTTCACAACTCTACAAAAAGGCGATAAAAGATAATATAAGCAAGTGATTGAATATTGATATTTTGAAAACATATTTGTAGTCTTTCAAGCATATTTTTCTCCCACTATTTTTTCAAATCCATCACCCCATAGAAGAATTCAAAAAATCATATTCTCTAGTGAGAATCAAGACTTCAAAGACTTGCAAGTGGTCCTATAGCCTTGTGTGGTTTAAGGGCTTCAACCGTATGCTAGTGAAGCAATACAAGCATAAGATAAAGATGGCTATTTGTAAGAAATTTCATTCAATCAAGATTGTATCACAATTGAAATAGTTTGTATGCTAATCGTATTAACTTGCAAGGTACTATTCCAAAGAGTAGCCTGAGGTGCCGCCTCTCATCGTGCAAATGTACCTTGACGATGCTCTGTATTTCTCTGTGCATGTCCTAGAGCTTGTGCTTTTATTTGATTCATTATCTAGTCTCGATCTACATAATAGAAATAAAATGTCAGAATTGGCTAGAAAGTTTAAATGAAATAATTGTGAAACAAGCATAGACATCTACATAGTTAAGTGTCAGCAGGCAGGTTGAGCTGTGCAGTTGATAAGTTTATCAACACCAAGTTTATCTCTTCAATATACCCCAATACCTTTATTTACCCAAACTCAACTAAATCCCTAACAAATATGTTGGGCCAGGTTGTGGTTTGGTTCCCAGGCATCTTGATATGACCTCTTATCTCACCCTTTGGTATGTTAAATCTAATCCTACTCAGAGGTTGAATGAAGAAATAATAGGTCTTATAATTTTGGCCAAATTAGAAAGTAGGGGTCACAAGAAATTTTTTATGAAGGCGGGGAATAAGGTAATAAAAGCCTAACTCCTTGGTACTCCCCAATGTCCAGGATATGGGGAGATGAAACAAGTTGATAAAGTTTGTGAACGTTGAGGGTTGGTTATGGATATGCTTCAAAACTAAAAAAACTATATATGGTTGGAAATAATTTGGCAACAGTTAGATGATGCGCACTTGGTAGCTTGTGAGGAGGTTGACTATTGGTTGGGCAAGAGAAAATCGAAACCCACACCTTAGGGCATCTTCGAAGATAGTGATGCAATTAATGGGAGGTCGATCCATCCTATCATCGGGACTAGGGACATTTAATTTGAAATCTCAAGAAATATGGTACAACTTTTTGAGAAGGTTGAGACCTCCCTCAATCACCTTTGAAATAATCTCACTATAGTGGTCGAGAGTGAATAATTGGCCATGGGATATCAGTAGCTCACTCAGCCCAGCATCGCCCCTGGTGGCAACCCATTCCACATTAAAACAAGTCAATGTTGAACAATTACTAAATGAGCTATTAGAGTTGCTATTCAAGCCACCATCCCCATCCGACCTAGTTGCTTCTATTGGAATAGTGCCTTGCAAGCTAATGAGATTAGCTTTGTAGACTATTTCTTGGTATATACAATCTTAATTGAATGATATTTCTTTATATGGCCATCTTCATCTTATGCTTTTTTTCACTTCATTAGCATTTGGATAAATCCCTTAGATTACCTATAACTACGGGACTTGGGTTGGTGACCATAGAATAAGTCTCACATGATTGTGATCTTAAATCTGCCAAGTTATAGGATCTTTAGAGATAAGGCATCTAAGATATGAATAGATTTGTAGTAACGATGCATAAATCCAAGGGTTAGAGATTACTCCATTCCATGAGCACTATATGAGATATGAGTGTATGTTAGTGGGTGTTTGTTAGAGAACAAGGCATTATTTGATGGCATATGGTCAAGTAGGTCTACATGAAATGTAAGGCAAAATATATCTAAAGTTGTATGAGAAGTAATTAACAAGAGTTGCTTACCCTTTGATTGCTCGTGGATGGCACTCAGTCACGGGGGTCTATTAGCAAGTTATTGGAGTCTTAATTCTCACTAGAAAATATGATTTCCCAAATTCTTCTTGGGGGTGAAAGATTTGATAAAATAGTGGGAAACGAACATACTTGAAAGACCATAAACATGTTTTAATATCAAATTCAATCACATGTATATTCTCTTTTTTTTTTACCTTTGAGGATTTGTGAAATCTCAAGAATGGCCAAAATTTCACTCAACATTATTTTTTAAACCAATAAATTAACCGAGCCAAATTTTCATGATTGACTTAACCTCAAAAATTGTTCTAGATTCCTAAAAGCAAATAAAAGGTCCTATATCATGGTACTCCTAATCCTTTTAGGATTAATGTAGATCTAGAGACACGTGAAAAGTTCACGAATTATGCTTAGGATCATCCTATCCCTTAGTTTCATGATGGCATCTACAAACTTCAAAAGTCTCAAGCACACCTAAATAATGCCGTAGTTGAACTTTATAAAGAGTTGTAAAGCAAACGAAGTATGAGGCATTCCTATTGTCAAGGGAGATTTTCAAGCTAGGATGGTTATAAAGTCATGTGTCATCAACTACAATCAAAGATGATTAGGCTTCAAGAAGCTTTTCAACTTGGACGTATTAATGGACAATGATCTTCATGAGGATTTGATCCTCATATCCTCATTGAGTTTTACTGATCAAAATATTGTTCTAGAAGGAGATTACCATGACAAGGGCAAACCTTTGACACGTATTTCTTCCTCCAAGTCTTTGGCCCCCAGGGGTGCTAGAAAGGGAAGTAAAAGGAAGAAATGTTCTTTCTTGAATGGAAAACAACTGTCAAAGGCATCTAAAGGAGTCAAGCCAATAATAGAGAAAATAGTTAATATTATTGGTTTCTACTTTTGCAAAATACGCCTTTGGAAGCTATTTGCAAGGGTTACCTTGCAACCCTTAAGAAGGGCATATACTTTATTAAAGGGCATTTTAGGATAAATTCTTCCTCATGGATACATGATATTGCATGTGGATCTTTTCTTTATAAGTTATTATGAAGAATAGTAAAAAGAAGAAAACAAAGTGATGTGGAGATGATCCATCGCCTTAGGTAAGGAGCAAGAGTTGTGTTCAAAACCAAAAACATGTAATAAGTTAAACTTAGGGAAATCCATACTTGTATTGGACCTTTGTCATAAAGTACCATATATTGTTAAGAACATTATTTCAATTCCCAATTTAGCAAAGGATTTCATCTTTCTATATCAAATGGGGGATTGAAGACATTAAAGAATGGGTTCTTTAATTGCTCTTGGTATACTTAACAAAGGATTGTACATATTAGATTATCAACCATCACTAATACACTTTCAACTAAGTAAGACAATTAGGTATCCAACAAGATGCCGTATACAAGAATTGGTCATATCTCCAAAAATAGGACAAAAATATTAGAAGCTCTCAAAGCACTAAATGTTAGTGGCATGTGAATCTTGTTTGAAAAGATAAATGACAAATCTCCCTTTGTAGGACAAACAGAGCACTCCACATAACCTTTAGATTTAATCCATATAGATGTTTGTGGTCCACTAAGAGTTAGTGAGAGAGGAGGCTATTCTTACTTCATTAACTTTATTGATAATTGTAGTTGGAATGGACATGTGTATCTTATGAAGTACAAGTCTAAGGCATTTGAAAAGTTCAAAGTGTATGAAGTGAAGTAGAAAAACAAATAGACTTAGTATTAAAACCCTTTGATTGCATTGAAGGAGAGAATACTTAAGTACCAAATTCTTAGATTATCTAAAAAAGAATAGGATTCTCCCTCAATGGACTCCTATTGGCACACCCCAACTCAATATAGTAAAGAGGAGCAATTGTACCATTTTGGACATTGTACATTCCATGATAAGCTTCTTCAACATGCGTATATCCTTTTAAGGATATGCCTTAATGACGGTAGTGAAGTTACTAAGAGTAGTACCTTTAAATTCGATGCCAAAAATACTATATGAGATATGGCATGGCGAAGCACCCTATTACCATTATCAAAAGGTTTAGTGATTTCACTCCTACATGAGATGGATAGTAGGAGATACGTTGGATAGCAGATGTATCTTGTGCAAGTTTATGGGATACCCAAGAGAGTCTATGGGTAATTACTTTTATCATCCCTCGAAAAAAAGTGTGTTAGTTTTGAGGAACGCCACCTTTTTGAAAAGAAATTTTTATAATATAGAAAAGTCATTATAATTGAACTTGGTGATGTTCATGATGATCAATAAGTCTCACAAGCGATAGAAATAAATGAATATTAAAAAGCCTCATACACAATTTTTGAAAAGGTCAGATTAGATCAAGAAGTAGCCTAAAACCTTCAAATTTCTTCATGGGATAGGTCAATCGGATAGAGATCCATAAACCTATGAGAAAGTTATGTCGGATATAGATTTGGGATGCTGGCTTGAAGCTATGAGATCTGAAATGGACTTTATCTACTCAAACAAAGTATAGACTTTGGTAGATCCACCAAAAGAAATATTTTCTGTTGGTTGCAAGTGGATCTATAAGTGAAAGCTTGGGGTAGATAGAAAACTGGTGACTTTTAAGGCACAACTAGTGGCAAAAGGTTACACTCAAAGACTTGATATTGATTTCAAGGAAACCTTTTCACCGGTCGCTAAGTTTAAGTCCATTTGGATTCTTTTTGTCATAGCTACATATTATGACTATGAAATGTGAAAACTTATTTCCTCAATGGAAACATTAAAGAAGAAATTTATATGGCGCAACCACAAGATTTTACATCCAAAGAAAGTGAGCAAAAGGTTTGCAAACTCCAGAGATCTATTTATGGACTTTAATTGGCGTCTTAAACTTAGAACATACATTTTTGATAAGATAGTCAAATTGTTTGACTTTGTCAAAAAGGTGTATGAACCTTGTGTGTACAAGAGGGCTAGTGGGAATAGTTTACAGTTTATTGTGCTTTATGTCGATGACATCCTTCTTATTGGGAATAAGGTAGGAATGTTAGAGTATACTAAAGCATGGTTATCTACACAATTCTTTGTAATGGTTTTGGAAAAGCATCCTACGTATTAGGAATATATATCTATAGAGATAGATCAGAAAAATGTTGAGGCTTTCCCAAATCCAATATATTGAACAAAATACTAAAGAGGTTTAGTATGAAAGAATCCAAGATAGGATTCCTCCTTTTTGGGATGTGATCTTAGTCTCTCCAAGTTTATGGCCCTTTAGACTATCAACAAGAGATACAGAATGTCCCACATACCTTATGCATCCATTACATTAAGCATAATTGTATGCCGTTCAATGAACAAGATTGGATATGGGACACTCGCTATACATTACGAGTAAGTTTCAATTCGATCACAGTAAATGTCACTAAAAAACCATTAAAAAAATCCTTAAGAAGGAATAAAGACTTGTTTTTGGTATATAATAATGGAGAATTAAAACTCGTGGAGTTTTTAGATTTTAGTTTTCAATCTAATGTAAATGACTTACTATCCACTTTTGGATACATATTTTGCCTTAATGACAGCATGGTGTGTTGAAAGAGTTTTAACTAGACACCATAGCCTAGATAACCACTAAGGTAAAATACTTTGTGGTTTTGGAAACCATAAAAGGAGGTGTTTGGATGAAAACTTCAACCAAGGGTTAGATGTAGTGCCTTGCGTGCATAGGCCTAAGATTGTCTTTGGAAGATAATTTACAACTTGAGCCAAGATCTCATAAGTGATCTAAATACAATAAATGCATTATCATTTGATATATGATATCAATTGATAGAGGTGATAATTGAGTGGATAAAAGTCACTTCAGAAGAGAATATAGCAGAACTACTACATTAACCCCTAAAATCTAAAGGTCTTTGGAGAACATCTTATAAAGATGGGTCTTAAGGCCATAGGGCATCAGCTTTAGGACAAGTGGGAGAGTTTTGGAATAGTGCCCTAAAAGCCAATGAGATCACCATTGTAAACTATTTCTTGATATATACAATCATGATTGAATGATATTTCTTTATATGACCATCATTATCTTGTGCTTTGTTTCACTTCACTAGCATTTGGATAAAGCTCTTAGTTCAACTATAATTGCAAGACTCAATTTTGTAACCTGGAATAAGTCTCACACGATCATGAAATTAAAATTTTCAAGTTATATGATCTTTAAAGATGAGGCATCTAAGATTTGAATAGACTTACACTAACACTGCATAAATCCAAAGGTTGGAGATTGCTCAATTCCATGAGCAGCTATATGAGATACGAGTACATGTTAGTGGGTGTTTGTCAGAGAACAAGGTACTAAAAATCCACCAGAGAATCTACTAAATAGCCGTAGTGGTAAGTCAATAGTGGCTAGCTTTCTTGCTTATGCTAGTGCATATTATTGGTCCTCTTAGTTGAGGTCTATTAACCTAGCGGGTCTTTTGGGTTGATATTGGGTATGAGCTACTTGGCATGGAGGTTTGTGAGATCCAAGATGGAATCCAACTCCTCACTGTTGTGAAGGGCGAGTGTATCTCCTATATGTTCTATAACGTTCGATTATAATAAATTCTTGTGCAAGGTGGTGTGATAGTTTGGAAAAGAAGTTTTCTAAAGGTAAGGTCACATAATAGTGATTGAACATTGAGAATAGAGACATAGTATCGAGGCTATTATGGAGCTGACAAATATCTTGCCTTAGGCCTTTCTTAGGAGATAGGAGATAGAAGGATCGTATTTTCATAGTATGCATAGAGTGATGATGGTTCTCCAGAATATTCATTTTGACCAATTAGTTTGGTTCCATGGGCTTGAGGTTGGAAATCAACCATGAAGATTGGGTACTCTTCAATTAATGAGATTAATTGAATTAAGTCAACTAGTTTAAAAGGAGTTTTAAACTAAAATGAATATAAGATATTCAAAAGTTACAAAGAGTTGTGAACCTATGTTTAATGAATAGTAGAACTTATTGGGTTACATACAAAATCCAATTAGCTTCCTAATTTTAGGAGAAAAGTTTCTTAGTGGTAGAAAATGATCTCTCCTAGTGGACCCATTTTTGGTGCCAAGTTTGTGGGTCGAATTCGGCTTGATTAATTTAAGTGTTAAATTAATCAACTAATTTAAGAGTTAAATTAGACCAATAATTAAAGAGTTAATTATTTGGTGCCACCATAACCATCAATTAATCAAGTTAACTTAAAGAGTTAAGTTAATGAATTTAACTTAAGGAGTTAAGTTAGTTTGACTTGAAGAGTTAAGTCAAAGGCTAATTAATTAAATTAAAGAATTTAATTTAATTAATTGGGAAGGATGGATTTTGGAGGGAAAATTTAAATAAGATTTAAATTAGCATCTTAATTAATTTGAAATGAGATTCCAAATGTAATTAAGATGCAAATGAAATTCGAATGAGATTTGGATTCAAATTTGCCAACTTGGCAACCCTATTTAGCCACCCCCCTCATGCATTTTGTGATGTCAACTTGCCATCACACAGTTTCAGCATCTATATATATGTATAGAGAGAGGAGGTCATGTATATCACGTTTTGTTTGAAAAATTAGATTCTTCCCTTTTTCCCTCCAAAACCTTTTGCAAGCAAGCATTCATGTGTTGAAAGCTTTGCTCTCTTCTTCTTCTTCCTACCAAAATTTATCCTCCACCATTAGTAAATATCTAGTCTTATTCCAGCTTATAAACTAGAGATTTAGGAAGATCTCATTTGTTTGTGGATCATTACAATAGAGGCAAGTCATTTGACTTACTTGTTTCTAGAGATTTGCCTGCACAGAGTTCAACTTCGTGATTTTCTCTAGGGAGTTCCAGATGGCTAATTGATTTGAAATTTTGAATGGAAGTTTATTAAGGTGTTGGGAAGCTCCATATATGTTTTCAAATTTTTTTGAGGAGATTTGATAGGAAAATCGTTGCAATCTTCTTGTTGCACCGGTAGTAGGTAGTTTTTGGAACTAGTGAAGTGTACACTTGCTAGTCCTTGGATTTTGCTCTTCAAGGTAATTCTTTACCTAAATCTGAATCCTTGGCATGATTAGATCCTTGTGATGCTTTTAGGTACTAGTTAATTTCATGTTTTGAAGTTTTGATATTAGGTCCTAGTATCTTATTTGCCTTCAGCTTCACTATCACTCCCCTTGTTATCACTATCATGGAATACGCTCAACATTTTGGCAATATTATGTACTCAAGATACAACAATAAAGTAAAATTTGCTGGAAGGGGTCGAAATACTTACACAGTTTGGAAGTCTAGAGAATAATGCAATTGACAGGAAGCGCAATGGAATAGCTGTTTCGACCTTATGGAATACTGTAAAAGTGAAAATGAACATTTTCATCGCACTTATTCATAGGCATCAATGTGTGGTAATTGAAATGGCTGTAATGATTACTCAGCCATCGCTTGATGCTTTGCGTAACCCAATATAACATATATTTTTAATGTACCAAAACCCTACTTGATACTTTGAAACCTTTGTTAAGCATATCCAGTCTCTAGTTAACTATTCTCTATTCCTTTTCACTGATATCCTTGATCAGGAATTGGAAGTAAAAGAGCTTTATAATATAGGATAGCCCAGCAAACCCAATCGAAAATACTTGATCAAAACTAAAGCTGGCTCAAGGCAGCTCAATTTACTACAGGGCCAACTTGTCATGGGCTAAATAGTGATTGACCAGTATTTGACCTCATCATCTTAATCAGTAATGGCGAATATCAACATTTCTCTATCGACCAGGTTATGGTTGATTATCTTCAAAATGTGGCCCTCATCATTTGACCAAAAAGATCTAGTTACAACAGCATTACATCTTGTCAACTAGAATTTTAGATATCTTGTAGAAGCAATCACCTCAACTGAAGAGGTTGATGACAACCTCTTAGCAATATTAAATGGTATGTTAGGTGATGTGTCTCCCATTAATGGCACATGCCATTATTGGTACCACCTTTTTGAGATATGTTAGGCTAGCACCTCTAGTGTACCACCTTATCCTAGGTAGCTGGAGGTATCACTACCTAGAATAGTAATCAATAGAACAATCGAAGCAACTCTTATGTTACTAGGAGTATTTCACTTAAACCAAGTACTCACAAATTTTGCAAATAGGGTGAACATAAAGTGTTCCCATCATCTACATAAGATTGAGCGGGTATCCTTCATGATTATTGTTTGTGGATTTTGATGAGTTAAAATGACACATGTGACTTCACTTTTTATTTAAAGTAGATAGATGATGTAAAGGAGAAAGTGAGCTTGATAGCTAAGAACAAAATCTAAGAGCTAGTTCATCAATCTAGGTGCCAAACCATTAGAAATATGTGGTTTCTCAAGGTCAAAGCACTAAGCAAATAGGTTGATTAATATACTTAAAGCTCGAAGAAGGGTGAAATATTTTTCCTAACTAGTAAGATTTTTCTCTTTTTGCCATTGCTATCAATTGTCGCTACTTTCATCTAAGTTCATCTTAGATGATTTGAATGGACATATGTAAATGAGAAATGGATACAGAGATCTATATAGATCATCCAACAAATTCAAGTAATACGGTGAAAGAAGTAAGATTATTGCTAGAAAAGCTCCATCTGTAGCTTGAGTTGTGGTCCAAGTAGTGTTGCTATTGATTACATCGAGCTATCTCTTGATAGGCTTAACGATGATTGAATGAGGTCACTAATGGTATGTCAGGATAAATGAAGGGATTTATTCTCCACTATATGGATGATAATATGATGGGTATAAGTGACATAAAATGTCACCACTTGAAAGTGGTTGCCTTTTTGAGATGGACATAGGAAAGATGCATACTTAGTGTTTAGACATCGAGATCATTCAATAGTATGCTTGGGTTTGCTCTAAGAATAACTATATATGCATCATGCTAATCCTATTGATACTTCGTGGTTATTATTATGTTCTTAGTAGAAATGCCTTAAATTTGAAGAAGAAAGAAATGCTAACAAGTATTGTTTAAATGGTCAAGAAAGTTTTGAAGTATATTGTGTGTATACTTGACTAATCTTGTGCTTAGTATGGTGAATTGATATCAAAGTGATCCTTGGTGCAAATATTATGATGCGGTCAAATAGACCTAGATGTTAAAGTAAATTGGTCTAAGTTTGTTGGAGACTATCTGGTTTAACACTTCTAGAGATGATACAAGTTGTGATGCATGTATGTGGCGCTATCATTATTTTTTGTGATAATGAAGCTACTTCGTATGCTTTGAGTACCTAATTTTGTTTGGCTACTAAAGAATACTTATCCTAGATGTTATTTTATTGATGAGAAAGTATTGCACATTGTTTTTGAGCATATTTCTACAAGTGATATGATTGCATAACCCTTTCTTGAGCCTTTATATAGAATTGTTCTCTAAAGGCATATCGCATCAGAAGACTATATTCAAATTGATTTATGGCCTACGAAAACATATTATGATTAATGAGACATGTTTGCATGCTTATTGTGTTGATAATGTACTTGTGAAATGTGAGTGTCACCAAGCGTTAATTGATCTACTCACATAGGCAATCACCTTGGTGCTTTGATTGCGAGCATGATGAAACTTAGACATCTTTTCGCATGATTGAGATATATGTGAATCATTGCCTTTATACTTGGAGCAGTGAGGAAGGCTAATAAATATATATATAATTAAAAGTCACCTTAGCTTAGAGGCTAAGATGAGATCATATTTGATCAATTATAATATATGTCCAACTTCATAAAGCTTGTTTATAGCCAAATGTGCAAGCAACTGGAAGATATTTTGGAAGTGTCTGCATAGTGTTGTGCTAGTTAGGTGCTTAAATAGCGACTAAACTAAGGTTTCTATGATGTTAAGAACATGGCATGCCAAAATTGAGTAAAAGCTCCATAATTGCATGTATTTATACTACATGTGCTTTGCACTGACCTATGAAGGAGTGTGATTGAATAGGTCATTACCTCATCACTGTGTAAGCCTTTTATTGTTGCTTGTATCATCCGAAACTTTGGACCATGTCATGAAGTGTAAGCTTGATGATGCTACTTTAGCATGTTTCCAATAGTCATGATTAATTCAATCTATTGGAGCATGACTAGGAAAGTTGTCAAGACCAAGCGAGTTGGCATGAGGGGTCAAGGAAAATGAAGTTGGAAATGCACTCTTGTTCTATGGCTTATAAGCTGGCCAACTAAGTCAAAAGTATTTGACATAGTCATGAGCATAGACACATGGCGAAAAGAAACAAGCATGCTCTACTTATGATTGAGGGATCAAAAATGCTTGATCTAGTGCGACCACATAATTTAGGATGCATAGTGAGTTTTTGGAGTTGTAAGGTTATGTTAGTTTGGTGATTGCTTAATATACCTCTCTTCACTTGTTCTCTTCTCACTTGGTCGCAAACTTTATTCCTTGTATGAAAAAAAAAGGATGTGAGATTGAGAAATGTTATGAGTATGATGCTAAAGGATATTGAATTCAAATATGTATGAGTGGGAGATGTTGCAAATTGGGTTAGGTTTTGGACCCTTAACACAATAGACATCCATATTTGAACGGATATTATCTACATCTAGAAGGAATTGCAATTTTTGTTGGATTAGAACTCTTCCTTGTGAAGAGATGTGGATAGATGATACACATCTATATCTAGGAGGATAACTCTCCCTCATGTGGGATAGTAATCATTCATAATTCAAAGGATAATTCTTCCTTGTGTACTTTGGGATAAGCATTATCCATATCTCCATTGACTCCTAGTTGGATTGAAATCTTGGAAGATTCACCTATAAAAAGGCCTTCTTCTTGAGAGTTTTACACACAATTTGAGTATTCACTCTCTCCATATACTCTCTTTATATTTTTCTCTCTCAATCTTTCTTGGAGTATCACCTTATTGTCCCTAAGGGTTTAAGGTGTATAAGTTTGTGGAAGCTCTAGCAGTAATCCCATGTGACAAGTAGAGATTGAGAAAGCAACTCAAGATTAAAGAACGTGGAGTCTATACTAGCTTCAATTAAGAATGGTGCTTATAAAACTCTTGCTAATTAAAAGATAATATTAAACCATCCATTTTATTTTATATGGATCAAATAATTGTTTATGTGCAATTATTTTCAATAGATTGCATTTCATGTATTTCTGTAATAAAGAGACCGGACATACATATTGATGCTCATTGGTAATGGTCGAGGAAAACGACATGAAATTGAATAAACAGTACACATGTGAATTGAAGAACAGAAAAGTATAAGAATTGAAGAACAGAAAATAAATACACTTGTAAATTAATTAACCCAGATCTAATTTATATGCTTAAACTTATCAATTACAAATTGTTCATTTCTCCTTGCTGCAGCACTATTATGTATCTATATAGACACTGACTTATTCGGATACATATATAGCTAACATTGATTAGGTCGACCATGCATGACTGGAGTAGAAATTAAGAAGCTTAGTTAGGCGTTTAATTTATCTTCCTGCAGTTGTTTCTGATCTGGCCATTGGTTCCTGTAAGGGGGCTGAGGCTGCCCATTTTGAGCATGGCAGCGGCGAAATCAGAGAAGAATGTTGCTGGGTTGTTGGTGTAGGCAGCTACCTGAGAATCCGTGGAAGTGCCGCTGAAGAGCTGTTGGTCGGAGTGCATGAGGCCTTTGTTATTGATTAGATTCTTGAAATAAGCATTGTCGAAAGAGTGCGGAGTAGTCGCATCAATTGGTGAAAGATTGTCATCACTTCCATTGCTTGGACAGTTTGATTGAAGTGATGTTGCAAATGAGGCGAATATGTTGCTTTCATTGTATATGCGATTGCGAAATACCATGCATCTCGCTTGCCCTATAGTATGAGCACCTGTGCAATGCAATGCATATTTACAGAATTAATTAATGTTCATAGATACTTGAAATAATTTTTTGTGCATTTTTCAGGTAAATTACCAGAAAGTGCCACCATTTCTTTTGCTGAGAAACCTTTATTTGAAAAGGTAGAAATCAGGTCTGCAACATCCATCAATGGCGACGGAATATCTGTGTTTGCAGCATCTATACTTGCCGTAGTTGAGTCCCTTCTTCCCAGCTGAACTGCCCATGAAGGTCCGCCCAACTGTTCAATCAAACACATCACAACACCTTAATTATTATGGACTAGATTTGAATTTGTATATTTCAGTTCGCTAATGAACATAATGTTTTCATAAATATAAATATAAAATAAGTGCATCAATCAAATAGCTATGTCAAATTTAGAAATTCTAGAGGCATTCAAAATTAATTATTTAGTCTAAATCCATTAATCACAAGATGAGTATAATTATATTTCAAAATGATTATTATTTTTTTTTTCTTTTTTCTTCTTGAGGTGTAAGCCATGCCATAGCAAGCGTAGATCTTTGTAAGTAGTTCCCATAAAAATCCCTCTGAACTAGAATTTTCTCATTAATTTCTATTCCGAGGTTTCAATTATTCTTGGTATTAAATATAATGAACATAATTTTAAACATGATGCGAAAATTCGTTTTTCAAATTTAGTTTGAGAATGGAAAATCTGGTTCAAAATTGACACAAGAATAAGGTAGCTAGTTAAGGTAGGAGAGGAAATATCACAGCAACAACGGAATCCCGGGCAGCAACAGCTAAAATATCTGCACATGAAACAACTCCCGGGCACGAGCTCTCAAGATCGGACTTAATAGAATCAATGACGTCGAAACTCCTCAAAGAGTTGATATTGGGCCCGGCAGTTTTCTCTCCTGTGAAACTTGAAGTGTCATCTAGAAGAACTGATGCATCACAGCCCTGTACGTAATTAAGGCCACACATATATTAATCACGCATGTTAAACTGATCACAAGCATGCAAAATTATATTGTTCCTTCTAGTTATGTATCTTTTATAGATAAGCACGCCAGGATTCTGTTTGATTCAAATTCATGACCTCAGTTGATCTTATATCTAAGATTGATATATACCTTTGGACTAAATACCACTCAACATCTATATATATATGTATATATGTATGTATACATATATTTCAACTAAATAAATATATATATCACAAATTGCACCTGAAGCTTCAAAATTCATGTTAAAAGCCAAACACAACTTATCATTGCACCAAAGGAAAGGGAAAATATTTGCATTGCACACATGCATGTCCATATAGCGTGGATGGTTAATTTGTATATGGTCATAACGATATATATTGCTAGCTTTTATGTAAGAGTTTGTGTGTGTGTGTGTGTGTGTGTGAGAGAGAGAGAGAGAGAGAGAGAGAGCATGCATTGACAAAGCAATCATGGAAATGAAGGCGGAGTAAGGAGGCTCCCATGCGACGCTCCTTGGCCACGGCCCTAAACACTGAGGTTTTGATGATGAAAAGAGCTTTCGGGCACGACGTGGAGTAGTGGTTTGTGGACAATTGCGCTCTGGCTGTCAAAATAATCTGCTGATGGAGGCATAATAAAGTTATGCAGAATATTACTGCCTTCAACTTCGTCATTCCCATGCTTAACTAATTAATTATTTAATTTGGAGATGATGCCTAGATAGATAGCTAGCTATTCAAAGGAAATTTTGTATTGATATTGTGCTATACTGCTGGAGTTCAATGAGGGAGCTGCTGCACTTGGAATATATATCTATATATATATATAGAAAGCGCATGGCTCTCCGTTTGACATCCCAATCGCGTGCCCACTCATAGTCAAATTTATTTCAATGAAAATCTACCAACAACACATTGAGACGTACACACAATTAAAATGGACTTACAAGATTTAAGGGTTAGGTCGGATGAATTGTGTGCAGTATATTTGACTTTGATCCATAGGCTGGTATTAAAAAAATACCCACGCAGTATAATATAATAGTTAACAGTGAACTGAGCAAGTATGTTTACCACGGTGGCTCAATTCATTGAGCTTTTGCTTGTCATAATTAGTACAATTAAAGTAAAAAAAATTTGCTTCAATGACATTTAAAATATATAGAAATAAGTTTTATAAAAGATCTATGAGATCACCAATTATGCCCTTGAACGCGGTATGTATGTGTTGATCATTTTTGCTCAATATGAAGATTTTGCAAGTAAGATCACTTAATTTATTGTCTGCAAAATTTTGTATATAATTGAATTACAACCACAACTCTTGAGGTTGCATATAATTATCCAAACATCTTCATTGTTTCGTAAATTATAAATAATTCCCTAACATTTTGTACCGTCCAAAAATAAATTCCTATTATTAATTATAGTTAGAGTTTCTTTAATTAGTGCACCATTTAAAAAGATATGTGAACTTCGAAAATTGCCTCTAGGTCAATTCGTAATGTTTAAGTTCTTTAAAATGGTATTTGTAATACAATTAAATTTTTAGAAGTTAATTGTAATATTATTAAAATAATAAAAAAAATGAAAGTTTATTGTACGTGTAAGCATTTTATACTGAATATGGTTCTTTTTACTTTGTTTAGTTTTTGGTTAGTTATGTTTTCCAAATATTGGGGAAGCAGGAACTCTATACCAAAATTATTACATTTTCTTTACATTACATAATATATATATATGTACATATCTTATATATGTAATAGTAGCTAATTCCAATAAATGCAAGTTGATTACATACTATACTTCTCTTGTGTTCTGCTTCTTTGATTACTAAATTACTTATCTCTTTTTTGAGACAAGGGAAGTTGGCACATAAGTAGCAAGTGCAGCAGTAACGTGATGCCTCTTAATTTTCATGCTGAATTCAACAATAAATTTAGCAATGGTTTGAAAAATGGGTGTTTCATAAATATTTGGCAGGACTCGGCAATTTTCTGCTTGAAATTTCAGCCAAAGGTCAATTTTCTTTGCAACAAGTTCATGATTTTTTTTCATTTGTATTGCATATTGAGTACTAATATTAGAGGGTTATTTAATATTTTATAAAAAAATAATGATCTTTCAAAATTATATCTAACCTTATGGGGTGTGGTTGTAATTCACTCTTACTTTTTCTAATATTCCCATAAGAGCATCTTGATCTTTTCATACATTTTCTACTTGTATTACTTAGAGATATTTCATACTGAAATACTATTTATAATTTATATAAAAAAAAAAAAAATCTTTTGATAATTACACCAAATTTCATAAAATCGTGAGTGTAATTTGCCCTTTATATTTTAGCATACTTGCAGAAATATTGAGAATTACAAACAATTACACTACACGTGAATAGTTATATTACACTATTCTTAAGTTTCCATTATTATATATTAATATTCGAAATGTCAACACGCAATTTTTCCACACCACCCCATTAACCCTTGAGGAAAAGTTAATGGTTGTCATTCTCTGATTTTGACTCTAGTTCCATGAACATACGTTTTGTTGGTTAAATTCCCTATTATGCATTTTACACTATTAATGCATGTCAAACTTTGCACTTTCTTCGAACACATGTTATGGAATTGATATTTGCACTTCTCAAATTAACAAAGACACTTCATTTTTTAATAAATGAATTGACAAAACTAGTCGGTTATCTAGTGAAGGAATATTATTTTATACTTTAATGATTAACATATTCTTTATTTAGTTAATCATATATTATGTGAAAAATGTAAAATGAAAAAACATTTAGTTTTTTTCATTTAATGCAGTGCTTTTTTAATTTTCTTAAAATCTAGTTAATTATGAAAATATTCTTTTTATGTTGATCTTTACTTTTATTTAAATTGATGGCTAGTGAACAGATAATTGATATTGTTTATTTTATTAACATACTCTTTATTTAGTTAATCATATGTTATCTGAAAAATGCAAAATGAAAAAATATTTATTTTCTTCATTTACGGTGTATTTTTTTTTGTTAAATTTTCTTAAAATCTTATTCTTTTCATGCTAGATCTTTATTATTTTATTTAAATTGATGGTTAGTGAATTGATAATGGATAGCTTTTTTTAACTCTAAAGCTGAACAACATTCAAAATTAGGAAATGATGTTCACAGTCTACCACTCCATTTTTATTTTTCATTAAGAATTTGGGTAAAAATATTTATTACTCTCGGAAATCTATTACTGTATCTTTTCTTCACAGACCAATACATCATTTGATATTAATTTAATTATTTTAAGTTGAAAAATGTAATATTATATATGTGGCTAAATGGTAATTTTAAGGTTATCTTATTGTCATTTATTACTTATAACAACCAAACTACTAAATTTTTCATTTATCAGGAAGAAAAAGTTTTACTCTAAGGTAAAAACAAAGCATTCACAACCTAGAGGATCAATTGCTACATTTTTTCCTAGCGTTTCAGAATGCATGTACAACGTATTTTGGAAGGAAGTACAGGCAACATTATAAGTTAGAAAATATCTATTTTTACTCTTTAATTTAAATACTCAAAATATATATTTGTAGTAAAAAGAAAATCATAAATGTGAAATTAAAAACAAAAATAAAGTGTATTTTATCAATTTATTGAGTACAAGTATCAATTGTCTATAATTTTAAATACATATATGCACTTAACATCTATGCATTATTAATTGAAATAAAATATAAAAGTACAATATAAATTTTAATAGAAGATCCATATTATGTGCGACATCATCATGAGTAAACCCATGCAAAATGTTTTCTTGGATTAGTCCACTTGATGTGTCCTCATTCCTGGTAATTTTGTCCAAATTCATTGAACCAAAGACATCCAAAGAACGAGGGTCATTTGCATTTGCAATTGCAATTACTTGCATCAGTTTCTCATGGCTTCTCCTCCGCCCAAAACCATTAAAATATAAGTTAAAAAAGAAGCACATTAATAGAAAGAAAAAGAGAAAAGAAAAGGATTAAAATAAACTAAGATGGCAGCAAAAAACAATATTATGTTTATGATAATATGGACTTCAATTTGAAATTCTATAGTCAAAGATTCCAATGCTTAGTGGAGCTCAAAGTAACTCTAAAATAATTCTAATAATTAATATCATATATGTGCAAGCTAGTGTTTGACTTCGAATAGGTGGTTTGACATTTTGGATCTTAAGTTAAAATTCAATGTGAACAAAATTTATAAAGAATCTACTCATTAGTGGTGGTGGTGGTGTTGTTGGATCCTTTCACTTTCCCTTTTCTTATTTTAGTAAGCCAATGACATTGCAAGTTTTTGTCAAGTCACCCAACCCAACTTTGGAACCTTCTAATAGCTGGTAAGTTCGCCTACAGCGCTCAATTTCCTAGATTGCGTTCCCAATTGTTTTGGCTTGAGGAAAACAGTTGCCCTAAAATTCAAATTTAAAGATGATGAATTGGGAAAAAATTATTAATTTTGAACTTTTTAAAATTAATAACATGTTGGAACTTATTTTCTTAAATGAGTTTTTAGAATAATATATAATTTATTAGTGATAATAGTTTTCATCTTAATATGGTAAAATAAACTGAATGTTTTAATCTTAAAAATAAATTAGATTCTTTTTATCATATTCTTAAAGAACTTATAAGATTTTAATAACCATGAATCTTATTTTTGGAGCTCAAGAGCTCATCTCCATTTTTTTCACTTGATGCTATATAAATTCCCCAACCTTTAATTCTTTTATATAATATTTTTAATAAATTTCTAGGTTTAGTCAAACTATGTATTATCCCATTCACTTTTTAGATATAACAACTAATTATCTTTTTTTTTATAATTTTAAATCTTTTTTCAAGTTGGGGTGGTTGGTATTGAGGAAATGCATTGGAAATTATTTATACCTTTTGACATTAATCTTAATGGATGGATGAGCAAAGTCCAAAATGTTCACATCGAAATGGACAATGCAAGAAAGTTAAAGGATAAGATAAATTAGTTGAAGAGAAACTAATAGAGTTGAACCTAACATCATAAAAAGAATCAAAACTTACTAATTGTCAAAAGTCAACCAATTACAATTATTACTTTCCAATTTCCATCTGTCAAATATTCTCTTCTTTTCAGTATGTAACTTGTTGAACTCTTCTTTTTACAAGCTGACAGTACGCATTATTTACCCAAAAGAAAAAAGAAAAGAGAGGAGAAAGAAGCTGACGGTATTTATTTTCTATATCATAATTCTTTGAAATATATTTTTTGAACTTTTTTAAGGAAATATTGAGTTCATATAAAATTAGATTTTGAGAGTTTTCCAACCATGTATCACGAGCATATGAAAAACACCGTATAAGAGAGTAATGGTGATTTAAATATTTATAATCTTGCGTATAAGTATTACTTATACTATTTTTTTCTAAATTTCTACTAATTATCACATTCCTATTAAAATTCTATAGGAGAGAAAAAGATGAATTTACCTGTGATATTAAAATATATATATATATATATATATATATATATTAATAACATTAACACTAGTAAGAAAATTGACGTTAAATAAAAAGATCATTTTGCTACTTAGTCACTATGACAAATATCAAATTTGTACATATTGGACGGACTCCATCAAATTCTTCGTATTGAACTTTTTATGATTTTAAATATATCAGTTTAAATCCTAACAATAATTTTAATTATCCATTTAACTTTTTTATGATATATCAATTGGCTAAACAAATCCTTATAGTACAAACTGAACAGTTGAGAAAACAATCATAATGAATTTGAAATAACAACTTTGAAACTGGTTTTCAGGATATGAGGTTTAAAATTTGATTCTTAAAAATTGAGCTATAAACAAAAAAGAAGTAGAGGGAAAGAGATATTGATTTTGGTTTTCAATGAATATTTGTCCAGGCATATTCTTAATTAGTCCTAATCAGTATGACGAAAGTCCAAAGATAAAATAAAATAAAACAATATAAGACTCAAAAATTTGTTGCGTCATTTACATCATCTTCGTTCTTTGAATAAATAGTAATATAATTTTTAAAAAATGAAATTTTAAATCTTGAAACATACATTTTTTTTTTCAAAAATAATTTTCCTCCTTCAAGTATATTTGTAATTTCAGTTTCTTTGATTTCAGTACAATCCTTTTATGTTTTATTTGTATGGACAGTTTTCAAATATATCTAATCAATGTTCTAGCTAGTATTTATTTTTTACCAAATGAAATATAATATCTAAAATTGAAAGCATAATTGAAATTGAAGCAACATGGGAGTAGAACATGTCCCTTTCAGTAAATAGCAATATTTGCTAGTTCTTTTTCTTTGGAACTCGTGCTAAGAGATGGTTTCCTCTCGAAAGTTTTTTGAATTTGAATTTTTTGTAAATAATTTTTTATACCGTAGTTCTTTTTGGAATTCAATATTTATAGATGTTAGTCTTGATAACTTAGGCTCACTAGGATTTTTCCGTCCTTTTTTTTTTTTTTTTTATGAGCTTGACTTGTTGTTTGGGTGTTTTGGCCATTCAAGTTTGTTAATTAATTGTGAGATATTCGCCATTTTTAGTTAATTTTGCTGAATTACACTTATAATCAATCTTAATAAATCAAAGAATTAATAGATTAAAAGGTTATATATGCAATTATAAGAAATTATGAAAAGATTAAATGGAATTCATTCAAAATTTATTAATTTAATATTTATAGTAAAATTAAGATATCATTTAATATATGTGTGAAAATTCACATATCAATTGATACCCAAAATGGTTTTTACTTTCTACTGTTGCCAAAAAATTGAATATAATGACAATATGATAAATTAATTAAAAAAATAATGAACCCAAAATTAATTAACTACGTAAAAGGGTCAAAGAGCCCAAAGAATAGGCCAAGCTCGCAAAGTGGCATAAAAACCCTAATGGGTCTAAACTTATTAAAACTAAAATCCATAAATATAAAATCCTAGAGAGAAATGGAACACAAGAAATTATTCCCAAAAATTCTTAAAGTCAGAAAACATTAAAAAAAAATAGATATTTCTTTGCGTGCATTCTAGGAAGAATGAGCCAACACTCTATTGTCTTCTAAAAGGATCTTACTCCATTTTCCAACGGCATCGTTTTGTTGCCATATATGAGAACTCTTAAAGGAAAAAGAAGCAACGCTAATGACGGAAGCGAGATCTTAAGATCACTATTTGGACACCCAAGTGACACCGACGTTCGAGGACATGAATAGCCCCTAGTTAGAAGCACCGTTACAATCTATGCTAGAGTCACTCCCTTGTACATTCATACCCCCAAAAGAAATGCCTATGAGCAAGGCACTGCTCTCTTGAGAGCTTATATCACTAATGAGCTGATTGGAGAGTGTCAATGCTCGAGTCTTAGCCAATTCATTAGCTCTTCATATGGAAGGAGCTGCTGCAACCTTAATGTCGAGATTGGGGCAATGTTACTCTAACAGTTGGGGCAAAATGTTGGACAGCAACAAAGTTTATGAGTAAATGTAATTTTTAAAATAACAAGAATTTTTTTTATAATTATGCCAAATTTTAAGAAGTTTAAATATAAATCACCATCAAATTAAATATTTTAAATTTTATAGTAATGGTCTAGAATTATAACAAAAATTTCATTTATGTCAGATGATTCACAAGTAAATATGTGTGAGAAAACACATAATTTCATTTTCCTTAGAGATTTTAAAAGTTACTATTGTTAAGCATATAGATTAATATATAAATTGTTGGCCAAGGATGACCGCATTACGAATGGAGTTAAATATTGAATCTCAGTTAACATTAATTATCACAAAATACTATTGCACTTTGGGAGGGAGTATTTTTTAATTGTTTAAGCCTCATAAGGACTTCAAAATTTTTCATTGCTAAAATTATATATCATAAACAAAAAATTACTTAATTAGTTTTTTTAAATCAAAATCCAATATATTATAATCATTGTACAAGAAATACTTAAATGATTTATATAAAATAATCCAACTTCAAAACATAATCATTTTATTCAATTTAACTTTTTTTTTGTTATACTAATTGTATTCTGTAAGAGAGCGGTTTAATTCAAGTTGTTAGGTATTAAACTGTGAAATTTCTTTCACAATTACACATTTCAATAAAATATTTTTTTATATTTCTCTTTTATTTTAATATTGATATTGCAAAAAATTGAATATGCGAACAATTTGATATATCAACTAAAAAAGGCAATGGAAATAAAATTAATTACTTAAGTAAAATGGTTAGAGAGCCCAAATTGCAGGTCAAGCCCACATAGATGACAAAAAAACCTTAATGGGCTTCAACCCATTAAGACTAAAATCTAAATACCAAGTCCTAGAGAGAAATGAGACATAAGAAATCATTCACAAAATTTCTCAAAGTCAAAGAACTTTTGAGAAAAGAATATCTCTCTATGTGCATCCAAAGAAGACGAACTATGACTCTACTATTTTTAATAAGAGACCCTATTCCATTTCCTAGTAGCATCATTTTGGCACTATCTACAGAAAACTCGAAGGAAGAAGAAAGAACATTGAGAAAGCAAATGAGATTAGGAGCTAGCAAACCTAGCAATCAAGTGCCCCAACGTTAGAGAATTTAGAGAACCACCAACGAGAAGTACCAACTAGTCCCATGCCAAACTCTATTCTCCATGCGCAACCAACACCCAAGAAGGCACAGCAAGCTCCTCCTTTGGAGAAACTATCCTATCTATCACATAGGACACAAGGAGAACTTAGCCAGAGAATACTACCCAAACCATAGCAAACGTAGTTGCCTAATACACTAAGGAGCTTGCCCTCAAGAACAATAGTAGTCCTCCCATAGAAGCTGAAGGCCTTGTCCCTAGGAATATCCTAGTGAAGAGCTAACTTAAGCTTTGATGTTGCTTCCTTTTTCCAACCTCACTAACACTCATTCTTTTCTCTAGGAGGATCTTACGTAACACACAACAACATATAAAAAGGTTTATATGCATTCTTTGGTCCACAACTATTCATAGGAGTAGGGAGTTAGTACTACCTGTTGGTCATCGCTCTCCTAAGGTCCAATTGAAAGTTTGATGTTATCGTAGACTCCCAAGAACACATGGATAGCATCCAAGCAAAAATAAAGCTATATGACCTAAATGAGGCCGCGTACTATAATCTCTTTCGTACTATTCACACTAAGCATGATGTGGTTTAATCAAATATTAGTAGGATACATTGTTGTGTGGGAAGTTTTGGAACAACGCTTCCTTCAAAAATTTTGCATAAGCCGTAAGTGCCCTACAATGGCAACCTATTTGTTTTCCATCAAGCAACAAGTTGAAAAATCTCTGAGGACTTATCTCAATTATGTTGTTCAAGCCATCCACAATATTCCACATGTTAGCCAAGAGCTTTTTCCTAGCATTATCTAATAGAATCTAAAACACCTCAAATTTTGAGAATTTATTATAAGAAAGCCAACTACCACACTAGAAGAACTCCTAATGCTTGCCGAGATATATATTCACATAAATGAAACCACAATCCCTTATGAAGCTCCAAGCAAAAGACATATGACAAGAAGAGTAATATTAATAGGAGGCAAGTCGACTGGAGATGTAGACCTCCTCGTACACTCGCCACGTTGTACCTCTCAATGTGTCCTAAATAGAATTTTTGGTGACAACATTACAACACGTTTTATTCCATTGTGCATGTGGGCACACCACCAATAGTGTTGCCAACTAGAGGAGGAAATCGAGAAGTTAATTCTAAAAAGATACCTTAAGGAATACATTGCTCGAATGTGTCTAGCCCAAGGAGAGGTTTACACACGAAAGAGAATAAGAGTTACATGTAGAATATAGGCAATCACTAGGATCCCAATGAACACCAAGGCTAGTGTGACCCTAATAAACTCCCCTCAGCAGGTGTCATCATGGTGATATCTGGAGGACCATTTGGAAGAGACTCCTTCAATACAAGGAAAATGTTATCACGAGTAGCTAAGCAAGTGTTAGCTTATGCAGCCAATCCCATTTTGGGGATATTCGAAGTGTGCCCATTAACACCTCACATCAACTTTGCCGGAAAAAAAATGAAACTCAGAAGATAAGGCCATAACATTATTTTTGTGATCCCAACGTCCCTCGCCAACTCCTGGGTTAAGAAAATATTGGTGGATAATGGCAATTCTAATGAATCCTATTCCCTGATGCGTTTTCCCAACTTGTAGCGGATAATGCACAAATGTAAAAGATCAACAACCCTCTAGTAGGATTGAAGATACCATAGAAGCACTCAGGGAGATATTGCTGCCTCTATCTTTAGGCACTCATCCAATGAAGGTGACAAAGATCTAAAGTTCCTATTGATAAAGACTTCATCTGTATATAATGCAATCCTAGGAAGGCTAACCTTAAACCTATTCCAAGCTTTCATTTCTATGTATCACTTGTAGATAAAGTTCCCCACACTAAGTGGAGTTGGAAAGGTTGTAGGTGATTCAAGAGCAGCCAAAGAATGTCATTTTGGTACTCTAAAGAGCATGAAGTCTTATATCTCCCATAAAAATTGATCGAAAAAAGCCCCCAAAAGGGGCAAAATGAGATAAAAGCAAAGATACATTGTTGGATGTCAGCTTTGTAGAAGTGTGCATAGCACATGAAATTCTTAATGATGACTAAAATGCATTGTTAACAATGCCTTATGTAGTAAGTAGTTTACTTTAGTTTATTTTCTATTTTAACTCTTGTCATTAGTTTCATTTTTTTTTAATTTGAATAAAGCCAACCCACTTAAGGACAGTACTCCTCTTTTATTTTTATTTTTCTAATGAATGCACAATTTCTCATAAAATTCACAATTATGTTTTTTCTTCTATAAATTTAAACCTTGCAATATCTATAAGGTGTTATTGGAAAGTTATTAAACATAAGTCCACTATAAGGCTCCTTGAGGAGTGCGACGAGGATGAGGCAGTCACTGAGTGTAATCTCACTGCAAAGCCCTCCTAGTTTACATGGTTATCGACTTAATTCCTCCATAGGCCTCAGAGAAGTACGTGATAGTTACCTTCTAAAAGCCCACTATTGGCTCCACTCAGGAGTACTTGGTCCATTATAAAAGTCTATTTTTAGCTTCTCTAGAAGTATGTGATATCCTCTAAAAAGCCCATTATCAGTTCCCATTTGGAGTATGTAGCACTTTATAAAACGTCTACTATTGACTCCCCTTGGTGGTATGTGGCACCTACTATGGAGATCTAACCAACACTTTAAAAGACACATATGTAGTCAAGCAAAGGATGACCAATTTAAGTCCTTATATAGAGGTAGGTGGCAAAATCTTGACATTTAGAAAAAATACAAGGAAAAATCCCAAAGTCCAATGTTTCCATATGTTGCTGTGGTTATTACAAAGTCTCTCGAGAGACCTATAAGCACATTCATTTTTGTCACAATACTTAAGTTCTAAACAGTTGACAAAACCATCATGCAATATGCCTTGTTGTGAAAAAAAAGAAAAAAAAGAAAAAAAAAGTACAGGTGCACCTTTAACCAAAAAAGAAAAATACTTCCCATGAAAACATTCCGTAGGGGCACTCTTTCTTCATAATGTTTGGTATTAGCATATTCATGCCTCCTATGACTCAATTCCCAAAGTACAGGTGCGCAAAATCAATAGTTATTTGATTAGCTAAGTGGTTGCACGAGTGAAAAATAAATAGAAACAAAGAATTTTATTAGAATCAAATAAGTAAAGAAAAAATATGTCCAACAAATACTTGGTCTCTAAAAGTAAACAAAAACATGAGAAGAAAAAATACGCCAAAGTACTACTCGAGCTAATTGAAAGTTGCTAAGTAGCAAAAATGTTTTGAACATAAATCCTTCTTGCTCCTAGTATCCTAGGCAAAGTATCTTCATCCTCATGGAGCTGCTTCTGCTGTTTCTCAACCATAATCTTTGCTCGACCTTAGGACTTTTCTCAGACCCTCTAACAATAAGGTTGATTAGGATAGTGGGATCAAAGTCTCTTTTGAAGGATATCACTCAGTCTCACTCAAAATGCGATAACAACTCTAATTGGTTTGCTCATGGATCACTATTACCTCCACTTTGGCTGCCTAAAGAAACTCATCAGCCCTTGAACTCTTTGATCACATCTTGGCAAGCAACATTTCTGAGGGCCTTTCTAGCAGAAGAGTTTATGAACTTCTCCCTACTTTTTGCTTCCTTCACTTACCTCACCTTTAGGTACTTGTGCTCCTTAAGTAGTTTAGCCAACTCATTCTCCTTCAGACTCCACTACTTAACTATTTTGATAGTCTCTTTATAGAGTCATTTTACCATAGCTAAAGCTCCTTCTACTTAATGAGGCATTTGCTCAACCAAGTTTCATCCCTGCACACCAAAAATTATAAAAAATGCTTAAAAATAACAAATCACTACAAAGATATAAAGAAGAGAAATAATAATGAGAATAAAACAAAGCAGTGAATCAAATTGATATCCTGGCAAAGTTACGAGCAGCTATCTCAGCCAACTAAGAAGAGGAAAATAATTCCCACTCTCTTAATCATACTCATTCACCACATTCCCCATGTTATCAATGCTAAAAGTAATCTCGACCATGTCCTAGTGCAAATCTATGCTGCAATTCCATTACAAACCATAATGATAAAGTTCTTTAACCTCACAAGCATTAAAAAGACAAGTGATATGGGAATAAGTAGTAGACTATGAGCATGCATTCCCACAAGACCATGACACAACACCTCAAGCTCATCATCTATAGTAGACGTACTCATCGCCAATGTCGATGGAGTTTCATCTCACTTAGCTACTAATTTAGAGGGCTTGGGTAATGTCTACCCTACCAAGTCTCTCTATGATGTTACTCCACAATATGCCTCTCATGTGTTTCTCCTTCCGCTCTGTACGCACAAATCCTAGAAAAATTAATTTTCTCTCTTACTAGAAAAGAGAAGAAAAATAAAGTCAAAAAATGAATAATGCATGAAAACATAAAAGAAGTAAATACATGCACATAAGTAGAAGCAACAAATCAAAAAGAAAAATATGATAAATACTAGTATGAAGCATAAAGTGAATGTTAAAAAGAGAATTAAACAACACTACTTTCACGAAACTCATGCGAGGATCATGATGTAGTTAATTAAGATGAATTAAACAAGAAAAACTACTCTACTCATGATAAACATGCTAAACTTCATCGCAAACAAAGAAAAACCTATCCTTTCAAAGACCTCTCGTTGAAAGTAATCCACACAAAAATTTACTATTGGGTTTGGGGAAAAAATAGATAAATGTCTTGTTTGGCACCTTACACACACCAAATAGAATATGATAACTATCTAAAGATATTGGCAAGCCCAAATCATTCAAATACTATCTAAACCCTGTGAATAATGTGAAAAAGTTATACAAAGATTAGCTCAAACACAAATCCTATGTTTCAAAATATTTAACTCCTGTTGTCCAAGTAATCACTTGATTTTTTTACCGTTATTGTGAAACTACTACCCATAGCAAAAATGTTCTCTAATTCTTCCTTGGAATAACCCTTATCATCAAAATTAGAACTAGATAATGAAGTTGACTCATTAATTCCACTCTTACTATGAGAATCCTCAAAATTCTCTAAGGCCTAGACTGATTGTACATCAAGTGGGAGATTACATGTATTGCAACACCATGCATAGGATGAGCCTTGTAAGTTCAAATCAACATGGATACCCCAAGTGCCCGAGGTGACTTACTATAAGTACTTGAGGCAAGCATTACGTAGGCACCTAATGCTGGCAATTCACTAGTACCATTGCAAGATGCCTCATGAACAGCCACCTTACGTGCCTAGTGGGTATTCAACATGACTGATGTGAATGGTCGATTAATCAGTTGAGGGGCCATTACCACAGTTCCTCCTCTACTCTGCCTAATTGATCCCTTGAATACTTATTTCCTAAACTTAATTGAAAAGTAGACTTGTTCCAAGACATCTTTTGGCCTGACAAAGACCTCAAAATTCTTATTGACGTTAAAAAAGTTGTGAAAAATTCATAACTAGGAGAGTGAAGAATAAAAGAAATAAAATTGGGTGTCCAAAGAATATAGATGACATAACCTTGAGAACTCATCTAACTCTCTCTCTCTCTCTCTCTCTCTCTCTCTCTCTCTCTCACACACACACACACACACACACACACATCTCTTGTGCAAGATGAAACCTTCCACTTTTCACTAACTCTGTAGGTACCAACAAAGCCACCATTATGGATCACCTCCTAGAGATCTTGAAGATTTGAGACCTACTCAATCTTAACCCAGACACTAGTTGAAAACTCGCAAATACCTAATTTAGAAATAATTGCTCAAATTAAAATAAAAAAAATTAATAAATTAGACTTATAATATATTTTCAATGCAAAATTCAAAATTTCTCCATAAAAAATAGAGGGCTTGACAATATTGCCACAAGTTGAGTATAAGGACAAATTGGTAAATTAATTAAAAAAGGCAATGGATCCAAAATTAGTTAACTAAGTAAAAGGACTAGAGAGCCAAAGGATAAGTCAAGCCCATAAAGAGGATAGAAAAATATTAATTGACTCAAGACCACTAAAACTAAAATTTATAAATATCAAATTCTAAAAAGAAATGGAACACAAGAAATTATTCGTAAAAATTCCCAAAAGCTAAGAATTTTTGAGAAGATAGATCTCTCTATGCACATTTAAAAAAAAATGAGCTTATACTACTATTTTCTAAAAAGGAATGTACTCTATTTTCTAGAAGCATCAAATATTATTAAGAAATAGTATACAAAAAGAAGTTGATTTGAAGAAATATTTTAACATTTTTCTCTACAAAAACAACTAATAGAGAAAAGTTTTCACGCAATTTTTCATCCATTTAAAAAAAAAAAGTCTCAAACACAAAAACAATTAATAGAGAGAAGTTCTCACACAATAATTCATCCATTTCAGCAAAAGTATCAAACTCAAATGTCATATACAGGGCATCCAATGGAATTTGGACTAGACTAAGTGTGCCTAATTTTAAAAAATGTTACAAGTTGTTAAACCACATTTCGAAGGATTAAAATGAAAGAAAGCCAAGTTATAGGATAAAAATTTGTTTTTGCTTTTGTATTTGTATATCAATATCAATTGAACAAAATGCATGAATCTTTTGGGGTTACGAAAATGAACTAAATGATTTTTACAGCAACTTGTTACTTGCGATTTACATTTCGTCATGGTATCTGAAATATATCATGAAATTAATTGAGCAAATGTTTTATTTGTTGTTTAAACTTCATAATTATTTTCTCAAAAAATTTAATAAAATCAATTTATATTAATTTTTTAAAGGAAACTTTAAATCTAAAGCATACAAACTAAAAATAAATAAATTTAAAGTTACTAATTTTTTTTCTCCAAGACTAGTATTTCTAATCATGACTTCTTTTATTTATTATTATTATCAACCACTTTATTAGATAGAAAGAAGAACAAATGCAATATCAGCCACTAAATTTCAAGTGGAGAAAAAAAGAATAATAGAAAATTCGAAAGTAAAAAAGCATAAGAAATTTTATGAAATCAAATAAAATAGAACACCATGAATCTTCAAGATCAAATTTTTAAAAGGTAAATGCAACCATAAATTTAAATGATGATAATTAATTAAGTAAAAAAGTTTCACGTAGTTGCATTATCTCTAAATTTTAAATACTCAATAATTTATTATTTTAAATATCTTATTTAATTATTTCTATTGATGTATTTGTTTCACCATCCATTGACTTGAAACGCTTAACAATTATTCGTCATTATTTCTCATACAATACAAGATCCATATATGATAACCCTGGATGGCATAGAGAGAACAGATGATTCCTCCCTCTAATAGTTAGAGTTAGTGTTTGAGAAATTAGATTGGATTGGCCGATTTGATTGAGAATTGATAAAGCTTTCAATCCATTTTAATAATTAAAATTTGGTTGGCCAAAAATTCAATTCAAACTAATGTAAAGTAATAAAAAATTACTTGAACTGGTCAACAAATTTTTATTTTAAACTGGTTAATATTTTTTTGAATAAAAATTAAAAATTAAAGAGGTCAAATTTCTTCATTTTTTTCTTTAGAATTCAAACTTTTTTACTTTTTTTTCTTCTTCCACCATTTTTTCATTCAAATTCTCCCCAGACATCAAATTTCAACTCAAATTCAAAAACTAAGCTTCAAGATAATTGAAGATTTGTGTATCAGAACTTTATTTTCTATTGTAATATTGGTCTTAATTTATGTTATGAAACTTTTATATTATTTAAATTGATATTTGTTGTTCTTGTAAGTAGTAATAGATTTTAGAAATATATTTTTTTGGAAAGACTTACTTTAAGATATAACATTTTAAATTGATGTATGAACATTATTGTGAAGTAGAGTTCGTGGAAAGTTTAATAAATACTAGGCAAATTTTATTTTTTCCCTTATACACACTCTTTTGTGTTTTTTGATATTTTTTTATATATTTATATAATATTAAACATAATTATGATGTTACATCGGTTGAATCAGTTGTACCAGTAACCAATACGGTCTCCAATTCGATCACGGTCCAGTTTCTCAAACGTTGGTCAGAACGTGGAAGCAATTTTTCCTCAAATACACATCTTTTTAATCAATTAATATCATAGGTACATATCTTTTTCACTCAACATCAACATCTTGCTCACCATGTTCAACACAAACGAATAATATGAGATAAAGTTCGTATTCATTGCTATTCTCAAATCAAATCGATAGCCTAGAAGGGAAAGCCAAAAGGTGTTCTGTTCAAAATACAAACTCTTCCTCAACTACTCCATTTGACATTCCTTTCAAGAGGTGCTGATAATTTGGTGGTGGTTATGCTCTCTATGATCTTCTGTGCATACTAAGGTGGCTAAAAAGGTTATGGCAAGGCTTTAAAAATGAAGTTGTGTATTTTCTATAATAACTCATCAGTTTATATACACAAAGAAAGTGAATAAAAAATGAAAACATACTAACAACTGGAGCTTCTAAAAGGTAGGGGACTATTCAAATTAATTCAAACAAACTAAATGCAGTTAGTTGCTAAAACATAGGAGAACAAGTCAACTAGATGCTGAATAGGTGGAAGCATTAATATGCCCCCCTCTAGTTAGGGGTTGAGGGACAACACCTAACTTGCATAGATGATGAGAAAAGATAGCATTTGGGAGTGCTTTGGTATGTGTATCGGCCAATTGATCAACAACATGCACATATATGACCTCAAAATTTCTATGCTCAAAATGATCTCAAACAAAGTGAACATCAACTTCAAGATGCTTCATCTTACTATACAAAATAGGATTTTGACAACAATATATAGCCCTAAGGTTGTCACAAAAGATCTTTAGGGGGCTTAGAGAGAGGTACCTCAAGCTCTTTTAGCAGGTTCATTACCCAAAGTCTTTCAGTTGCAGTACTAGCAATAGCTCGGTATTCAGCTTTTGCGGAAGATCATGCTACCTTCGATATTTTTTTGATGACCAACTTATAGGACTCCGATCAAAATAGAGTATGTAACCTGTAGTGGATGCACGATCAATATGATCTCCCGCACAATCAACATCTAAATACAAATAAAGATTATTGTTGGAATGATGAATGATACGAAGGCCATAATAAGTAGTTTGCTTCAAATAATGCAGAATCCATTTCACTGCTTTCTAATGAGTGTCGAATGGACAGTGCATAAACTAGGGCAACGTATTGACTAAATATGAAATGTTTGGCCTTGTGAATGATAGATATTGCAATTTTCCTAATACTTTTTCATACTTAGTAGTATTCATTGCATTGTTTCCATCATGAACAGTTAGATTTTGTGACAAACTCATTGGAATGTGCATACCCTTACTATCATTCATCCCTATCTCATTTAGAATATCAATAATGTACTTCGACTATGATAGAAATAAGCCATCAGTTGTAGTATTCCACTTTATACCTAGAAAATATTTCAGTGCACCAAGATTTTTAAGGAAGAACTTATTTGAAAGGGAAGAAATAATATGTTGAACTATTGTACAATTACTCCCTATTATAAGGATATCATCTACATATACAAGAAGATAGATGAGGACTCCATAGTTGGTACGGATAAAGAGGGACGAATTTGACTTTGACTTTTTGAACCCTATTTGTAATAGAAACTTTGTTAGTTCTTTGTACCACTATTGTGGGGCTTGTCTAAGCCCATAGATTGCTTTTTTTAAACGGCAGACATGTATCAGCCAATCTAGATCTTCAAAATATAGAAGTTGCTGCATGAAAACCTTTCTATCTAGGTGGCCTTGTAGGAATGCATTGTTAACATTAAGCTAACTCAGTTCCTAATTATTTTGAATAGCTATGGATAGAACAAGGTGCACCGTTCCTAGTTTGACAACATGACTGAAAGTAGAATGATAGTCTACATCTGCCCTTTGAGTGAATCCCTTTGCCACAAGCCTAGCTTTATAGCAATCGAGAGTGCCATTGGGCTTATTCTTGATTCTAAATATCCATTTACAGTCAATCGCATTGGCATGGGATCCCTTGGTACTAGTTCCCATGTCTAATTCCTTTGTAAAGCATCAAATTCCTTTTTCATGGCTATTTTCCAATTAGGGTATTTGGTAGCTTATTAGAATATGGTGGGTATGGTGGAAGATATGAGAGTTGTATAATCAAATTCTTTCTTTAGTTTGAAAATCTAATTTTGAGAATGTGTGGTGACATAATTTAACTTGATTATGGTTGTGGGTAGTTGTAGATTAAGAGTTTCGATTAAGGCGTTGGACATTGCAGAAAATGTTTAAGTTTCTAAGGCTGGCTGAATGGAAGGTTTTAGGCGATGGGAATATGTGAAAAGAGAAACTGAGGATAGGGTCAATTCCTGAGATAGGAATGAAGGAGAAATTGAAGAAGAATTACCTATGATTGGTGGACTCGAACTGGGCACAATCAAAGAAGAAGAACTCATATTAGTGGCTATTTATTGAGAAATAATGGGAATAGGTGTGGGAATGTTCGGCAAGATATGGGGCAAATCTGGGGTAGAATTAGTATTAAAAAGATTATGCCAATCAATTTTTGAAAACTTATTTTTAAGATGGAAGAAAATATTTTCAAATGGAAAAATATTCGCTCAAATTTAACATCATGGGATAAGAATATTTTTTGTGTCAATGGCTCAAAATATTGATGATAGTGGTGTTGCAAGGAGAACCCTAGATAGACACATAGTTTTGATCGGGGTTTGAGTTTATTTTATGTTTATAGTTTTAGCCAATGATAGCAAAGACAACCAAATATCTTTAAAGTGTGATAGTTTGGTTCTTCTCCAAATAATTTTGTAATACAGAGAATCATTTTTTAGATGTGGTGTGGGAATGGGATTAATGAGATACACAATGTGATGATAGACAAAACTCCAAAAATTTGATGGCAGTGAAGCTTGGTGCAAGAATGTTTTTGATGTCTATACAATGTGCCTATGTCGATGTTCATTTAAGGCAACTTGTTGCGGGTTGTGTGCTAGGGAAAGTAAATGTTCTATGCCTTTCGATTGAAGATGGGGATCTAGGCACTTAAATTCACCACTACCATCTGTGTACAGCCACACAATCTTTGTTTTGAAATAATTTTCAACCAACAGATGAAGCTTTTGAAATATTGATTAGACCTCATTTTTTTTAATTGTATACAACCAGATATATTTGGTGTAATGATCAACAAAATACAGTAATACAAATTTTTATCAATTGATACTACTAGAGAAGGGCCTCATAAATCACTAAAAATTCTTTTGAGTGGTGGATCATCGAACAATGTGTTTTGGTGAAATGGTAAACACTGAATTTTATTTGATGAGCAAGTATTACAAAAAGATAAGAGTTCTTTTGTGGAAACCAGCAGTGAAAATTTATTTAAAATGAAATGTAAAGTGTGAGGGTTGGGATGTCCTAATCTTTGATGCCAAAGTGGTATTAATGTTTTGGTTGCAATAAAGTAAAATAGTGGATAGTTGCAGTTGGGTCAATCATAGAGTTTATCATTACTTCAATCGCACACTAGTGGAGCTTCCCTGCTCAGATCCTTCACCTAAAATTTAGATGGAAAAAATTCAATAGATGTTATATTTTCTTTGCAAAATTTAGATACAAAAATAAGGTTTTATTTAATTGAAGGTGCACATAAACTATTTGAAAACTTGAAAGAAGAATTAGATGAATTTACTTTAGCAGAACCAGTGTGAGTTATAAGAATCATGTTACCATCACCTATTGAAATTACGTCACTTCCACAATAGTCTTTAGCAGAGTGTAGATTATGAAGATCGACTGTGAGATGATGCGATGCACCAGTATCTACGATCTAAGATAGCGTGGTATCGGTAGATCGGGAGATAAAGTTGGCCTTTATTTCTTCATAATTGTGTGACCTGGATCGACACACTCGAGCAATATGTCCAAATTTATCATAAAGTTGACATTGTATTTTATAAACCTGTTGTGCTTGAGGGAAACGATGCGAAGGGGGTTGATTCCAGATTTGGTTGAGATCGCCAAAAGGGCCTATTGTGAGAATTGTAGGTCTCTTCGATTGTTATGTGAAACATGAGTGTTGATGTTAGCCTTTTTGGCAACTGTTATAGTGTTCTGTGGAGTAGATTTAGGGTATTAGAATGTTTAAGAAACATTTCTCGATTGAGAAACTTATCAGATAATTCTTCATATGCGATGGCTGTATCACGAGCTTCAATGGATACTGAGATGGATTTATATTCTGGACCAAAACTACTTAGAATTTTGCTTACCAATTTTTTATTATTACTGGGAGCACTTGCTGTTGTGAGTTCGTCTGCAGTGGTCCAAACTTCTCACATATATTCACTAATAGTTTTGGTATCCTTGGTGAAGTTTGTAAAGAGTGGCAAAGGCTGAATCTTCTAGTATGTGATTTGTTGGCATATATAGTGTGTAATGCATCCTAAGCTTGCTTCAAGGTTGAAGTTTGGGCAATTGTGGATATGATTGTGGGATCCACAAAGGCTATTAAAGCATTGTGAACAAGTTGATCTTGACGGAACCAAATCTTATATTGAGGATTTAGAACATTTTGATTGTTGAGTGTGGTTGCTTTTGGTGGAGCTACCATTGTTCCATCGAGATAGGATTAGAGGTCATGACCATACATGAGTAATTTAACCTGGGCCTTCAAGTTAGCGAAGTTTGAAGGTCCGGTGAGCTTTTGGGGTAGTTAGGAAGTAGGATTAAATTGAATCAACTGGATTGTATGTTGTGTGGGAATGGTTATCATGATTGGGTTGGGTATGTTGGAAGCTTTTTAGGAAACAAGGGTGGGAAAAAAATACGCTAGATCAAATTCTCTTTAGAGATGAATAGCTCTAGACACCATAAAGATTTATGGCAAGGCTTAAAAGATAAAGTAGTGTATTTTCATTAACAACTTATTAGTTTATATACATAAAGAAAGTGAATCAAAGATGAAAACAAACTAACAACTAGAGATCCTAAAAGATAGGGGACTATTCAAATTAATTTAAACAAACCAAATGTAATTAGTTGCTAAATCATAGAAAAACAAGTCAACTAGATGTTGAATAGGTGGAAGCACTAATACGCCCCCCCTCAAGTTAAGGGTTGCGGGACAACACTTAGCTTGGACAGATGATGAGAAAAGGTAGCCTTTGGGAGTGCTTTGGTAAGTGTACAGGCTAACTAATCATCAACATGCACATGTATGACATCAAAGTTTTTGTGCTCAACATGATCTAGAACAAAGTAGACATTAACTTCAAGATGCTTCATATTACTATGCAAAATAGGATTTTGACCACCATATATAGCCCCAAGGTTGTCACAAAAGATCTCTGGGGGCTTAGAGAGAAGTACCTCAAGCTCTTTTAGCAAGTTCATCACCTAAAGTGTTTTAAGTGCAGCACTAGCATTAGCTTAGTATTCAACTTCTGTGGAAGATCATGTTACCGTCGATTATTTTTTTGATGATCAACTAATAGGACTCCAATCAAAATTGAGTATGTAACCTTTAGTGGAGGCACAATCAGTATAATTTCTAGTACAATCGATATCTGAATACAAATAAAGATTGTTGTTGGAATGATGAGTGGTACAAAGACCATAATGAGCAGTTTACTTCAAATAACGGAGAATCCATTTCACTGCTTTCCAATAAGTGTCATATGGGCAATGCATAAACTAGGGCATTTTATTGACTGAATATGAAATGTTCGGCCTTATGAATTACAAATATTGCAATTTTCCTAATACTTTTTGGTACTCAGTGGCATTCATGGGATTGCTTCCATCATGAATAGTAAGAATTTGTGATGAACTCATTATAGTGTGCATACCCTTACTATCAGTCA
>JACGDI010002672.1:867073-937361 GCA_014898725.1 Jacaranda copaia | reverse complement strand
CTTCTGGACCATTCAGCTCTTTGCAGCATCAGGAAGAAATAATCCGTTGAACTATTCTAGAGTTACTCCCCATTATAATAATATCATCTACATATACCAGAAGATAGATAAGGACTCCATAATTGGTATAAATAAAGAGAGACATATCTCACTTTGACTTTTTGAACCCCATTTGCAACAGAAACTTTGTTAGTTCTTTGTACCACTATTGTGGGGCTTGTCTAAGCTTATAGTTTGCATTTTTTAAATGACAGACATGTATCAGTCCATCTAGATCTTCAAAACATGGAGATTAATTCATGAAAACCTTTTGATCTAGGTGACCATGTAGGAACACATTGTTAACATCGAGCTAATTCAATTCCCAATTATTTTGAGCAACTATGGACAAAATAAGGCATACCATTGCCATTTTGACAACTAACTAAAGTGGATTGATAATCTACACTTGCCCTTTGAGTGAATCCCTTTGCTATATGCTTGGCTTTGTAGCGATCAAAAGTGCTGTCGGGCTTATTTTGATTCTAAATATCCATTTACAATCAACCACATTGGCATTAGCATCCCTTGGTACTAGTTCCCATGTCTATTTCCTTTGTAAGGCATTAAATTCCTCTTTCATGCCTATTTTTCAGTGAGGCTATTTGGCAGCTTGTTGGAATGTGATGGGTAATTTGGAAGATATGAGAGTTGTATAATCAAATACTTTCTTTGGTTTGAAAATATGATTTTAGGATTATGTGGTGACATGATTTGGCTCAATTATGGCTGTGTGTGGCTGTGGATTGAGTGTTTCGACTAAGGTGTTAGACATTGGAGCAAATATTTGAGTTTCTGGGGTGGTCGAATAGAGAGTTTTGAGGAGATGAAAATACATGAGAAGAGGAGCAGATGATAAGGTCAATTCCTGAGAAGGGAATGAAGGAAAAATTGAGGAAGAATTACGTGTAATTGGTGGACTCGGACTAGGCACAATTGAAAGAGAAAAACTCATATAAGTGGCTATCTGTTGAGAAATAATGAGAATAGGTATGGGAATGTCCAGCGAAATATGAGGCAAATCTAGGGTAGTATCAATATTAAAAAGATTATGCCAATCAATTTTTGAAAAATTATTTTCTAGATGAAAGAAAATATTCTCAAATGGAAAAATATTCTCATAAAATTTAACATCACGGGATAAGAATATTTTTTGTGTCAATGGCTTAAAACATTGATGGCAGTGGTGTTGCAAGGAGAACCATAGATTGACACATGGTTTAGATCAAAGTTCGAGTTTATTTTGTGTGTATGGTTTTAGCCGACGATAGTAAAAACAACCAAATATCTTCAAAGTGTGATAGTTTGGTTCTTCTCCAAATAATTTTTTATACAGAGAATCATTTTTTAGATGTGATATGGGAAAGCGATTAATGAGATACACAACATGATGACAAGCAGAACTCCAAAAATTTGATGGCAGTGAAGCTTGGTGGAAGAATGTTTTTGTTATCTCTACAATATGCCTATGTTGACGTTTAGCTAAGACAACTCATTTCATTGTGTTTGGTGGGGAAAGTAAATGTTCTATGCCTTTTGATTGAAGATAAGGATCTAGGCTCTTAAATTCATCACTACCATCTCTGTACATAGTCACACAATCTTTGTTTTGAAATAATTTTCAACCAACGGATGAAGCTTCTAGAATATTGATTGGACCTCATTTTTGTTTTTGATTGTATATAACCAGATATATTTGGTGTATTGATCAATGAAAATATAGTAATACAATTTTTTATCAACTGATACTACTGGAGAAGGGCCCCATAAATCACTGAAAATCCTTTTAAGTGGTGCATCACTGAAAAATGTGTTTTGGTGAAATGGTAAACGATAAATTTTATTTGATGAGAAAGAATTACAAAAGATAAAGGTTCTTTTGTAGAAACCAACAATAAAAATTTATTTAAAATGAAATGTAAAGTGTGATAGTTGGGATGTCCAATCTTTGATGCCAAAGTGGTATTGAAGTTTTGGTTGCAGCAAAGTAAGACAGCAGATTGATGCAATTGGGCCACTCATAGAGTCCATCTTTACTCTGGCAGCACACCAGTGGAGTGCCCATGCTTAGATCCTTCACCCAAAATTTAGATGGAAAAAATTTAATAGATGTTAGATTTTCTTTGTAAAATTTAGATACAAAAATAAGGTTTTGTTTAATTGAAGGTGCATATAAGGTATTTGAAAGCTTGAAAGAAGAATTAGACGAATTTACTTTAGCAAAACCAGTGTGAGTTATAGGAATCATGTTACCATCACCTATTGAAATTGCGTCACTTCCACAATAGTCTTTAGCAGAATAAAGATTGTGAGGATTAGCTATGACGTGATATGATGCACTAGTATCTAGGATCCAGGATGGTGTGGTATCAATGGATTGTGAGGCAAAGTGGGCCTTTGCTTCTTCATGATTGTGTGACCTGGATCAACACATTTAAGTAGATGTCCAAATTTATCAGAGTTGACATTGTACTTTGTAAAACTGTAGTGCTTGCGAAAAAGGACCCGAGGGGGATAGATTTTAATTTGGTTGAGATCGCCAAGGGGCTTGTTGTGATAATTATTGGTCTCTTTGATTGTTACGTGATGCATGAGTGTTAATGTTAGCCTTTTTGGCAACTGCTGCAGTGATCTGTGGAGTGGATTTGGGAATATCAGAATGTTTAAGAAAAAGTTCTCGATTGAGAAGTTTATCAAATAATTCTTCATATGTGATGGCTGCATCTTAAGCTTGAATGGCTGCTGAGATGGATTTGTATTTCAGACCAAGACCACTTAGAATTTTGATTACCAGTTCTTCATTAGTAATAAGAGCACTTGTTTTTGCAAGTTATTCAGCAATGGTTTGAACTTCACATATATATTCACTAATAGTTTTAGCGTCTTTGGTGATAGTTTGTAAAGAGTGGCAAAGGCTGAATATTCTGGTATGTGATTTGTTGGCATACAGAATGTGTAATGGATCCCAAGCTTGCATTGAGGTTGAAGTCTGGGCAATTGTGGGATTCATAGAGACCATCAAAGCATTGCAAATGAGTTGATCTTAACTGAACCAAATCTTATATTGAGGATTTAAAACATCTTGATTGTTGAGTGTGGTTGTTTTTAGTGGACTACCATTGTTCAATTGAGATAAGAGTAGAGGTCATGACCATACATTAGTGATTCAACTTGGGCCTTCTAGTTAGCATAGTTTGAAGGTCTGGTGAGCCTTTGGGGCAGTTAGAAAGCAGGGTTAAATTGAATCAATTGGGTTATGTGTTGTGTGGGAATGGTTGAATTAGCAAGATTTATCATGATTGAGTTGGGTGTGTTAGAAGCCATTTAGGAAGCAAGGGTATGACAAAAAATAGGCTAGATCTAATTCTCTTTAGAGATGAATGACTCTAGATACCATAAAGAGTTATGGCAAAGCATGAAAAATGAAGTTGTGTATTTTCATTAATAACTCATCAATTTATATATACAAAGAAAGTGAATCAAAAATGAAAACAAACTAACAGCTAGAGCTCCTAAAAGATAGGGGACTATTCAAATTAATTTGAACAAACTAAATGCAGTTAGTTGCTAAAACATAGAACAAGTCAATAAGATGCTGAATAGATGGAAGCACTAATAGTGGCAAGCCATTGTTCTTCTGCAACTCTTAGTTGTTCAAAATACTACTTTTGTAAAATGTCCATTAGCCAAAAGCACCTCAGCTTCCTGACTGAATGCCTATTCAGCTAAACTCCTATGTGCTTCAACAGTCTCATTGTCAATCAAACCAAGTATGCCACCAAGTTAGTTTAAGAAAATGAACTCGGAATCTTCCTTCTTTGTGGTGATTTGGACCCCAAAAGGAATCCTTGTCTCTTTATCTTTTAGACAAAATAGCAAGTATGTTTTGTGAAGGGTCTGACTCTATCCCTATCTGGAATGTTATCTCTAAGATCTATATCCTTTTGGCTTGATCTTACAAAACTGTGCTTGCTGGGTCATGCTTCGTGGAGTGACTGCAAGGTTTCCCATTCCTCATCATCCTTTGTTTCTTGTTCTTCCTTTGTGGCTGGCTCTTCCAGTGGAGGGGTATCAACAGATTCTCCCTTGATATTTGCAACTAATTCAGTGACAATCAAGCTATTGAAAGCTATCATCTTTTTGAGTTCTTTTGCAGACATAGTGTAGCTACTAGCTGCTCTTGCACGTTGAATGTAGCTGATGAAAATCTTACGGACCTAAATTATACCCATTTAATTCAAAATAAAAGTATATATATCAGAAACACACTCAAATGAGTCACTTTTATGGCATTAGAAAACTTCTATGAAAACAGCAACCATGTTGTATTTCCATCCCAAAACATAGTTTATAGTATCATGGTTTCATTGATACTTACTGCTTTATTCGCAATAGATATTGCCAACGCTCTAGTCAAGCTCAAACCAAAAGCAACCTTTCTGACAAACTTCTTAATCTCCACATCGTACCTATCTACAACTACAGCTATTGCTTCCTAACTGGACAACTTGGTAAAGTTATTAGTCCACCAATTCAATAATCATGCATCCTCCAATATAAGCAGACATCTATCACATTCCTAGTATTGCTTTATTAGATTGAATTATATAATCATTAATCCGATTTACTTAAAATCTTAAACCAAACTATTCCCGATCTAAAATACTTAACTCCATGGAGCCATAATAAATAATAGACGATAATTAATTACATACAAGTGCAGAATATTGGAGGGCAAAATACTCCTCATATTTGTATTAGGCAATTCTATCACAAATGATTAGCCCCAAGGCCTTGTGTGAGGATCCCATGCTCATGTCTTCACTAAATGATTATTGAAAACTTTCAGCTGCGAAAAGAACTATCTCAGAATGAAACCATCATGCTCCCTCAACAACTGAAGATCAACCACACGAAAAGGTGTTACTCCTGGCATACAAGTCTCCATTGCTAATTTCTGTCGTATCTTACTTTTTCAATTTTTTACTCATTTAGAGAGTGCTCGTTTAGAGAGTGTATAAGCTTCAATCTTATAAAAAAAATTTAAAACTTATAAAATATTAAATCTTATTTTTAAAATAAGTCATTAAAGTGTTTGAATAAAAATAAAATCTTGGAGATCACAAGATGTTAGCAATGTCAATTTTGTAATTAAAATAGCCAAAACTAAAGGAGCTTATTGAAATATTAAAAATAAGTTAACATCTCTTTCCTTTTTCTTGAAATAGTTTTATAATATCCTAACATATTATTTCAAGATCTTATAAGGTTCATTTTAAAATAATTTACTACGCACTTTCTAGCTTTTCTAAAATTCTTACATCTTATAAGATTTTTTTAAGGAGCTTATTAGCTTACCTAAACACCCTCTTAATAAACAGAGTCTTGGACTCTCACACAAATAGACAATGTCGTTCGATACAGCGCAAATGCTCAAGAACAAAAGATTCGTAATCCCTACCTCAAACAGGTTTAAATTCTGCTATAGGATGCCTCATTGTGAACACATCTGTTGGTGGCAAAAAGAAATGAACAGCGATTACATTCTCAAACTGCCAAAGATATCTGCATCTGCGGCTTCAGTAGTTTGCTTCCGTATGCAGAACATTGATCTGTATCTGCTCCAAAGTATTCACATCCTCATCACTGAGTTCATCTTTATCAGCTACCAGTTGCTGAAGTTTTCTCTGGTAAATTTCTAAACATCAAAGAAATAAATTCTTTTACAAACAAACTTGTGACCAAGAGAGAATAAGTAAGCATCACTTCACATATGTGAGTCTAGTGCATCACGAAATTCATATGTTGCAAAATAGAATCAGACAAACTAAAAGTATTATGCCATTTATAAAAAAGACTATTATATTAAATTAAACCTTCATGAATCTCTATGTCCTCTCCGGATCAAACTGCAGCTCTTCACATAGATTTTGAAGATAAGTTGCTTTACTATCTGCGTTTATTATATCACCACTGGATACAGCCTATTGAAGACATCTACGATACATTTGAGAGGTAACTTCCTAAATCAAATATATTCCCTCAATTGATTCAGTGCAGCAAGCTACAATAACAATAAAAAGAGGAACTCAATAGATAGGTTGATAAAGAAAGTTCAACTACAAAAAGGAAAAGATAAAATAAGTATGATTTATCTACTAGTTGGTACATTTAATACAATTATATATTCTATCAAGCATTTATTTTTTACAGCAGGCAACTGCACGAGCAACAACAATGTGGTTGTGTACATAAAATAGCTAACATTACAGCAAGTTGAACCCTTTACCATACATACGCATTATCACACAAACTTATAAAACATTATAACGCAAGAACTGTCACATAGGGGGTGTGCAATTGGGAATGCAAGCGAGGACGTGGTGCTTGGTGGCAAATCCAAATCTATTGAGAGCTGGAGCATCTTACAGTGCTATTAAAATATATTATGATCAGTTTATCTCTAGATAAATTATAGAAATTTAAAGACTGAAATTGGAAGCATCCATACTAAAGCAAGTAGCCTATTGACACTAGGTTTTTCTTTCATAGGTTAAGTGACCCATTTGTTAACACTAAACTGAAAGTGTCAAAAACTAAGTCTAGATGCAATATCTCTTCTTTGACAGCAGAAAGTGAGGAGACTAACACAAAGAGTTAGTGAACCTAGGCAGAGCCACAAAACCCCTAAAAACTATTCTCAAATTGACTGTGCCGCTGCAACAGTTAAGCTGTCCACCATAATAGTATAACCTGCCAGATTTTCTCCCCTGATTTTTTAACTTTTTCTTTTCTTTCATATTTTTTCCATCTTGTAAATTTTTCTCTTATAGGCATGAACAACCAATATATTTCTCCACCATCCTAGAGACCATAGACAGCCATCGGTTCCCACTGGCAGTTGGCCAACACTAATGACTTTGTGTGATTGCGGAAGATAGAACCTAACACCCCAAACTAATCTACATGGTCTATGTTTGGGAACCAAAAGAAAGACTTTCTGTGTGCATATCATGTAGTACAATTGAAAATACAGCTAACAGCACTTTGAAATAATTTGATATGGACTACATTATGTGGTACCTTGTTTTCTTCCATGCGTCCCCATGATAAAGCATCCATCACATACGCTCTGTACAGAAGCTTCAAATCATCGGTCATTCTATCACCATCATACTCCACCTGAACCAAAACATACATCAGCTCAAGCTAACAATTTTAGATAGGAAAAACACTATAAGATAAAATTGCACCAAAATGATTCTTGGACAAGCTTATAAGTTATTGAATAAGAAAGGATCAAAGCAAATAAAGATTATTCAACAGACAAACCTATTAAAGATACAGGCCCAATCCCCGAGCAAAGCAACTAGCATCAGGATGGTTCTTAAGTGAGATTAGCTGATTATTAGAAGACAGTATCTTATCAAGCTCCTGAATCATAAGTTCCCTATTAAATGTGCACATTCAGTTAGGTAACACAAATGCTAAAATGTTTAGATAGAAAGGACAAGTCAACAAGAAATTCAGCGCTATTCAAAGGATAAAGGAAAAACATTATAGTTATACACATCTAACACAATTACTAGTGCACATATGATCATGCAGAGAATGTTTAATCAGACCAAACATGGCCTAAAACCATTATCTATTTAGATTTATGCCAAACCAAGTTCGCAGCTTGAGGTAGTTTTGGCTCAAGTCATTGAAATTAAGGTGTTTTAGTAACAATTCCTTCTCACCTGTTAGAGAAATTCGTAATGCATGCTTTGATGTGATAACTCTCCTTAACAAAAATATAAAACCAACATTTAATTAAGAATATAAACTAAGCGAAAAAACAACCAAGGAACATTTTTTGACTAGAGGGCCGTCAGTGCAGGGGACAGCAGCCTCACCCCATGAAAAAATTGAGAACCTACCATGCCACTTATACTACGATCTTCTTTTGAACCAAAATAAATTCCTCAGAAGCAATTATTCTTGCACATCTCTATAATGACAAGTAAAGCACATAATATTGCTAATACATTGCTCTAATTCTGGATCAATAAATTGAGAGCTGCTGATATATTTTGCCTCACAAGCTTTCTAGTATGCTCCCTAAACATGTCTTCAGCAAGCTGCAAAAGAAAATAAAGCAATAGTATCATCCTTGACTTCCCAATTTTTATTACACAACATTATGACATGTCAACTTTGAATAAATATGCACATTATTTTTCGTTCCTATTTATGTCAACCATTATGGGGAACTTGGTATAAATTGAGGATAACTTCCCTGAAAACAAGGCCCCATCAGAAAGTTAATAAAGAAGTTGTGCTTCTCTAAGGCTGATCAGCTGACTCACATCAACATCTATAAAACAATTAAAGTCATGGTAATGTTGCATTCTTCTATCAATCTCATCTATCTCATATTGGAATCACTTTTTCAATAACTACAAGACATCTAAGTAATACAAGTAAAGAGATCTATTCATTGATAAATGATATTAAAAAAAAAAGGAAAAAACATGAATGGGGATTGGATTGATAAATAGGCTATTTTTTTTTCTTTCTAAATTCCATTGACCGAGCGATACCCAAATCACATAAATTTTTTTCTTGACAGATTCAACTGAGTTGAAGTTCATTTGTTGACAGACTCAACTGAGTTGGTGGTGGCAAGAGCACTCCCCCATCATCCACCCTAATCTAGAATTGTAGTCAAGTTTACTTTAACAACAAAATTGAAGGAAACCAAACTGCCTTTCATATCCATTTATCCACATGCACATTGCTTGTCATGACTCTTAGGAGAGCCATACCTCAAAAGCTACCTGTTAAAGTCAGAGAGCTAAGGATCATATAAACCCCACATCAAATACCCATACATTTGATGGGGGATAAACTCTCACAAAAAGCCCATACTCTTAGTAGAAACCAACTAGAATCATTACTTCCCACCACGCTCTGCAGTCCCGGCGCCCACACATGCTAGCTTTGCGCTAGCTTCACCTAGCACCAGACAAACACTGCAATGCCGGCATCACCATTTGCACCGCTCGATTACAACTGAAAAAGCAGTGGTCTGAAAAAGCAGTGGTTAGCTCTGATACCAAGTTGTCATAGTCCTTAGAATAACCACACCTCAAAAGCTAAATATCATGGTGGGAGAGCCCAAGGGCTATATAAACCCCACGTCAGATGCCTATACATCTGATGTGGGATAAACTCCTACTAAAACCCATACTCTTAGTAGAAACCAACCAAAATCATTATATCGTTCTCATCCCCAAGCAATTTTTGAGCTCTTTTGCCCCAAATCAATGGAGAGGATTTTTCAGTCATCTTCCTTCTGGTTTAACTCTTCTATTTGATATATAACCCTTGCAAGTATTCAAGATTGCAAACACTTGCAATTTCATCTTTATTTTAAGATGCAAAAGGAACAAAGGGAATATTTTATTGTGTTTTACATAACCAAGGCTATGTTTGGTTGTAAATTATAGTATTTTATCAAAATGGTTTTGGGGAAATGAGATTAAAAAATATTATGGTTGTTTGTTTTATATTTTGGATGGTAGGTGGAAAATATTTTAAGAGAAAATTGTTAGTTTGGTTGTGTTTTGGAAGGAGAAAAGATATCACATCAATAATATTTTTGTTAAGTTGGTAAAGTGAAATTGATATTTAAAATTACTTATGTATGTGTATATATAAATTAGGTAGGAGAAAAAAATAAGAGGGCTAGACATTGAGGAATAAGTAGGAAATGAATTAAGACGGTACTTTGGGCCTTTTTGGGTGTGTTTTAGAAGTGGAATTGGGGAATGTGTATAATTTTTTTGTTTATATTTTAAGAGTTGGAAAATAAATTGGCAATTTACAAACAAACATAGCCCAAACATATATTTATTTTCCCTCCAAATTACTAAATAGATTTTCCCAAAACACCCTCTTATATCCTTCATTGTCCTAGAAACTTTCCCACTTTCCAATCTACATATACATATATATCATATATATTTATTACAAAAAAAAAAATTACTCAATTCTATTTTCATCATAAAAACTCAACAAAAAATATTGATTTGGCTGTTACAGTAAAAAATTAATTTTCCAAAAATATAAGCAAACATACAAATATTTTCCAAATAAATTTCTTATTATCCTCAAAACATAACCAAAAATTCATTACATTCTCCAACACAACTTTTATATTACCAAAAATCTATTACATTCCACATCACAAGTTTCACATTAACAAAAATGCATTATATTCGTCAACACAACTTTCACATTCTACAATTCTACTTACAACATTCATTGCCCCCAAAATATATATCAAAATCAAATATGCAACATAACCAAACACTACCAAAGCTTTTTAGGTGGCAGTTTATGCTTGAGCTAGATATATACACCTTGCAAGTATTCAAGACAAGAAACATCTGCCATTTCCTAATAGGAAACATCTGCTATTTCCTCTTTATCTGAAGATGTAACAGAAATAAAGGTTTTTAAGTAGTAGTTCACTTGAGTTAAGTTACTAGACTTTGGTCCTATATTAATAGTTTGAAATAGATTGGCCCAAAGGGAAATAATCTATGTAAAAGATATTAGCTGCTATTTGATACGCAACTCACTCTGGAGAGTCTATATCACCAACAGGCTATCGCAATTTTGGGAAAGCTCTAGTTTCATGTGCTGTTGTTTGATAGGATTTGGGGAAAAGAAATCTAGCCGCAAGATCAAAAAAATCCAATAAGCAGCAAACAGCAATATTGAGAGCTAGCTAAACTAGGAAGGGCTGCGCATTAATCGTGACAATGCCATTTTGGTTAGTGAAGTAGAGATCCCAGCCATACACGTAGGAAAGGAATTTAAGGCCCAGATTCAATATTGCTAAGTTCCTAAAAGAAACAATTCCACCTTGGAGAATGAAGTAGTTGTTGTGTTCTGATTTTTAAGTCGCAAATTAAATACGGAATCTGCAGCAATATTTCTACTAGTTTGTTATTTTGTTTATCTTTACTCTTCAGGACTTGCTATAATTTCTGTAAGGCACAATGTTGGCAAAGCAATGAAATGTCTATAAATTCCTCTTCGTTCTCTTGTCTGAATCTTTCCCTCTCACATTCTCATCTTTATTTTCCTAGCTTTTACATTTAGTATCGGAGCTTTCCTCATACGGATCTGAATATCAATATGGCTGAAGGAACTCAATTTAAGAAGTTGCAAGAAACACAAAAAAGATTGAGATTCTGTTAGTTGTGTTAGAATAGTGCCCCACAGCTAATTAGATTAACATGTAAAACTATTTCACTTGTGAAACAATCTAGATTGAATAATGTTTTTATTAAATAATCATCTTTATTTTATCCTTATTTTACTTCATTAGTATTTGGTTGAAGCCCCTAAATCATACAAACTATGGAACTTGGTAATGCATATGATGATAATCATGAAACAAGTCTCTACGGTCATAATTTTAAATATTCCAACTCATAGAATCTTACGAAATAAAGAATATAAGATTCGGATAGAATTACACTAATAATGTATATTTCAAAAAGTTGGATATTGCTTTATTTCATAAGTAATTTATGTTAAACATGGATGCATGCTAGTGAGTACTTGTTAGAGAACAAGTTCACTAAAGGCCCGCTCAAAGAATTCACTAGATAGTTGGAGTGGCAAATTGATAGTGGCAAGTTCTCCAACTAACGCTAGTGCATATAATTAGTCATTAGATACGAGGATCCATGACAACTTTTTGTTGAGCTACTTATGCGTTGGCTTTTCTCTGACTGCGTAGCAGGTCATTCGGGGTTGAGATTGGGTATAAGCTACTTAAGCATGAAGGTTTATGAAATTCAAAATGGGATCCATCTCCTCATTATTGTGAATGATGAGTAAATTTCCTTTGTATTCTATAATGATCAATTCAAAAAAATTCTTGTGCAAGGTAGTATGACATTTGGAAAATGAGTTTTCCAAAAATGAGATTGTAAAGGAGAATCAAACATTGAAATGTAGAAACATAGTTATCGAGACTATTAGGGAGTGAAAAAATACCTTGTCTTAGACCTCTTTCCGGAGATAGGAGATGAAAAAATCGTATTTGCATGGCAAGCGTAGAGTTAGAATAGTTCAACAAGACATATTTATTCATCCAATTAGCTAGGCTCCATGGGCTTATTGCTAAACATCAACTATAGAGATTGGGTACTCGTTGATTAATAGAGATTAATTGAAAGAGTTATTAGTTTAAAGGAATTTAAACTAATATGAATATTTTTATATTCAAAATATCACAATGAGTTATAAGCCCATGTCTAATGAATGGATGAACTTAATGGATCAAACATAAAGGCCTAAATGTAGTTCTTACTTCATGAGAGGAATTTTTTGAGGAGTTAGAAAATTCTAGCTAAGAATTTTTGGAGAGAAAACGGTTGACTATTTTATTGGTCATCTTGACTTGATTAATTTAATAGTTAAATTAATCTAAATAATTTAAGGATTTAAATTAGACCAATTAAACTAAGGAGTTAATTTAATTGATGTCATGTGACAATTAATTAGTCAAGTTAATTTAAGGAGTTAAGTTAACAATAACTAATTTAAAGAGTTACGTTAATTTAATTAATTAAATCAAAGAATTAATTTAATTAAAATGAGAATTTGGATTTTGTAGGAAAATCAAATGAAGTTCATTTGAATCTAATTTAGAGTTAATTTGCATTACATTTCATAAGATAAAATGTAGATGCTAATTTAATGCAAATGCATGTGAAATTCAAATTCATATACTAGTTGGCAAGTTGGCATCAACTTGCATCCCCCTTCCCCCTCTATAAATAGCCATGTGCTGGCCATATGATGGTGGTTATCAAGCTATCCATTTTCCATCCAAAAGTGTGATATTTATGTATTGAAGAATTACACACACTAAATTCTCTCCTTGTTTTCATTTTTCTCTCCAATGGCCATTCCCCCACCTTTGTCCTCATCTTATCTAGCAGATTTGAGGCTGATCTAGAGCTACCCTGGGTGTGTGGACTTGATCACGAGAGGTTCAATACTTGGGGGACTTGGTGCTCCTTGGTGAACCATTGTTGTTTGTCAGATTTGGTAGCAGATTTGGAAGACCTAGGAGATTCTGATTTTGACAAAATTTTGGCAGCTTCTATTTGGATGTGTGGTGGAGTTCTCTACCAATGTTCAAGATTTTTATAGTTGTGAAATGTGGTCAACTGTTGGGTTTTTCTGCTATGCGCGGATCCTACTTTGAAGAGTTCCTTGAAGAGATTTTCCCCTTGCCTATGAATAGATCTTCAAAAGGTAAATATTCTGGAACTAAATCCTTATTATGAGTGCAAATATATCCTTAGAATGGAGTATATTGATTACATTTTACCTATTTTTGGTTTTATATTTTGGATCTCAATCCTCCTACTTTCCAGTGGAATTAGAGCCTAATTTATGCTTTAATTTGGATTATGGTGAATTGATTTATGTGATTAATAGACTCCAAATCTCCAAATACTTGATTCAATTGATGAATTTTAGTGTTTGGATGATTTTACATGTGGCTCTATTTATGATGAATTAGATATGTTAGTATATGCATTAAGTGTTGATTTATGTGTTAACATGATTTTAATTCAGTTAGATAATGTTAAATGTTGATTTAGCATTGGATTATGTTTTATGTTGATATAGCATGTTTAATTTGGCCTTAATATATTTTGTATAGTTTTATATCCAATTGGAATGGAGTTAGTTGAGGATTTTTAAAGAATGTTGATTCTCACTTAGACTTGAATTTTGAAGCATATTTGAGCACTTTAATTTTCAATTTTTAAAAGTGTTTATAATATGAAAATATATCAAAATTTGTATGAAATGATGTTGTTAATACATCCATATGGTTTGGAGTGGTAAAAATATAAAATGGTGCTTAAATGGTTGAGTGGTGCATCTTGTGGCAGGGCTGCCACTCTACTTGGCAGTAGCTAGGCATGGCTATGGGCAAGTCTTGTGCATGCCGACTGCATGCCCAGCCGGCCAGTTGAGTAGCAGCCCACCCAAGGTCACTCTAGAACCCATTTTTGAGCTATTTTAGTGTTTTTGGCCTATCAAACTTGATTACTTCATCTTTATTTTGATGCACAAACAATGTGTAAGTTCTCAGAGAAATGTTGGACATTTATGCTTATTTTTACAGTCTTGCTAAAGTTAATCTTCACTTAAGTGCAAAAATGAGATGCATAAAGAGTTATGCTTATTTTTGTTTGTTAATTAATTATTTATTAGATAAGCATTTAATTTGATGAATTGAATGTTAATTCTTATTTATTGTTTATTTATTGTTGAATGAATAATGAATATATGGAGATGAATATGAGCCTTTAAATTAGTTTTATTTGTTGGTTAAGGTTCATAGTCACCCCACCCTTGGAGCATGCTAGGCGCATTTACTTATTTATACTTTCTTTATCCTATTGATGTATGAATGCATGGTTATGATATAGAAAACCTCAACAAGATAAGATAAAATTTATGAGATCTTTTAAAGTAAGAAAATCTCTTTACTTAGAGGAGTCTAAGTGCTTTCAAAATATTAAGTCAATTTGGATACAAATTAAAAGGAGGTTTAATTAATCTAAGTCTTCTACCAATAGTTTGTGCCATGAGATGCTACCACATTTGCATGATACCTCACGAGTCGTGGGTCACGTTTATGGAGGAAAGCTATGTTCACTTAGCATATAATGCACTTTGATTTTAAACTCACTATATTGTCTCACGAGTCGTGGAATGATATAGTGGAGTTTCTAATTTAAAATTGATTGATTGGTCCAACTTAAACTACATGAAGAGCGAGGCAAAACATATTAAGAGTTGCATAGAGATGTAATTAGCAAACTTTGCTTACCTTAGGATTATTTATCACTAGTCATGGGTCCACTATAATGCCTTTGGGCCTTAATTCTCACTAGGAAATGAGAATTTTCAAATTCCTTTAGGGAATGAGGAATTTAATAAAATAGTGGAAGAAAAACAAGCTTGAAAATCCATGAACATGTTTTCAATATCAAAATTCAATCACATGCTCATATTCTCTTTTTTGCCTTTGTAGATTTTTAAAATCTCAAATCAAATGGCTAAGAATCCACTCAACGTTATTTTGGAAACCAATATACTCATTGGACCTAACTTCTACAATTGACTTAACCTCAAAGTCATTCTAGATTCTGAGAAATGGATACATATCATGCTACTCATAATCCCATAAGGAGTGATGTGGATCAAGAGATATGAGAAATGTTCATGATTTGGGTTAAAAATTTCCTCCTATTCCATTATCTCATGATGGCATTTTTGAACTTCAAAAGTTTCATGAACATATGAAACATACCTTTGTTAATTGCTTACAAGAGTTGTAAAGCAAACAAGGTATGAGAGATTCATGTTATCCAAGGAGAATTTTCAAGCTAAGATAGATGAGGAGTCATGTATCCTTGAATACGGTCTAAATATGATTAAGCTTGTTAAAAATCTCTTCAACTTGGATATAGTGACGGACAATGATCTCCATGGGGATTTGATCATCACATCCTTGCCGAGTTTATTTGACCAGAGTGTTTGTCTAAGTGGAGACAACTATGACAAGGGCATTCCTCTAGTGATTACTTTATCCTCCCACTCTATAGGCCAAAAAGCAAGTAGAAAGTGGGCAAGAAGAAGAAAGGTTCTTTTTCATAAGGAAACAAACATTTAAGGTGTTCAATGGGGTCAAGAAGATTAAAGAGGATAAATCGATGCTACTTATTTCTACTTTCACAAGAAAGACCATTGGAAACGGTATTGAAAGGAATACCTTGCAACCCTTAGGAAGGGTATGTACCTTATTAAAGTGCATTTAATGATAAATTTTTTCTCATGGATATTTGATACCACATTGAAGGCAAGAGTAGCACAAGGATCCATAATTAAAACTTTAAAAGCTAAAATTAACTAGGCTACTCAAGCTACCAAACATCTAAACTTGCTATAGATCTGAATTTGATAATAGAATTTCCTTGAATTGCTAGTTTTCAAGGAGAAAATGGTGAACTCTTCCCAATCCTGAACCTGCCTAAAACCGGCACAGTAGAGAAATAGCAACTTTTGCCTAGATTTGAGATCTCCAAAATTCATGAAATTAAATATGGATATTCTCCACTGAATTATGAATATTATATGAAAATTTTGGATCAAAAATTGATCTAGATATCCTCATAAAAATTTGCCAAAATTGCTGCTCTACACAATGGATCTCCAAGGCAAGCAAACCAAGTGTTTTACCTCTATTGTAATGACCTACACACCAATTGAACTTTTTAATTTATCCTCACTTTTATCTGGAGAAAGAGATGAGAAAGGATATGGTGGAGGCCAATTTTGAGTTAGGAGAAGAATAGAAAGCAAAGCTTCAACACATGATGCAATGCTTGGAAAGACAGAGAGAGTTTTGGAGGGAAATATGAAAAATTCTAATATTCAAAAATGGTGTGAATGGCTGAATTCCCTCATCTATATATCTATGTATAGAAGGAGGATGGTCTCAAGGGAGAGGCAGCCACTTGCTTGCTAAGGTGGCAAGTTTGAATTTCAAATCACATTTGAATTTTATGTAAATTTCAATTTAATTTGGAATCTAATTTCAAATTAGTTAAAATTCCAACTCAAATGAATACTTCATTTGAATTTTTACTTCAAAATGTATACTTCTTATTAATTAAATTAAACACTTTAATTTAATTAATTAACCTTTGATTAACTCTTAAATCAGCAGCTTAACTCTTTAAGCTTAATTTTGTTAACTTAACTCTTTAAGTTAACTATGATTAATTGGAGATCAAATAACACTAAATAATGAACTCCTTAAATTAATTAATTAATTAATTTAACACTTAAATTAATCAAGCCAAAATTGATTCATCGATCACCATAAAATTGATCTACTAGGAGTGCATATTTTAACACTTAAAAAATTACTCCATCAATTGGGAAGCTAATTAGATTTTGTGTGTGGCTCAATAGGTTCTACCATTCATTGGATATGGGCTCACAACTCCTTATGACTTTTGAATATCTTATATTCATTTTAGTTTAAAATATTTTTAAGCTAATCGACTCGATTCAATTAATCTCATTAATTGAAGAGTACCCATCCATGGTTGATGTCCAACCTCAAACCCATGGAGCCCAACTAATTGGCCCAAATGAATGATCTTGGAGAACTATTATAGCTCTACGAATACCATGCAAATACAATCCTTCCGCTCCTATCTCCGGAAAAAGGTTTTGGGCTAGACATTTGTCGACTCCCTAATAGTTTCAATACTATATCTCTATTCTCAAAGTTTGATTCCATTGTGTGACCTTATCTTTGGAAAACGCCTTTCCCAAATTGTCACACTACCTTATGTAATGATTTCTTGGAATCAATCATTATAGAATATATAGAAGATGCACTTGCCCCTTCACAAAGACGAGGAGTCGGATCCCATCTTGTATCTTGTAAATCTCCATTCCAAGTAGCTCATACCCAATCTCAACCTAAATAGCCCACTAAATGATGAAGGAAAAGTTAAAGCATAAGGACCAGACACAAGGTTACCATGGATCTCAGATCAAAGGACTAATAATATACATTAGCATAAGTTAGAGAACTTGCCACTACGACTATCTAGTGGATTCTCTGAGTAGGTCTTTAGTTCTTTGTTTTCTAACAAGCACCCATCAATATGTACCCGTTTCGCATACGGTTGTTCATGGAATGGAGCAATATCCAACTCTTGAATTTATGCATCATTAGTGCAAGTTTATCTAGATCTTAGGGGTTTTATCTCATAAGATCCTATAATATAAAAGATCTAAAATCAAGACCTTGTAAGGCTTATTCCACGATCATCATCTAGTGCACAACCAAGTCTCATAGTCTTATATAATCTAAGGGCTTCATCCGATTGCTAGTGAAGTAAAAGAGAGCATAAGATAAAGATGGTCATTTAATGAATATCATTCAATTAAAGTTGTATCACGAGTGAAATAGTTTACATACCAATCCAATTGGCTTGCAGGGTATTATTCCAACAATCTACCATTTGCCTTAAAGCCAATTGCCCATAGTCTTAAGGTCTATCTTCTCAAGATGTCCTTGAAAGACTATTAGCATTTAAGGGTTTAGACAGTGGTTCAGCATTATTCTTTTTTGAGACAACTTTATCTACTCAGTTGTCATCTCTATCAATTGGTATCATATATTAAATGATAATGCAATTTTAGTGTTTGGATCACTGATGAGATCTTAACTCAAGTCTTAATTTATCTTCCAAAGACAATCATGGGCTCATGTATGCTAGGTACTATATCGAACCCTTGGATGAAGGTTTTATCCAAACACCTTTTTTTAAGATTTTCAAAACCACAAATTATTTCACCTCAGTAGTTATCTCAGTCGGTGCCTTATTGGAACTCTTCCAACTCACCATGCCACCATTAAGGCAAAATACTAATCCATAAGTGGATTTTAGATCATCTACATCAAATTAGAAGCTAAAATCTAAAAACTTTGTGAGTTTCAATTCTCCATTGCTGTATACCTAAAATAAGTCCTTAGTACTTCTCAAGTACTCATAGATTATTTTAACAGCCATCTAGTAACATTTACTAGAATATGATTGGAAACAACTTATAACATTTAGAGCGTGTGCCCAATTCAGTCTTGTACATTAAACAGCATACAATATGCTTTCTATAGTAGATGTATAAGATATGTATGACTTTCTATGTCTCTCGTTGTTAGTCTAAGGGGTCATAGACCTAGAGAGATGAAGACCATGTCGCAAAGGAAGAAATCCCCTCTTGGATTCTTCAATACTAAATCTTTTTAGTATCTTGTTAATGCACGGTGTTTAGGAAAGCCTCAGTATCCTCCCTGATCTATCTTTATAGATACGTATTCCCAATACATAGGATGCTTTCCCAAAATCCTTTAAGGAGAATTGTGTAGATAACCATGCTTTAGTACATTCTAACATTTCTTTCTCATTCTCAATGAGAAGAATGTCATCGACATAAAGCACAATAAACTTTATACTACTTCCACTAGCCTTTTTATGCACACAAGGTTCATACACCTTTTTGACAAAGGTAAATGATTTGACCATCTTATTAAAAATTAATGTTCCAAGTTAGCGATGCCAATTTGAGTCCATAAATAGATCTCTTGAGTTTGCAAACTTTTTGCTCACTCTTTTGGATGTAAAACCTTATCGTTGCTCTATATTGATTTCTTTTTCAATGTCGCCATTGAGGAAAGCAATTTTTACATCCATTTTCCATATCTCATAGTTATAATATGTGACTATGGCAAGTAAAATTAGAATAGACTTAGGCATTGCGATTGGTGCTAAGGTCTTCTTGAAATCAATACTTGATCTTTAAGTTTAACCTTTTGCTACTTGTCGCGTCTCAAAGGTCATTACCTCTCCATCAACTCCTAGTTTTTGCTATAGATCCACTTGCAACCAACAAAAACTATTCCCTATAATGGATCTAACAAAGTCTATACTTGTTAGAGTATATGAAGTTCATTTTGAATTTTATGTTATTTTGCTAATGTCCTGAGTCTATGTCTAACATAGCTTCCTTATAGGTTTTTGGACCATTATCAGATTAGCCCATTTCATGAAGGAATTTGAACCTTTCGGGTTGCTTCTTGATTTAGGTTTGACCTTCTTAGGGTTATGTGTAAGGCTCTTTGATATTTATTTATTTCTACCACTTGTGGGATTTAATGATCATCTTGAACTTCACCAAGTTCAACAATAACACCTTTTCTATCTCATAGAAATTCCTTTTCCAAAAAGGTAGTGTTCCTTGAAATAAAACATCTTCTATTCTAAAGGATCTTAAAAGTAACAACCTAAAGACTCTCTTGCGTATCCCACGAACTTGCACGAGGTCGATCTACTTTCCAACTTGTTTTGAACTATCCATCTCACGTAGGTGACAGACCCCCAAAACCATTGAATAATGATAAGAGGGTGCTTTGCCATACTACATCTAATGTGGCATCTTTGGCTCCGACTTTGAAGGTACTGCACTTAGTAACTTCGTTGTCGTCATTAAGGCGTATCCTCAAAAAGATATAGACACATCAAAGAAGTTCATCATGGAATGTACCATGTCTAACAAGGTATGGTTTCTCCTTTAGGCTACATTGCTATGTTGAAGTGTACCATGTGGAGTCTATTGAGAAAAAATCACATTCTTCTTTAGATAATCTAAGAATTCAATACTTAAGTATTTTCCCTTTCGACCTTATTAAAGAGATTTAATACTAAGTGTATTTCATACTAACTTTTAGTGGGACACATACATCTGTATGAATCTAATCCAAAGGATTAGTGGTATGCTCTGATTATTTCACAAAAAAAGCCTTGGTCAATTTTCCCTTCAAACAAGATTCATAAGTAGGAAGGTCTCCAATACCACTAACATTTAGTACTTTGAGAGCTTCTAACTTATTCATCCTATTTTTAAAAATATGCCCAATTCTTGCATGTCATTACATGGCATCTTCTTGGATATCTAATTTTCTTACTTTGTTGAAGCTGCATTAGTGATGGTAGAGAATCTAATATGTACAATTTTTTGTTAAGTGTACCATAAGCAACTAAAGAACTCATTCTTTAATGCCTTCAATCTCCCATTTGATATAGAAGAGTCAAATCCTTTGCTATCTAAAATGGAAATTGCAATAGTTCACAATAATATATGATACATTATAACAAAGATCCAATACAAATATGGAATTCTCTAAGTATAACTTATTATATGCTTTTGGTTTAAGTTGCAACTCTTGCTCATTTGCCAAGGCATTGGATTATATCCTCATTACTTAATTTTATTCTTCTTTTTATTCTTTACAACAACTTATAAAGAAATGCACCACATGCAATATCATACATCCATGAGGAAGAATTTATCCTTAAATGCACTTTAATAAAGTGTATGCCCTTCTCAAGGGTTGCAAGGTATTCCTTGCAATACCACTTCCCATGGCCTATTTCACCAAAGTAGAAACAAGTAAATATTAACTATATTCTCTACAATCTTTTTAACTCATTCAGATGCCTTTAATGGTTGTTTTCCCTTAGAGGAAAAATGTTTCTTCTTTTTACCTCCCTTTCTAGCACCCCTTAGGCCTATAGAATTGGAGGAGAAAATAAGTGTCAAAGGTTTGCCCTTATCATGGTAGTTTCCTTCTAGATCAACTCTTTCATCAATAAAACTCGATGAGGATATAAGGATCAAATCCTCATGGAGATCATTATCTATCACTATGTCCAAGTTGAAAAGCTTCTCCAAGTTTAGTCATCTTTAGACCATAGTCAATGACACATGACTTAACATTCATCCTAGCTTGAAAAATCTCCTTTGACAACATAAACGTCTCATACCTCGTTTGTTTTACAACTCTTGTAAACTTTAGCCAAGGTACTATTTATGTGTCATTGAGACTTTTGAAAGTTGTATGGATGCCATCATGAGAGTAAGGGATAAGATGATCCTAAACCCAATTTGTGAACATTTCACGTGTCTCTAAATCTACATTAATCCCAAAGGAATTAGGAGCACCATTATATAGGACCTATATCCGCTTCTATGAATCTAGAATAATTTTTGAGGTTAACTCAATCATGAAAACTTGGCCTGATTGGTTTATTGGTTCCAAAATAACGTTGAGTGGAATTTTAGTCATTCTTGAGATTTCACAAATCCTCAAAGATGAAAAAGAGAATATAAGCATGTGATTGAATTTAGATATTGAAAACATGTTCATGGTCTTTCAAGCATGTTTTTCTCTCATTATTTTATCAAATTCTTCATTTCCTAGAAGAAGTTAGGAAATCTCATTTTCTAGTGAGAATTAAGATTCTGAGGACTTGTAAGCGGATCCACAACTCGTGAGATATCAACAAACAATTGAAAGGTAAGCAACTTTTGCTAAGTGCATCTCATGCAACTCTTGATGTATTTTACCTCACTTTTCATGTAGACCTACGACTCATGTGACATCTACATTACTAGGTGTTAAGTTGAACTTACCAATCAAACTTCAATTCAAGATGGACCCACAACATCCCACGACTCGTGTGCCAATGTATGGGGGTTCTCAAATCAAATGTGCATCTTATGCTAAGTGTATGGTCATAGCTTTCTACTAGAAGTGTGACCCATGACTAATGAGACATCACACAAATGAAATAATGTTAGTTTCACCATGCCACATACTATTGGTAGAAGGCATGGATCAATGAAAACTTTTTTAATTTATATCCATTTTGAATTAGTATTTGAAAGCACTTAGACATTCCAAGTGGAGAAATTTTGCTTGCAAATATCTCATCATTTTATCTTCTTATTTAGGTTTTCTATATCTTAATCCATGAATCAAAATAGGATATGGAATGCATAAATACGTAAATGTGCCTAGCATGCTCCTAGGGAAGGATGACTATAAGCCTAACCAAGTGATACACTCAAAGTCATAAGTACCTCACTCGATTGATTTTAAATAGGTTGATTAAACTAAGCTATTACATAAGTGTATCCCATACATTCATGGGTCTTCAAGAGTCTCCATACCTCCATTGATCTCATTTGCTCCATGCAACATTTACAAGAAAAAGAAAACCTCACTCCTAGTAATTTTAGTCTCATAACCTTCATAAGATAGAACAAAGAGGCATGCAAGCCCTATTTAATACAACCCATTTCAACAACGTGAAATAAAAAAAAAAACTTGAAATAAATAAAATCAATATTAAAAGGCTCTTGGTCATCCCCATTCATTCATCATTCATTCAACAATTAAATGAAAAATAAAATAAATTAAGAATTGACATTTAATTCCAACAGTTAAAAGCTAATCTCATAAACAATTAATTGGCTAAGCAAAAATAAGCATAATCATTATGCATCTCATTTTTGCAACAATTGGAGATTAACTTAAACAAGATTTAAGAAGCTATCAAATATGTTAAATATAATTTTGAGAACTTGTACAACACTTGTGCACCTATCTAGCATGATTTGAATTAATTTTGGTCAATTAGGGAACACAAAATGAGCTTAAAACTCATTCCAACCAAAACTAGTCGCTGTTGACGTGTGGGCACATGGTTGGGCAGCAAGTGTGCTTGCTGCCCAACTTGTGTGCTGCCACAGTGTGGCAATACCCTTGTTTTGGGGTTGGGACTAAGTCAAGCTATTTTTTGCTCAACTTTTGTGCACAAAAAATTTTAGAACACTTCCTAAACATCAAATCACACATTATCAATAAAATTTCATATTCAAAAAACTTTCCAAAAATGAAATTTCAAGTGCTAAAACATGCTTCAAAAATCAAGTTAAAGTGAGAATCACATTCTTCCAAAATATTTCCAATCAAATCCATTCTAGTTGGATCTAAAAATGACCAAAACTCTTTTGATCAATCATCAACATGTTATATCAACATATAATATCATTTAATGCTAAATCAAAATTTAACATAAATAGCTATGAATTAAAACACACTAATCATATGAATTAACACTTAAATGACATAATAGCATATTTTCAATTCATCAATCAACGAGCCACATCCAACATCAACCAAACACTCCAATATATCATATGAATCAAGAATTTAGTGATTTTGATCAATTCATCACGTGAATCAATCAATCAAAAATCCAAATCATTGCATGAATTAGGCTTCGATACCATTTGAAGGCAAGAGTAGCACTAGAATCCAATAATTACAACTTCAAAAACTAAAATTAACTAGGCTACTCAAGCTACCAAGGATCTAAACTTGCTATAGATCTAGATTTGGTAAGAGGATTTCCTTGAATTGTTATTTTCCAAGGAGAAAATGGTGAACTTTTCACCAATCTAGAATTTGCCAAAAATCAACATAGTAGAGAAACAACAACCTTTGCCTGCTTTGAGATCTCAAAAATTCATGAAATTAAATCTGGATCTTCTCCACTCAATGATGAAGATTCTATGAAAAATTTGAGCAAAACTAAATCTTGATCTCCTCAAAAAAATTTGCCAAAATTGTTGCTCTACATAATGGATCTCCAAAGCAAGCAAACTCGATGTTCGATTCCATTGTGTGATCTCATCTTTGAAAAATTCCTTTCCCAAATTGTCACACCACCTTGTGAAAGGATTTCTTAAAATTGATCATTATAGAATACATAGGAGATATACTTGACATTCACAAAGATAAAGAGTTGAATCCCATTTTGGATCTCACAAACCTCTACACAAAGTAGCACATACCTAATCTCAACCCGAACGGCCCATTATGTGACAAAGGAAAAGTCAAAGCGTGAGGACAGGACATAAGGATACCATGGATCCTCAAGTTAAAGGACAAATAATATACACTAGCATAAGCTGAAAACTTGCTATTACTGACTTGCCACTATGGCTATCTAGTGGATTCTCTGAGTGGGTCTTTAGTGCTTTGTTCTCTAACAAGCACCCACTAATATACATTTGTATCTCACACGATTGCTTATGAAATGACGTAATATCTTACTCTTGGATTTATCCATCATTAGTGCAAGTCTATTCAGATCTTAGATTCTATGTCTCATAAGATCGTACGACTTAGAAAATTTAATATCATGACTATGTAAGACTTATTCCATGATCATCACTCAGTACATGACTAAGTTTCGTAGTCTTGTGTGATCTAATGGCTTTATCCAAATTCTAGTGAAGTAAAAGAGAGCATAAGATGAAGATGGCCATTTAATGAATATCATTCAATCTAGATTATATCACAAGTGAAATAGTTTACATGCCAATCTAATTGGCATGTAAGATACTATTCCAACATGCATATGGTTCTCACATTTTTAATTCATTACAAATAATGGAAAGAAGAATAAATCTTAAGTGATGGGGATATGATCTACCGCTTTGGAAAAAAAGTAAGAGTTGCAACCAAAGCCAAAGGCGTAAAATAAGTTAGACTTAGGGAATTCCTTACTTGTATTGGATCCTTATTATTATGTATTGAATCTTATTAAGAACATTATATCAATTCCTATTTTAGATAGTGAAGGATTTGATTTTTCAACATCAAATAGGAAATTGAAGGTAATAAAGAATGGTTCTTCAATTGCTATTGATACACTTAACAAAAGCTATACATTTTGGGTTCTCAACCATTACTAGTACATATTCAACAAAGTAAATGAAAATTAGATAACCAAGAAGAAGTCATCTTGTGGCACGCACAACTTGGACATATTTTCAAGAATTGGATAGATAGGTTAGAAGCTTAGAAAGCACCAAACAATAGTGACATAGAGGATTTTCCTATTTATGAATCTTGTTTAAAAGTAAAAATGACCAAGACTCCTTTTGAAGGATAAATGGAGTGAACTACAAGTCCTTTGGATTTGATCCATATAATCGTTTGTGAACCACTAAAAGTTAGTGCGAGAGAAGTCTAGTCTTACGTTATTACCTTCACTGATGATCATACTTGGTTTGAACATATCTATCTTATGAAGTACAAGTTCAAAGCTTTTGAAAAGTTCAAAAAGTATAGGAATGAAGCAGAAAAGCAACAAAGACTTAGTATTAAAGCTTTTCAAATGGATCGACAAGGGAAATACTTAAGTACTAAATTCTTGAATTATCTAAATGAGAATTGGATTCTTTTACGAGAGACTCCACCTAGCACACTCTAACAAAATAGAGTAGCTAAGAGGACAAATCGTACCTTATTGGACATGGTATGTTCTATGATGAGATTCATCGATGTGTTTATATCTTTTTGGGGATATGCCTTAGAAATGACAGCAAGGCTACTAAATATAGTACCCTCAAAGTTAATGCCAAAAATACCACATGAGATGTGGTATAGTAAAGCATCTTTTTACTCTTATTTAATAGCTTAGGGGTCCTACATACGTCAGGAAGTTAGTGAGAGATAAGTTGGATGTGAGATAGACCTTGTACAAATTTGTAGGATACCCAAGAGAGTCTTTGGATTATTATCTCTATAATCCCTTGGAACAAAAGCTATTTGTTTCGAGAAATGCCATTTTTCTAGAAAAGAAATTTCTATTAAATGGAAATGACATTGTCATTGAACTTGAAAAAGTTCAATATGATTATGTAATCCACCAAATGGAATAAACAAGAAAACATAAAAATCCTAGGACACAACCTCTAAAAAGGTTGGACTAGATCAAGAAGTAACTCAAAAGGTTAGGATTTTTTAATGAAATAAGTTAAATGGATAATTATCCAAAGATCTATGAGAAAGTATTTTGGACATAGATTCGAGACATTAGTTTGAAGCCATGAAATCCAAAATGGAATCCACGTATAAGCAAAAGCTAGGAGTCGATGGAGAGGTAACAACTTTTAAGGCAAGATTTATAACAAAATGTTACATTCAAAAATCTAGCATTAATTTTGAGGAAGCCTTTTCACTAGTGGCTATGCTTGAATCTATTAGGATTATACTTGCCATAGCTATATATTATGACTATGAGATATGAAAAATGGATATAAATACTGCATTCATCAGTGGAAACATTGAAGAAGAAATCTATATGGAGCAATAACAAAGTTTTATATCCAAATAGAGTGAGCAAAAGATTTGCAAACTCCAAGGTCCATTTATAGACTAAAATAAGCATCTCAAAGTTGGAACATATGTTTTGATAAGATGGTCAAATCACTTGGCTTTACAAAAAATGTGTATGAACCTTCTGCATATAAAAAAGCTAGTGGAGTTCAATATAATTTATTGTGCTTTATGTCAATAACATTATTCTCATTGGGAATAAGAAAGAAATATTGGTGTACTAAAGCATGGTTATCTTTAAAATTCTCTATAAAGGATTTGGAAAAAACATTCTTCATATTAGGAATACGAATTTATAGAGATAGAACAAAGAGGATATTAGGGCTTTCCCAAGCCCTATGCTTTGAAAAAAGTACTAAAGAGGTGTAGTATAGAAGAGTCCAATAAGAAAATCCTTTTTTAGGACATGGTCTTTGTCTTTTCAAGTTAATGACCCCTAAGACTAAAGACAAGCAAGAAAGAATGTCCCACATACCTTATACACCTGCTATAGAGAGCATAATGTATGTTTTTCAATATATGAGGATGGATGTAGCACACACTCTAAGCATTATAAGCCATTTTCAATCTGATATTAGTGAATGTCACTAGCAAGCCGTAAAGCAATCCTAAAGTACTTGAGAAAAACTAAAGATTTGTTTTTGGTATATGGTAATAGAGAATTGAAACTTGAAGGATTTTTGAATTCTAGTTTCCAATCCGATAAATATGACCTCAAATCTACCTTAGGATTTATATTTTGCATCAATGGTGGTATGGTGAGTTGGAAGATTCCAATCGAGATGCCATGACTAATTCTACCACTGAGGTGGAATATATTATGTCTTTAGAAATCGTAAACAAGGGTATTTAGATGAAAAACTTAATCCAAAAGTTGGATGTAGTACCTAGCATACAAAGGGCCTATGGTTGTCTTTTGAAGACAACTTAGGACTTGAGTCAAGATCTCATTAGTAATCCAAGCACATTATGAGGTGTTATCATTTGATTCGAGAGATTAATGATAGAGGTGACATTCAAGTGGAGAGTATAGCCTCAGAAGAGAATGTAGTAGACCCACTGACTAAACCTCTAAGCAAAAGGTCTTTGAAGGACATTTTGAGAATATGGGCCTTAAGATTATTTGGAATTGGCATTAGGGCAAGTGGGAGATTATTAGAATAGTACCCCATAGCCTATTATGTTGGCTTGTAAAACTATTTCACTTGTGATAAAATCTTAATTGAATGATAATTTTATTAAATGGCTATCTTCATCGTATACTTATTTTACTTCACTTACATTTGGTTGAAGTCCCTAATTGACACAAGGCTATGGAACTTGGTCACATATATGATGGTGATCATGAAACAAGTCTCTATGATCATAATTTTAAATATTCTAACTCATAGAATCTTATGAAATAGGGCTTCTAAGATTTGAATAGATTTGCACTAATGATACATATTTGAAGGAGTTAGATATTGCTTCGTTACATAGGCAATCTATGTTAGACATAAATGCATATTAGTGGGTGCTTGTTAAAAAACAAGTTCATTGAAGACATGTCCGAAGAATCCACTAGATAGCTAAAGTGGTAAGTCGATAATAGCAAGTTCTCAAGCTTATGCTAGTGTATATAATTAGTCCTTGGCCCTGAGGATTCATGGTAACTATGTGTTTATGTCCTTGTGCTTTGACTTTTTTCTAACGACATAGTGGGTCATCTAGGGTTGAGATTGTGCATGGCTACTGAAGCGTAAAGATTTGTGAGATCTAAGATATGATTCATCTCCTTATTATTGTGAAGGGTGAGTACTTCTCCTATGTATTCTATAATGACCAATTCTAAAATATTCTTGTGCAAGGTAATATGACATTTGGAAAAGGATTTTTCCAAAGATGAGATCATAAAGGGGAATCAATCATTACAATGTAGAAACATAGTAATCGAGGCTATTAGGAAGCCGACAGATATCTTGTCTTAGGCCTCTTTTGGGAGATAAGAAATGGAAGGATTGTATTTGTATGGCAAGCATAGTGCTAAAATGGTTTATTGAGACATATTTATTTACCCAATTAGTTAGGCTCCATGAGCTTGCTACTAGACATCGACTATAGAGATTAGATACTCTTCAATTAATGGAAATTAATTGAAAGAATTATTAGTTTAAAAGAGTTTAAACTAATGTGAATATTCTTATATTCAAAATATCAAAATGAGTTGTAAACCCATGTCCAATGAATGGATAAACCTAATGGATTACACACAGAAGCCTAAAGATAGTTCTTACTTGATAGGAAGAATTTTTTAATGAGTTAGAAAATTCTACCTAAGCATTTTTAGAGAGAAAATGGTTGACTATTTTATTGGTTATATTGACTTGATTAATTTAATTGTTAAATTAATCAAAATAATTTAAGGAGTTGAATTAGGCCAATTAAATTAAAGAGTTAATTTAATTGGTGCCATGTGACAATTAATTAAAATTAACTTAAGGTGTTAAATTGAAACTAATTAACTTAAAGAGTGAAGTTAATTGACTTAAGGAGTTAAGTCAATTTTATTAATTAAATTAAAGATTCAATTTAATTAAAATGAGAGTTTTGATTTTGGAGGAAAATCAAATGAAGGAGTTCATTTGAATCTAATTTAGAGTTAATTTGCATTACATTTCATAAGATAAGATGCAGATGCTAGTTCAATGCAAATGCATATGAAATTTAAATTTACATGCAAGTTGGCAAGTTGGCAAGTTGGCATCCAAATAAGCATGGGAGGTATGTTAGGGGGTGTTTGTTTGAAAACAAGTTCATTGAAGGCTCATTCCAAGAATCCACTAGATAATCATAATAGCAAGCTCTCCAACTTACCTTAGTACATATAATTAGTCCTTAGACCTAAGGATCCATGGTAACTTTGTATATAGATCCACATACTTTGACTCATTCTTGACTAGATTGCAAGTCATTCGAGTTGAGATTAGGTATGAGCTACTTAGATATGAAGGTTTGTGAGATCTAAGATAGGATCTATCTCCTCGCCGTTGTGAAGGGCGAGTGTATCTTCATTGTACTCTATAATGATCAATTCCAAAGTATCCTCACTAAGGCAGTATGACAATTTGGAAAAGGAGTTTTCTAGATATTTGGTCGTAAATTGGAATCGAACATTTGGAATAGAAACATGGTAATCAAGGCTATTAGGAAGCCAACAAATATCTTGCCTTAAGCCTTTTTCGAGAGATATAAGGCAGGAGGACCATATTTGTATGGAAAGTGTAGAACTAGAATGATTAAACAAGAGCACATTCATTTTGTCTAATTAGTTAGGCTACATGGGCTTGAGGTTAGACGTCGACCATAGAGATTGGATACTCTTCAATTAATGGAGATCAATTGGATTGAGTTATTAGTTTAAATGAGTTTAAACTAATGTGAATATTTTGATACTCTAAGTATCAAAAGAGTTGTAAGCACATGTCCAATGAATGAGAGAACCTAATAGGTCACATACAAAAGCCTAAAGGAAGTTCTATTTAATGAAGGAAATTTTCTAAGAGTTAAAAAAAATTCCACATGACTGATTTTGTGGAGAAAATGGTTGGCTAATTTTTAGTCATTTTGGCTTGATTGATTTAATTGTTAAATTGGACAAAATAATTTAAGGCGTTAAATTAGATCAATTAAATTAGGAAGTTAATTTAAATGACAATTTGTCAAGTTAACTTAAGGAGTTAATTTAACTCCTTCTATCTTAGGGTGTTAAGTTAAGACTAACTAATTAAACTAAGGAGTTAATTTAATTAATGTGAGGAAATAGTTTTGGAAGGAAATTCAAATGGAGTTCATTTGAGGTGCATTTATAATTAACTTGGATAACATTTCATGAGATGAAATAAAGACTCCAAATGAAATTCAAAATATAAGTAAAATTCACATTTCACATGCAAGTGACCTTGCTTAGTGGGCATCCTACCTCATGGGAGATGTGATGCCAACTTGCATCACACCTACTAATCTATAAATATAGGCATGGCTGGCCACATGCTTTGATTCATGCTAGATTCTCTTTTTTCCCTCCAAAAGTGGAATCCACTCATGTGTTGAAGTTTCACACGTTTTCTTCACCTTCACCACCAAATTTCAGCCTTCATCTCTTCTTCATCCTTTAGTGATCCAACTGACTAGAGGTTGGTAGGAGCTTACCTTAGGTGTGTGGATCATTTCTTTGGAGGCTTCATATTTGGGAAGCTAAGCTCTTGAAGATCCACTGTAGTATAGATTGTTTAAAGGCTATTTTAGTGCACTTGCTAATTTTGCTTTTGTTGAAATTTTTACTGGAGATCCTCAAGGGTGTTGAGATGTTGCTATCCAAATTTCAGCTAAATTGGAGGTGACTACTATGGCAAATGTTGCCAGTTCTCTGCTACACTTGGAAGAGATAGTTTTGAAGAGTTCAACATTATCATTCTTCTTACCTTGGTTTTAAGCAATCAAGGTATTTTTCCTTATCCAATCCATTTTAAGAGCATGATTTGATCCTTGGATGAAGTGGTATGAAATTTTGACTTGGCTATTTTTGCTTTATAACTTGGATCCTTGTGTTACACTTTACTTCAAAAAATAATACAATTCTTGCCTGATTCATCCATCGGGGTACATTCAGGTATTATAGGCACTTATCATAGAGGTAAATCACTTTTCTTTCAGCAGGGCATGAAAACTAATGTGATAAAACTTATTAAAAAATGTGATGTGTGTTAAAGAAATGAGCATGAGAATGTAGCATACCTATTGCAACCTTTGTCCATACCCATTCAATCATGGTCTCATATTACTATGGACTTCTAGAGGGCCTATCTAATTCTGAGGGTAAAAACTTTATATGGGTCATAGTTGATTGAAGTCACATGTAGCTATAGGATTCGATTATCAAAGCATAAAAAACATAAAATAACTAGGATACATATGATAACAATGATCTAAACATGCCATTGCTTTAGATTTGGTATGAGGATTACCTTGTTTTTCTCAAAAATGAAGGAATCTAGAAGAGACACTTCAATTCCTTGAAACTGCTTACCAGTGGCACAAAAGAGTAGCGAAATGATTTCCCTAATCAAACAAATTTTTTTTAAGCTGAAAATTTAACTAGAACACCTCAACACCTTGATGGATCTACAGTTTAAAAATTAGCTCAATTAGAACTCAAAAAAGGTCCCCCAGAACTACCTCCAAGTTGTTGCCAGAAACCAGATCTCCCAAAGGCTAGCAATCTAATTTTCTTGTCTCTATTGTTAAGATCCACACACTAATGCAATAACCAATTTTCATCAATATTATATGGAGAATATAGAGGAGAAATGAAAGGATGAATGCTTGATTTGGAGGTAGGAGAAGAAGAGAAGTGAAGCTTCAGCATATGAGGTAACATTTGGAGTTAGAGGGAGAATAAGAGAATATAAGTCTAGCTTGCAAATCACACATTCAATGTATGTGGCTACCTATCTCTCTACACCTATATATAGTGAGAGGATGGTGTGATGCCAAGGTGGCATCACAATTTCCTTAAGGTGACTGCCAACTTGCAAGTGAATTTGATTTTTTTCGACAAGTGAATTTCATTTAGAATCTTCATTTCATCCCATAAAATGTTATCCAAATAAATTCTAATGCCACACCAAATGAACTTTTCATTTGAATTTTCCCTCAAAAACTAATTCTCTATTTTCATTAAATTAAACTCCTTTAATTTAATTAATTACCTTAGCTTAACTCTTTAAGTCAATTAGCATATCTCTTTAAGCTAATAATTCTTAACTTAACTCCTTAGGTTAACTTGACCAATTGATGGTCATGTGGCACTAAATAATTAAATCCTTAATTAATTGGTCTAATTTAACTTCTTAAATTAATTGGATCAATTTAACTCCTTAAATTGACCAAGCCAAAATGACCACAACTTGTGTTAGTCGGTCAATCTCCAAATTGGTCAAGTAGGAACATTTCTAACTCCTTAAAAGATTCCCTTTCATCACCTAAGATATGCAATTTGCTTTTGTGTGCAACCCATTTAGTTCTACCATTCATTGGACATAGGCTCACAACTTTTGGTGACTTTAGAATATCTAATATTTATATTAGTTTAAACTCCTTAAACTAATCGACTCAATTCAATTAATCTCCATTAATAGAAGAGCACCCAATCTCCATAGTTGATGCCCAACCCAAGCCTGTGGAGCCTAACTAATTGGATAACATGAAAGCTTTGGGGGGACCATTCTAGCTTTACGCGTACCATGCAAATACAGTCCTTCCATCTCCTATTTCCCAAAAAGGTCTAGGGTGAAATATTTGTTCGCTCCCTAATAGCCTCGATTCTATGTCTCTATTCAAATGTTCAACTTCACTTTATGACTCATCTTTGGAAAGCCCTTTTCCAAATTATCATACTATATTATATAAGGAATTCTTAGAATCAATCATTATAGAATATATAGGAGGTATACTCGTCCTTCACAACAATAAGGAGTTGGATCCTATCTTGAATCTCACAAACCTCCATGTCTAAGTAGCTTATGCCCAATCACTAACCAAATGACCTGCTATGTGGCCAGGAAAGAGTTAAAGCTTGATGACCTAAACACATGGTTACCATGGATCCCCAGGTCAAAGGACTAATTGTATACACTAGCATAAGTTGGAGAACTTGCCATTACCAATTTGCCACCTTGGCTATCTAGTAGATTCTTTGGTTGGGCTTTCAATATTTTGTTCCCAAACAAGCACCTACTAGTATGCACCCATATCTTGTATGACATTGCTCCTGAAATGGAGCAATATCCAATACCTTAGATTTATGCATCATTAGTGTAAGTTTATCCGAATCTTAGATGTCCTATCTCTTAATATCTTACAACTTGGAAGATTTACGTTCACGATCATATAAGACTTATTTCATGGTACACCACCCAGTGTGTGACCAAGTTTCACAGTCATGTGTGATTTAAATGCTTTAACTAAATACCAATGAAATAAATATAAGCATAAGATGAAGATGCCCATTTGATGACTACCATTCAGTCATGATTATATCAAAAGTAAAATAGTTTACAATGCCAATCTAATTGGCTTGTGGGGTATTATTCCAATAATCTCCCACTTGCCCTAAATCAAATTCACATAGCCTTAAGACCCTATCTTCTCAAGATGTCCTTTAAAGACCTTTTGCGATAAAGGTATGGTCAGTGGATCTGCTATGTTCTTTTTCGAGACAAATCTCTTTACTTAGATGTCACCTCTATCAATAATCTCCCAGATCAAATGATATCACCTCAAAATATGCTTGGATTGCTTATGAGAACTTGACTCTTTAGCTTGCACTACTGCTCTATTGCTATCATAGAAGATAACCACTGGCTCAGCTATATTTAGCACTAAATTCAACTCTTAGATGAAGTTTTTTATCCAAACACCTTTCGTTGTGGCTTCCAAAGCTACAATGTACTCTACTTCAAGGGTTAAATCAATCATGGTATCTTGCTTGGAACTCCTCTAAGTCACCACACCACCATTGTGGCAAAATATAAATCTTAAAGTAAATTTGAGATCATCTATATTGAATTGGAAACTAGAATCCAAAAACCCTTTGAGTTTCAATTCTCCACTGCCATACACCAAAAACAAGTCCTTAATCTTTCTCAGGTACTTAAGGATTATTTTAATAGACATCCAATGACTTTCACCAAGATTGGATTAGAAGTGACTTGTAACATTTAGAGCATGTGTCATATTCGCTCTTGTATATTAATGACATACACTGTACTCCATCTAACAAACACATAATGTATGTAGTATATTTTTTATCTCTCGTCATTAGTCTCATGGGTCATAGATTTGTAGAGTTGAATACCATGCCCCATAGGGAGGAATCTCCTCTTGGATTCTTCTATACTATATCTTTTTAGTATCTTGTCGATGTAAAAGGTCTAGGAAAGCTCTAGCATTCTCCTCGACCTATCTCTATAGATACATATTCCTAATATGTAGGCTGCTTCTCCCAAATATCCTTTATGGAGAATTAAGTAGATAAGTAAGCTTTAGTACACTCTCAAATCTCTCTCTTGTTCCTAATGAGAAAAATGTCATTGACATAAAGCACAATAAACTATAGACTACTCCTACGAGTCTTTTCTATACACATAAAGTTCATACATATTTTTGACATAGCTAAACGATTTGACTGTCTTATCAAAATGTATGTTCCAACTCTAGGATGCCTGTTTAAGTCCATAAATGGATCTTTAGAGTTTGCAAACCTTTTGTTCACTCCCTTTGGAAATGAAATCTAATGGTTGCTTCATGTGATTTCTTTTTCAATATTACCATTGAGAAAGGCAATTTTTACATCGAGTTTCCATATCTTTTCATATCTCATGGTCATAATATGTGACTATGGCAAATAAAATATAAATACACTTAGGTAATGTGATCGGTGAAAAGGTTTTCTTGAAATTGATACTGAGTTTTTAAGTGTAACCTTTCGCCACTAATTGCACCTTAAAGGTCATTACCTCTCAATCGACTTCTATCTTTCACTTATAGGTCCACTTGAATCCAACGGGAACCATTCCCTCTAATAGATCTACTAAATGCCATACATTGTTGGAGTACATGGAGTCTATTTCGGATTTCATGGCATTAAACCAATTTCTCAAATTTATGAAAGAGGTGTAATGCTAATGATCTAATTTAAAACATTTAAAAACTAAAATATAAATTAGATTACACAATTCCAAGATCTAAATCATGCCTATATAATGGATTAAGGTCAGATTGTTACATCTTAAGCAAAAATCCAACCAAAACATAAAGTTGTGCTTCCTTTCCTGAAAGCAGACTACTTCTGATGCAATAAGGTGTGAATAACTTTTAATTGGGCAAATCACCTTGGATTCAAGCCAAATCTGGGCCAAAATTTTCCAACTCAATGGAGAATGTTCAATAACAAATTCAGTTCCAAAAATCCTCTGGAAAGACCTTGAATAGAGTCCATAAAATCACTACTGGAATAGAGGATCATAAAAAACAAGCAATCCGAAATTCATCTTACCTCTAATACCAAAGTCCACACATCAATGGACAATCCTTTTCTCCTTAATTCAACTAGAAAAACTAAGAAAAGAGCTTGGATAGAGGCCAAAAATTGTGAGAGAGGTAAAGAAGAGAGTGAAGCATCAACTCATGAGAAAATCACTTTTGGACAGAAATTTTGGATCTAGATTTTAGATGCACAAAATGTGTGAATGATCTTAGGTTGGCCACCCCCTCTCTATATCTATATATAGAGGGAGGATGGTGTGGTGTCAAGATGGCATCACACCTTTCTCAAGGTTAGGGGGGAGGCACACCTAAGCATGCCAACTTACAAGCTTCTTGCAAGTTGCATGTTAATTTGTGTGAATTTGATTTTCATTTGGAATCTACATTTTATCTTATGAAATGTCCACTAAATAAATTTTAATTCCACTCCAAATGAACATTTCATTTGAATTCTCCCTCTAAAATCAATTCTTCATTTTAATTAAATTGAAGGTTTTAATTTAATTAAACTTTAACTTAACCTTTAAGTCAACTAACTTAACTCTTTAAGCTAGTTTTTGTTAACTTAAGTCTTTAAGTTTACTTGACCAATTGATATTCATGTGGCACCAAATTAAATTAACACTTAATTTAATTGGTCTTAATTTATTTCCTTAAATTAATTAGATCAATTTAACAATTAAATTGATCAAGCCAAAATGACTAAAAATTGCATCAATTGAGTTCCTCAATTTTTGACCACCTTGGAATTCTTCTAACACTTTTTTCTCAATATTTAGGACTGCCAATTAGCTTTTGTGTGTGCCATTAAGTTCTACTGCTCATTGGAGATGGGCTCACAACCTTTGTGACTTTAGAATATCATATATTCATGTTAGTTTAAACTCCTTTAAACTAACGACTTAATTCGATTGATCTCTATTAATTGAAAAGTATTCAATCTCCATAGTCGATGTCCAACCTTAAGCCCATGGTGCCCAACAATTGGCTGAATGATGCTTTTGGTGAATCATTCTAGCTTTACTCGTATATGCAAATATGGTATTTTCATTTTCTATGTCTATGAAAGAGGCCTAGGGCAAGGTATTTGTCAGCTCTCTAATAGCCTCAATACTATGCATCTATTCTTAATGTACAATTTTAGTTTTTGACCTCATCTTTGAAAAACCCTTTCTCTTATTTGTCATACTGCCTTAGCCAAGGACTCCTTAAAATTGATCATCATAAAACACATAAGAGATGCACTCACTCTTCATAAATACGAAGAGTCTGATTCCATCTTGGATCTCATAAACCTTCATATCTAAGTAGCTCATGCCCAATCACTACTAGAATGCTTGCTAAGTTGCCAAAAGTGGATTCAAAGCATGAGGACCTAAACACAAGGTCACAATAGATCCTCAAGTCAAAGGACTAATTATATATACTATCATAAGTTGGAGAACTAGCTACTACCGATAAGCTACTATGGCTATCTAGTGGATTTTTTAGACGAGTCTCCAATACTTTGTTCTCTAACAAGTACCTATATTTCATATAGTTTGCTCGTAGAATGGAGCAACATCCAACTATTAGATTATGCATTGTTAGTACAAGTTTATCCAAATTTTAGACGTCTTATCTCACAAAATTCTGCGACTTGTGATATTTAAGATTGTGACTGTGTAAGACTTATTTTATGATCACTACCTAGTGTGTGAGCAAGTCCTATAGTCTAGTGTGATCTAAGGGTTTCAACCAAATGCCAATGAAATAATATAAGCATAAGTTGAAGATGGCCATTTATAAAAAATATCATTCAATCAAGATTATATCACAAGTGAAATAGTTTTCATGCCAATCTTATTAGCTTGTGGGGTACTATTTCAACATTCTATATATAACATGGCTTCCTCATAGGTTTTTAGATTGTTATCCGATTTGCTTGTCTCATGAAGGAATCTGAACCTTTTGGGTTGCTTCTTGATTTGGTCTGTTTTTCTTAGAGGTTGTGTGCAAGGCTCTTGATGTTCACTTGGTTTCTCCACTTGTGGGATTTAATAATCATCTTGAACTTCATCAAGTTCAACAACAATGCCATTTTTATGTAATAGAAATCCCTTTTCTAAAAAGTGGGTATTCCTTAAAATCAACATCCATTGTTCTGAGGGATCATAAAAGTAATGACATAAAGACTCTCTTAAGTATCCCACAAACTTGCACAAGGTAGATCTACTATCCAACTTGTCTCTCACTAACCCCCTGACGTAAGCGAGAGATCCTTAAACCTTTAGATAATGGTAAGAGGTGCTTTGCCATGCCACATCTCATGTGGCATTTTTGGCATTAACTTTGACGGTATTACATTTAGTAGTCTTACTATCGTTGTTAAGGCAAATCCCCAAAAGGATATAGGCACATTGAAAAAAATCATCATGAAATGTACCATGTCCAACAAGGGATGGTTTTTCTTCTTAAGTACTCCATTATGTTGGGGTGTGCCAAGTGAGTTTATTAAGAGAGAATCCCATTCTACTTTAGTTAATCTAAGAATTCGGTACTTTAGTATTCTCCCCCTTGATCCAATCAAAGAGTTTTAATACTAAGTCCCTATTACTTTTCTACTTCATTTCATATACTCTTTGAACTTTGCAAAGCATAGAACTTATACTTCATAAGATATATGTGTCTGAATCAACTATAATCATCGATAAAGGTGATGAAGTAAGAATATCCTCCTTTCACACTAACTTTTAGTAAGCCACAAACATCTATATAGATTAAATCCAAGGGACTTGTGGTATGCTCCATTTATCCTATAAAAGGAGCCTTAGTTATTTTTCCCATCAAACAAGATTGGTTGAATGAGTAGGGCAATGATTGTAGGATCAAATCCATATAGAGATCGTTGTCCATATCCACATCAAGTTATCCAAGCTTGTTGATGAGTCCAATTAGCTTAAGCCCATGGTTATGGACACTAGAACCCTCTATTATCCTACACCTAAAGAGCTCTCTTGACAAAGCTAACCTTTTATGTCTTGTTTGGACACCATACAACTCTTGTAGGTGTGTATAGATCCCACTTGCATATCTCATATGCTTATGAGTCTTCTAGATCTCATTGGTCATCAATGCCATGATGCGGCACCATGCTTGTAAATTATCATCTACAAATTAACGAGCTATTTGGTTTCATTTCCACACTCTATTTCTACGTTTTTTGCTATTCCAAAAATGAAACACATCACCTTTTACACATTTTCGCCCAACGTCATTTTTATTTTTATTTTCAAAATACATTTTCCAGTAACCTATATATCTTCTCCCAATAACTATTACAACAAAAAAAAATCTTTGTTACGCTTGAAAATATGTAGCTAAAGGCTAAACTTTGTAGCAAAAAGCCTTTTGTTATGAATTTGCTATGGATTTGATGTTGTAAACAATACAGCCGTAACTAATACTTTGTTATGAGAATAACCCGTAGCAAATTTGTTTTGCTACGACATTTTATAGCTATTGTTATAATGCGATATTTGTAGCAAATAAGTGTTAAAAAATCTACCTTTTCGCTACACATTAGATGATCATAGCAAAAAATTATGTTTGTTACAACTGAAACCTATAGCAAATAAACTAAAAATAGTTGAAACTACATTTGTTAGGGTTTCATTTTGTGTAGCAAATACTATTTAAGAATCTTTTTAATTTTATTTCTAGATATTAAAAAACCTATATATAGTATAACAAGAGACCAAAATTCCATGATATCCATAATCACATAATGAAAATATGAAAATCGTAACCATAGTTTTTCATCAAAAAACAAATAGTATATTTTCATAACAAGTCCCATCAATATAGTATCTACATAAACAAAACATTAAATTGTACAAGTTAGTAAGTCTGTAAGTACTAATATCATATTTGGAAGCTAGAGGAGTATATGTCATTATCGACAAAAAGCTTAGAGGAATACATTTTCATTGGCAAAAAAATTAACTAGCTATCTAGACTACTTGTCAAAATATGTCCATGTGCATATATTCTTGTTACATCTCCATGACCTGTGACAAAACCAAATAAAGTATGTGAATATATGAAATCATAATTTCTCCTAAACTTCTACTAAATTGATGGAATACAAAAGGATAAGTAGAAGTCTCACACATACATTAGCAAGTCCCATCCAATGCATTTATGCACAACTTCTCCAATAGTCTTCAAACCATATCGAGGAATAAGTAATTTGGCATTAGGTATCAAAGCTTTTTCCACATAAATTTTCATATATGCGGGTTTTTCTCCATCTTCAGCAAACATCACATCAACAAAAATGCCATGCATCACAATTGTTTTGGGTATTTCATGACAAAATACATGTACACGTGGCCCAACCTAAATAAATATCATTTTATTAAAATGAGTAATGAAAGAACATAAGGATTCAAATTGGACAAAATAAAATCAAGAAAAGCAATGATGTTGTCGAACAAGGACAAGTTGAACAAAGAGATTCATAACTTCGAAACTTCCATAATCTAATAATTGTGAATTCCAAACAAAAAAAGAACTAAAATTTCATTTATTCTTTCAACCAACAAGAACTTAAAATGAAACTATAATATAAGAAATTGACAATTTATAAACTAGATCAAAATATGGTACAAGTGACTTGAACCAATACAAATAAATATATACAAATAAGCTAGAAAGCTAAAGTATAAGAAGTAAAGAAATGGCAAAACAATCTAGCAACATAAACCATAAGAAGAATAAAGCCACTAACAACCTTCAAATTCTCAAGTATTAATCATATGTTGATTATTTATCCTAAGCATGTCAAATGTTTGAACACTTCATAAGTATCTGAAGTTTTTTTCAAAGAAAAAAAAAAGATTAATAGTAGTAGTAGTAGTAGTAGTAATAACAATGTTTACTACTACTACTACTACTACTACTACTACTACTACTACTACTACTACTACTAATAATAATAATAATAATAATAATAAGAAGAAGAAGAAGAAGAAGAAGAAGAAGAAGAAGAAGAAGAAGAATACAAATAATAATAATAAGATAATTAACAATAGTAATAACAATAATAATTATTATTATTTATTATTTTCCTAGCACTTAATAATAGTAATAACAATAATAATTATTATTATTTATTATTTCCCTAGCACTGAAGTCCCTGGCATCTTCATAATACAAATTATCAAGATGATGATGATGATGATGATGAAGATAATACAAATGATCAAGACAATGATGATGATGATAATACTAATACTAGTAGTAGTAGTAGTTCTATATATGCTCGTATAAGTACTAGAAGCCAAACATATACATATATACTAAAAAAGCACACAAATGCATTCATAAGTCGTAAATTCATTTGACAAGAAAAAGAATAAGTGCTTGTTTTCACCATTTTTTGTATGCTTACTAGTAACATTTTTTTTACCTACTATTTCTCTAAACTTTTTTGTTCCTCAAAGGCCTCCCCAACCCTTTTGCACAATATCTTCAACACTTTATTTCAGATGCTTGCAAAAGGAAAGAAAATTAAATTATCTTGAAGTACAAGGAGAGAAAGAATAACATGATCAGAATAGGTTCAGAATATGTTGCCAACCAAAAGAGAATTACAGGATGAGAAGGTTTTAGCAAAATTAAAACAAGGAAGTACTAACTTCCCTTGCAATTTTCCAAAATGCAAAATAAAATTAATTAGACTTCAAAAAATGCAAAGAGATTGTCTCTTCACAAATGAGTCAATGTGGCAACCTTAAATTCAATTTGCACCAATTAAGCTCACGTAAAGGCTGGCCCACCGGAATCAATTCAATTTCAAAAGCCCATAAAGATCAAAATTAAGGTGGAATTGAAGGCCAAATTGCAGCTTGCTCCCATTAAATTAGTTCAATAAACTGGCACATTGGTTGGGCTCATAAAAGGCTACCCAAATGTACCAGGTTCATCTCCCATTTTTGTAAAAAGAGGTACTAATTAGTAAACCAACCCAGGTTTGATTCCTTCTCCTCACAACTTCTTCACATATCTGAGCGCTCTACCACCAGTAGTTACAAGAGCTAAATCCCAATTCAAACAAAATGCCACAAAATATCAGGAAATTGCCATGTAGCAGAATCTAGACTAAAGTAATTAAATCCAAGGTAGTGCTATAGAAAAATTTGCTGTTAAAAGAAAAAAGATGTTGCCACAAGCTCGCCACAGTCTAAAAAAATAAAAACAAGATCCCGAGCAAATTCAAGTATGCCAAACAGATTGGACAATAGAGAACAGTAGAAATAGAAATAGAAATAGAATCCTAACACCAGCACATTCTGTTCCTATATTCTAAAAATAAGCATCATAAGAGAGTAGCTGCCACAAGCATGAAGTAGCATTCCAATCATAGACATAGGAGATATTCCCCTTTAGTTTATACTTTTATTTTTTGTATGAACTATTATTTTTTGTAACAAACATTAAAATGGTCAATTTGGCAATATCAAACAAATGAGCAAAACAAAGATCAAATTAACATCTTTGAATTCAATCATCAAATTTCTAAATAGCCCTATCATATCTCCAACCTCCATAAATCTTACGTAATTATCACTCACAACAACTATAATACCATAACCCATTCCAGCCTATCAAAACTTATCCTATAGTAGCAAAAGACATTAACAAAAATTCAGAATCTGAGTTCAAGATTTGCATTGGCAAAGTAAAGCTTGTAACATTTTCTATAAAATTGCTACAAAATGAATCTAGACAGCAATAGAAATGCAACAACAGGTTTCCAAACCTATCCAAACCCCTTTAAGCAGCAAGTTATGAAAAATTGGCAAAACAAGCACGACTGTTTCTATACCAAAATTTATTAATTCAAAAATAATAGGAATCACAGTTGCATCCATAAAATGCAACAATCACAAAATAGTTCTACAACAAGAGTCAAAGATAAGAGGAACGCTACTCCTTATTTCTAGGCCATCTTGACCTCCGTCTGCTCTGAATTTCCACTTCACGATGAGCCCATTCATTCTCAAATTCTACTCTATAGAAGTTTTAAGCATCATGTGCATTTGAGAATATATCCTTGAAATATATGTCTCACAGAGTATCATTATCTGAGACTTCATCACAAAAATAAGAAAGGTAAATGCCATAGGGGAAATTGATAGGAGGAAGAATTTGGAGTGGGGTGGGGATCTAGGAGAATGATATGAAGTAGATTTATATAGAGAGTTAAACGATAAATAGAAAAGGGGGACTTGAGCATAGTATTTTAGGAGTAGCTGGAGAGTAGAAAAGGGGGCTGGGCTTTAAGAGATTGCTTGAGAACATGAGAGAAGGGCAGCAGAGGATAACTTACCATCAACAACATGATAACTATCATCAAAAAATCTATTGAGGTCATGAAAGCACAGACCATCTGTATTAACATAAATAGAATTAACCTAAGTATTCACAATAGATTTATCAAATTATACATTTTTCTCCCCGTCATCATTATCAACAACTACCACATTATCATTATTAATTTCAACATCCTCCACCTCATTAGTAACCAGTTCTTTCATCACAAGAAGCTCAAAATAATTTCCAATAGAGTTTAAAATGTTACCATCACAATTTTGAACCACATTTGTACGACATTCAAAATCATTAACATTCTAATAATTAATTCCTGATGCCTTATTCTTGCTAGCTTTGTGAAAACCTTTATCAATAAGAACGGTAAATGAATTTCTTACCTCAATGGGAGTCTTATTCTGGACTATTTTTTCAAACTAATCCAAGCCACTAGGACCTTTTTTATCTTCATGAACAATTGGAAGTTTCCCTTTGTTGGATGTGGTTTTGTCAGCCACGCGAGATGTCCAACCCTATTTATGAAAATGAGTTAAACACGAGAAATATACCCAAAAATAAAATGAAAAATTAAACATGAGAAATTTACCCTCCACTATTCTACTAAAATTTTCAACACTTTCATGCTCCAAACCTAAAATCCCCAAATAGGTCAGAACTAATACCATTGCCACAAGTTTCGGAGTCTCAACCCTAAAAAGAACTCTAGCAAAGGATAATGTCATAGACTTAGGGAAATGAAAAGCGAAAATGCTGGGAAACCTGCCATCTAGCTATTTAAAGTGGATTTTGAAGAATCTGAAAGTAAGTGACATGGAGAAGTTGGCAAAGCTAGCCGATGAAGTGCTGAGCAAGCAGGCTTATAAAGACCAAATTAAGTGGGAGTTTACTGAGAAAATCCTCAACAGCAATGCAGTGAGCCCTTCTTCCTATCAAAATGAGAGCAACACAGTTTCTGCATTGTTGGAAATCAGTGATAGGTTTGGGTGGGACAACAAAGATAAGGTTGGGTGGAGTAAGATTGATTTTGGGCTATTAGACCAAGGTTTTTGATTTTTCATCTTTTTATCCAAAACTATATTAGCACTATTCTTGAGCCAATTTTTTTGGGGCCAAATTTTTTGCTACATAAATAAAGATTTTATTATGAATTTTAGAGCGTAGCAAAAAAAATATTTTTAGTTACACTATCTAGGCGTACTAAAAGTTTGTAGGATCTAGTTCTAGTAATTCGTTTTCTACAGAGTCATTTTTGTAGCAATATAGTATCTTTTGAAATGACATTTTAGGTGTAGCAAAAAAAACCGTAACAAAAGGCTATTTTTCTTGTAGTGAACCTATATATTTTCTCTCTCTATTCCATTATTGATATCTCTCTCCAACTACAACCTATTAAAACCAACATAATCATTACATTTCCAACATTTCATCCAAATGAAAACTCATTTTCAAATCATTTCCACTAACTAACTTTTCAAATTTTAGAAATGATGGAAATGAAAATTAAAAATGGAAATAAACCAAACAGGCTCGATACTTCACGTGCCTCATGGTGGGGTCATCACCTAAGGTATCCATCAAACTTTGATCAAGGACATAGGTCATCTTTTTGGAGTCAAGAATGATTTTAAAGTTCCTGAACCAATCATGAAAGTTTAACTTAACAAGCTTATTAGTTTCCAAAATAGTGTGGAGTACATTCTTAGCCATTTTTTTTTTTTTTTTGAAGATTTTGAAAATCTACAAGAGACAAAAGGAAGAGTACAAGCATATGATTGAATATTGATATTGAAATTATGTTCATAGTCTTTCAAGCATTTTTTCCTCATACTATTTTATCAAGTTCTTCACCCCTTAGAAGAATTAGAGAAATCTTATTTTCTAGTGAGAATCAAGATCCTAAGGACTTGCAAGTAGAACCCCATGACTAAGTGATAGCTACAAGCAATCGAAGGGTAAAAAATATTTGCTAACTGTGCCTCATGCAACTCTTAATGTATTTTGTCTCTCTTTTCATGTAGACCACACATGACCATGTGCTATCTACACTAGTGGTGTTAAGTTAGACCTACCAATCAAACTTTAATTTGATATTGCTCCATGACATTCCCTGTGATTGAATGCCAATACATAGAAGCCTCAAATATGTGCATCTTATGCTAAGTCTATGCTCATAGCTTTCCACCTAAGTGTGACCCCCATGACTGAGTGCTATCACACGAAGATGGTACTGTCGTCATGGCATATACTATTGATAGAAGGCATGAATTAATTAAAATGGTTTTTAATTTGTATCTATTTTGACATAATATTTGAAACACTTAGCCATTCTAAAAGGAGGGTTTTTCTTATTTGCAAAAATCTCATCAATTATATCTTTTTATTTAGGTTTTATAAATTCTAATCATGCATTTTATACATCAATAGGATATGAAAAGCATAAATAAGTAAATACGCCTAGTATGCTCCTAAGGTGGGATGACCATGAGCCTAACCAAGTGATGCACTTAGAGCTATAAGTGCACCACTTAGTTGATTTTAAGTGGGTTGGTTAAATCTAACTATTACATGAGTGTATTCCTATACATTCATGGGTCTTCAAGCCTCCATAGATCTTTTTTGCTCCTTGCAACTTTCACAAAAGAAAAAAATCCTTACTCTTAGTGATTCTACTTTCATAACTCTTACAAGTAAGAACAAAAGGCATGTAAGCCGCATTCAATAAATCCTTTTCAACAACTTGAAACAAATAAAATCAATATTAAAGGCTCATGATCATTCCCATTCATTCATCATCTATTAAACAATTAAATGAATAATAAATAAATCTAAAATTAGCAGTCAATTCCAACAATTCAAAGCTTATCTCATAAAAATCTAATTAGCCAAGCAAGAGGAAGCATAACAATTATGCCATATTGTTGAATACTAACTTTAACAAGTTTTTAAAAGAAATAAAAAATGTAAACATAATTTTGAGAACTTGCACAACATTTGTGCATCTATTATATGTGATGCAAAACACTTTTGGTCACTAAAGGAACCAAATATCAACACTCAAAACCAAGGATGTAAATAAGTCGAGCTCAAGTCAGGCTTAACAAATATTGCAGGCTCAAACTCGAGTTCGATGAGCTCAATTTTAAGGGCTAGAGCTCAAGTCGACTCACCAGAAATTTTTAAATTAAATAAAAATATTAAATTATTAATATATCATAATTATTTAATAATAAGTAATAAAATAATTTAAATTATAATTATGAATAAAATATATATTAAAGTATAATTTTCTTAACACAAGATCTATTAACATGAATATTATTAAAAGAAAGAATACTATTATAAATAATAGATTTGAGGAATATGATTTACCTCAGAATCTTGATTTATTACAAAAATGGTCTATTCCAAAGGTAGATCCTAAAATTATTTACCAATATGGTACTTTTGAAAAACTTGGTTTAAAACAAGTAATTCAAACTACTAAAGAAACTATACATCTTCATTCATAAAGATGAAATGGTTCTAAATCTGTTAACCAAAGAAGATTTATACAAATATATGCAATCTTATGGGTTTATTCATATTGTTCTTGTTCAAATTGCTTTTAGACCACTTGCTTTAAATAATTTGCCTGAAAGTTTTAGAGCAGCTTTATGTGATGGTAGAAATAGAAATTGGAAACAATCATTAATAGGAATAATACAATCCAGTTTGGTTTATAGACTAGTTTATTTTGATGTTTATCCAAATTTACCTCTATCATTGACAAATCCTCATATAGATAAAGCATTAACATTAAATGTTAAAACTCGTGGTTATAACTATGAATTTGGTACTGAAGTAATATGTATAAATTATAGAATTTATCTTAAACCATTGCATACATTAAATGCAAAATGTATTATGCAGGATAAATCATTAAACGAAACAATTTTAATTGAAACCATTTTTAGTAAATCCCATATTACAACTAGAAGAACTATAAAATGGGACGAAATACAATTCCTTGACAATTGGATTATGGAAAAAGCCACAAATATTTAGCCTGCTCTATAGTCTTCCTTATCTCAGGTAAAACAAACTTCTAAAGGTAAAGTTCAAATACAGTTTGAAATTTTAAAATTATTAGATAATTCTTATAGATTTGACAAATCTGAATTATCTAGGCATTGTTTTTATTCTCGTATTTCACCTTTTGATTATATTATTAAATTCCCTTCCCCCTTCTAGGGCTTCGACATCTTAGATACATAGATTTGATAATATTTTTGAAGAAAAAAAATTCCTTTTTATAATTCTCAAAAAATTGATGAATTAAATGCTTCTCATGATAATATTGTTAGAGGAACATCAAAAGATCCAAAAATAACAGAATTTGATATGGATTTTCCTATAGGTAAAAATCCTATTTAAAATCAAAACATTTTATGGATTATAAACGAAAAATAGATTTTAGTACTGGTTCATAGGCAAGACAATTAATAAAAACAGAATTTGAGAAAGAAAGATTGGAACCTTTTAGAAATGGTTTTTTGAGAACTTTTCTTCTCAAGAAAAATCATATTTTCAAAATGAAATTTATAAATTCACATCTGAAAAAAATCAATTAGTCCCTTTTATTCCATGGTTTATAACAAGATTTGTACAACCATATATTTTAGTTCTTGAAAGAACTTATAAACTTACAAATGGAAAAAATTCTAAAGAAGTTCGGCCTCGTCAACAATCTTTTCATATAGAATATAATAACAAAAAAATTAATTTTTCTGCATTTTAGAAACTTTTTGATGATGATACTTTAATTTTGACTACTAAACATATTAATATGTTAATAAAACATCAAAATTATGCAAATTTATATTTAAATGTTTTAGGTGAAAATATAACCTATCTTCATAGACAAGTTAATAAACTTGTATCTATAGTTGAAAATCTTAAATGTTTTTCTAATTATTTACCAACTTATTTAGAAAAAAAAATCTTCTTCAAAAGAAATTGTTGCTACTCCTAGTATACAACCTCACCCTAATATTAAAGATTTTAAATTAAAAAATCTTTCTAAATTAGAACAATTTATTGAAGGACAATTTAAAGGACTTAAAATTAATACTCTTAATAAAGAATTTGAAGAAAACATTAGTAATATCGATTCTTATAGACAGTATATTCTGGATGAAGTTAATAAACTTCATAAATATACTGATAGACCTACTATGAGACTTAATTATTATCCTCGTCCCACACCACAAGATGTTCTTTATGAAGAACAAGAATATATTTTAAATAGTAGTTATAATGGGAAAAATATTTATGAATGGAATTTAGATGGTTATACTGAAAGACAGGTTTATAATTTGATTCATAGAATGTTAATGTATAGTACAATTTCTAAAAATAATGGAAATTCTGATAAAGTAGTTGCTTAGATGATAATTGCTGGGTTTACAGGCCGTTAAAAGAATGGTGGGATAATTACCTCACAGAAGAAAATAAAAATGAGATTATTAATATGGTTAAACAAGAATCTAGTAGTATTAATACTGAAAATGTTGTTTATACACTTGTTGTTACTATTATAGAACATTTTACTGGTAGATGGTTTGATAATTCAGAAAATATTAGAACTTTATTAAATGGTCTTAGATGTAAGACTCTTACTTCATTTATATGGTACAAAGATACTTTTTTATGTAGAATAATGAAACTTCTTGATGCTAATAGTCCTCATTGGAAGTCAAAATTATTAATGGTTTACGCCCTTTATTTGCTGAAAGAGTTAGAAAAACTCTTAAAAACGATAAGGTTCATATTGATTATAATCAATATAAATATGGTAAGCTTCTTAGTACTTGCCTTAGTGAAGGTTTAGCCCTTTGTAATGAAATTAAATTAAACCAACAAATTAAGAGAGATCATTTAAATGAGAAAAGCCAATTAGGTGAATTTTGAGGTCAATTTGGCTTAGAAAAACCTAATAGAAAAAATAATATAGACAAATTAATATCTCATAGAAAAGAAAAAAGGTGTAATAAAATTGAATGCCGTAGATGTGAAAGAGAAGAGAGAAATTATAAGCATGATTATAGGAAAAAGAAGAATATTAAAAGAAATAATAGAAAACATAAAAACGATACATGTTATAAATGTGGTAGATATGGTCATCATGTTGATAAATATCCCATGAAAGATAAAATTAAAAATCTTAATATAGATGAAGAATTAAAAGAAAATCTAGTGAAATTATTATTAAATTCTGATAATGAGTCAGATAATAATTCTGAATCAGAAGAAGAAATTTTAGATGAAATTATTAGTGATAGCTATTCTAATAATTCTAATTCTGATAATAATTGTTGTATTTCTTGTTCTCAAGGTTTACCTTGTGAAAAATATGATAGTGCTAGTGATAATGAAGATTTTTATAAAATCTTAGCTCAATTTAATGAAAATAGTATTAATTTTATCACTCAAGATAATATATTTGAGTTTTTGAAATATTTAAAAGACCCTATATTAAGGTCTAAAATTATTGATGAAATGGATAATAATCCATTATCTTATAATAATTCTATTCCTCATAAGAATTTGGAGAATAATAATTCTCAAAACCCTTATACAATAGTTGAGGTTCAAAAGTTGTTAAAACAAAGACAATAGATTGAAACCCCAACCATTGTACAAGATTTAAATTATGAGATTAATAATCTCAAAAAAGAAATTTTTGAAATAAAAAATCAAAATAAAATTCTTGAAGAAAGAATTTTTAAACTTGAAATTAGCTAAGGAAAACAACCTATGGTTGATTTATCTTTTCCTAATTTAAATTTTGTAATGGATAATATTGAGAATTTTTCTCAAAAAGAAAATGATCAATTTCTTTCTAGTTGCCTCTATTTTATATGATAAATTAAAAATGAACACAACATCTTGGTCAAACAGTCATACATATGCAATTAAAAAATTAAAAAATAAAGTTAATAATCTTCCTTGTTTAATGATTGCAAACCCAAATTGGGAAAAAATTATTGAAACTAATGCTTTAGAGATAGGATTTGGAGGAATTCTTTAACAAATTAATCTCGATTCTAAATAAGAATATCTTATTAGATTTCATTCTAGAAAATGAAAAAATAGTCACAAAAATTATGCTATTGTGGCTAAAGAAATTCTTGCCATAGTAAAATGTGTTTTAAAATTTCAAAATTTATATAATCAAAAGTTTATTATAAGAACTGATAGTCAAGTAGCTAAATTTATGTTTAATAAAGATTGTAAACATGATGTTTCCAAATAAATGTTCGCTAGATGACAGGCTCATTTAGCCCCTTTTGATTTTGAAATAATTTATAAAAAAGGTGTTGATAATCACCTTCCTAACTTTCTTTCTTGTGAATATTTACAAAAATGATTCCACGATATAGTGGAAGCGGAGAATCTTCCTCTTACAAAGGAAGAGGGAGGACAATCTTATATCAAGGAAATAAAAGGTTAATAGCAGAAGATTTGAGATCTTCTTATCCTAATGATGATATCTAGGATCTTTTGATGAAATAATTCCTTGAATTCACAAAACAGAAAGGACAAGAAAAGAAGGATAATATTCCTTCTTATGCAAATGTTGTGCAAGAAGAAGAACATGATGATTCTTTTCAATATGACAAAAATACTCATAAGGAGATTATACAGCTTCTTGATCATAAAGACCTAAAATGGCAAGTTGAGCCATGGGCCTTAATACAAAGGTATTTGGATACAGCATCATATGTTGCTTGCTCTTATAAATAGAGAGCAAATTATAAGTATATTCTCATGGGAACAAAATCATGTGAAATATCACATTTTTATCCTAGTTCCCAAAGATCCTATTTTAATTTTAGTAAAATTATTATTAAAAAGATAATATTAGCTGAAGAATGAGGAATAAACCCATTAAAAGAAAAAGAATATTTTCATCCTAAGCTAAAAGCTCAATTTAAATTTAATTATTGGGATTATATCCAAGCATTTTTAAAAAATTTATTATATGAAAATCCGATGAAAAAACATTCTTAGTTTATAAAAATATGTATTGAAGTTTATAAAATGGAAATTTCAAATTGGTTTTCTCAATGGTGGTTATCTTATGGGCCATCTACAAAAATTCAACCAAAATTCTTTAAAGGGCTTTATACTCAGTGGGTTAATAACTTGCCGAGATTAATTGATATTGAAAATAAAGATCAATGGATTGAGAGAATAGCCTCAATAAATTTTTTATTGAATTTTCTGTTCCATGGATTTGGAAATGGATTTTTGAAGTTGGTCATACCTAACAAAAAATTCCATGTTTGAAGAGAATCTCTGTTACAAAATTTTGGATTAAATTAATTCAAAAAGATGTTGGGACTCGTTGCATACATGATAAAGAAACAATTGATAATATTCAACAAGTTATATAGGATTATATCCAATAGAAAGAATTAAAAACAAAAACAAAATCTAGTTTATTTGAACAAATTTCTGAGTCCTTACCAAGGAGAAAAGGACCTATGAAGAAAGAAGTTTCATACTTGGAAATAATGAAAAATGATTTAATTAAAAATTCCAAGAAAATTGGAAAAACATTCTATAGAGTCAATGAAGACATCTTCAAAAGCTAACAATAATGGAGAAAATTATTTTTCACGTTTAGCTGGAGAATCATAGGATCTTAATGAGGATTTGCCTTTATCATCTCAAAGTATTGAAGAATTTTTTGATAAGATGAAAGAAACCCTTAGTCAAAGTTATACTCAGATGAAAAAATAGATATGCTTAGATTCAGCATCAAAGAAATCTGATGGAGCATCTTCCAGTCAACAACATGATGAAAAAGTTTGATAAAATGAAAATAATAATTGTTTTTACTATTTATGAATAGTAGTTTTACTATTCATAAACAATATTCGTACTTTTACTATTCATAAATAGTTGTTCATAAACAGTATTTGTACTTTTACTATTCAAATTTAAAATGTTTAAAATTTAGAATAGTAGATTTATTAAATAGAATTGTTTAGGTACGTTCAGATAGAGTTTTCTATATATCTTCCCTATATTCTCTTGTAAGCATAATTTTTACCTCACATTGTAAATATTTTATAATATTTATATCAAGAAGGAGAGTTCCCTTCATAAAGCACATCTCTTAGGTAATTTTATTTATATTGTTTGTTTAATAATCTATTGAATTATTTATTAGCGTGAATGGTAGGCTAAATTTATTCTTGTGTTAAGTGTATAGGATCTTATGGGAAAAATGATGAACGAGACCTCTAGGATAAATTTCACAATAAATTAGCCTTGTAGGCAATATTCGGGAGGTTTACCTAGATTTAACAAGCAAGGAATAACCCCGAGTTTGATCATGGCCAAAACAAAAGCCCAAACGCCACTATGGCTCGATGGGCAACAAAAGGCCTATCAATCCCTGTGATTATCCACCTGTTAAGCCCCAGAACCCAGTCTTAGATAAATTTACCATAGATATTCATCAAATTTCCACAAGCCTTTACACATCTGGGGGCATGTTAGATATAATATCAATCTATGTAACTTAACACATGAATAAATTTAGCCTACCATTCAGGTTACCAAATAATTCAATAGATAATTATTAAAGAAACAATATAAATAAAATTACCTAAGAGATATGCTTTATGAAGGGAACTCTCCTTCTTGATATAAATATTATAAAAGATTTATAATGTGAGGTAAGAGGTATGTTTACAAGAGAATATAGGGAAGGTATATAGAAAACTTTACATGAATCTAGCTAAACAATTCTATTTATATAAAAAATTTACTATTTTGGATTTCAAAAGTACAAACACTATTTATAAACAACTATTAGTGAATAGTAAAAGTACAAATACTGTTTATAAACAGTAAACCACTATTTATGAATAGTAAGAACAATTATTATTTTCATTTTATCAAGCTTTTTTCATCATGCTGTCAGCTAGAAGATGCTCTATCAGATTTCTTTGATGTTGAATCTGAGTATATTTATTTTTTCATCTGAGTATAACTTTCACTAAGGGTTTCTTTCATCATATCAAAAAATTCTTCAATATTTTGAGAAGATAAAGGCAAATCCTCATTGGGATCTTGTGATTCTCTAGCTAAACATGAAAAATAATTTTATCCATCATCATCAGCTTTTGAAGATGTCTCTATTGACTCTGTAGAATATTTTTCCAATTCTTCTTGAAAATTTTTAATTAAATCATTTTTTATTGTTTCCAAGTATGAATGGATCAATTCTTCTTTCTTCATAGGTCCTTTTCTCCTTTGTAAGGACTCAGAAATCTATTCAAATAAACTAGATTTTGTTTTTATTTTTAATTCTTTCTATTGTATATAATCATGTATAACTTGTTGAATATTATCAACAGTTTCTTTACCATGTATGCAACCAATCTCAACATCTTTTTAAGTTAATTTAATCCAAAATTTTGTAAGAGAGATTCTCTTCAAACATGGAATTTTTTGTTAGGTATGACCAACTTCAGGAATGCATTTCCAAATTCATGGAACAGAAAATTCAATAAAAAACTTCATTGAGGCTATTCCCTAAATCTGTTGATCTTTATTTTCAATGTCAATTAATCTCGGCGAGTTATTAACCTACAAAGTATGAAGCCCTTTAAAGGGTTTTGGTAGAATTTTTGTAGATGGTCCATAAGATAACCACCATTGAGAAAACCAATTTGAAATTTCTTTTTTATGAACTTCAGTATATATTTATAAATCAAGAATGTTTTTTCTTAGGATCTTCATATAATAAGATTTTTGAAATGCTTGGATATAATCCTAATAATTAAATTTAAATTGAGCTTTTAGCTTAGGATGAAAATATTCTTTTTCTTTTAATGGGTTTATCCCCCATTCTTCAGCTGATATTATCTTTTTAATAATAGTTTTACTAAAATTAAAATAGGATCTTTGGGAACCAGGGTAAAAATGTGATATTTCACATGATTTTGTTCCCATGAGAATATACTCATAATTTGCTCTCTATTTATAAGAGCAAGCAACATATGATGTTGTATCCAGATACCTTTGTATTAAGGCCCATGGCTCATCTTGCCATTTTAGGTCTTTATGATCAAGAAGTTGTATAATCTCCTCATGAGTATTTCTGTCATATTGACAAGAATAATCATGCTCTTCTTCTTGCATAACATTTGCATAGGAAAGAATATTATCCTTCTTTTCTTGTTCTTTCTATTTTTTGAATTCGAGGAATTATTTCATCAAAGGATCATGGATATTGTCATTAGTATAAGAAGATCTCAAATCTTCTGCTATTAACCTTTTATTTCTTTGATATAAGATTGTCCTTCCTCTTTCTCTATAAGAGGAAGATTCTCCTTTTCCACTATATCGTGGAATCATTTCTGTAAATATTCACGAGAAAGAAAGTTAGGAAGGTGATTATCAACACCTTTTTTATAAATTATTTCAAAATCAAAAGGGGCTAAATGTGCCTGTCATCTAGCAAATATTTGTTTGGAAATATTATGTTTAAAATATTTATTAAACATAAATTTAGCTACTTGACAACCAGTTCTTATAATAAACTTTTGATTATATAAATCATCTTAAAATTTTAAAATATATTTTACTATGGTAAGAATTTCTTTAGCCACAATAGCATAATTTCTCTGACTATTATTCCATTTTCCAGAATGAAATCTAACAAGATATTCTGGTTTAGAATCAGGATGAATTTGTTTAAGAATTCCTCCAAATCTTATCTCTGAAGCATCAGTTTCAATAACTTTTTCCCAATTTGGGTTTGCAATCATTAAACAAGGAAGATTATTAACTTTCTTTTTTAATATTTTAACTGCTTTTGTATGACTATTAGACCAAGGTTTTGGACTGTTTTTTAATCTATCATATAAAATAGCAGTATCTTCTACAAGATTTTTATAATATGGTGATATACAATTTAAACTTTTAAGAAATCTTTCGAACTGATTTTTATCAATTATAACATCAGGAAATTTAGAAGCAAATTCAATACTTTTATTAATAGGATTAATTTGTCCTTTTTCTATATTATGACCTAAAAATTTAATTTTAGTCTAAAAAATAGACATTTGGGGTTTAGATATTACTAAACCATTTTGTATAATAATTTTCTTAAAAATATCAAGATGTTTAAAATGCATTTCAATTATTTTTTAAAAAATGAGTATATCATCAATATAAACGAATACAAATTCTGAATATAAATAAAATATATAATTTATAATTTTTTGAAATTCAGAAGGAGCATTTTTCAAACTAAAAGGCATGATTTTCCATTTATATTGGCCAAAAGGAACATTAAAAGCTGTTTTGTAACAATCCTTTTTAGAAATTTGAATTTGCCAATATCTTGATTTTAAATTAAATTTGGAAAATACATTAGCATTATATAATCTATCTAATAAATCCTTCTTATTAGGAATTCCATACCTAATTCATTTTAAAATCTTATTAAGGGGTTTATAATTTATAACTAATATAGGAACACCTCTTTGTTTTTCAGCTGCTTTATTCACATAAAAAGCAATACAAGATCATGGAGATTTTGAAGATCTTATAAGACCTTTTTGTAATAAAGAATCTATTTCTTTTTTACACATTTCTAAATATTCAAAACTCATTTGGCAAGACCTGGCGTTTGTAGGAATTTTTGTTTCATCAAAATTTTCTTCATATGAATGATAAATAGTATGCTTTTTTCTATCCAAAAAACATTAGGATGATCATTACAAATTTCAATATAGAATTGATATAAAACCATATTTATTTTTGCTTTTAATTTAGTATTTTTTAGTTTTTCTTCAATAGTTAAAGAATTAATTTCTTCCTTTAAAAATTTTATTTGAGAATTTTTTGATATAAGCAAATCTTGAATTTGATTTAAAACCCTAGTAAAAGGTTCTGTTGTAAATTAAAATTTGAAGATTTTTCCTTCAAAATTCCCTTGAAAACCTTTAGCATTAACATTATTTAAAGGAAATATTTTCTTTAAAAAAAGAGTTCCAAGTATTACTTGATTAGTAATATGTTTTACTAATAAAGAACTATTTGGGATACCAACACCATTTTGACAAATATAAGCCTTAGGAATTTTATAATTAATATCCATCTTTTGACCATTAGCAGAACTAAGAGTATGAGTTGTTTTATGAAAATATTTTGTAGGAAATAATCCTTCTCGAATACAATTTAAATCTGCACTTGAATCAATAAGAGCAGTAAGATTCTCGCTAAATTTATTAGCAATAAGTAGAATAATCTTTATAAACCATTTTTGAGAGGTAATTAGAAAGACACTATTCATTTTCTTTTTGAGAAAAATTCTCAATATTATCCATTACAAAATTTAAATTAGGAAACAATAAATCAACCATAGGTTGTTTTCCTTAGCTAATTTCAAGTTTAGAAATTCTTTCTTCAAGAATTTTATTTTAATTTTTTATTTCATAAATTTCTTTTTTGAGATTATTAATCTCATAATTCAAATCTTGTACAGTGGTTGGGGTTTCAATCTATTGTCTTTGTTTTAACAACTTTTGAACCTCAACCATTGTATAAGGATTTTGGAAATTATAATTCTCCAAATTCTTATGAGGAATAGAATTATTATAAGATAATGGATTACTATCCATTTCATTAATTATTTTAGACCTTAATATAGGGTCTTTTAAATATTTCAAAAACTCAAATATATTATCTTGAGTAATAACATTAATACTATTTTCATTAAACTGTGTTAAGATTTTATAAAAATCTTCATTATCAGTGCCACAATCATGTTTTTCACAAGGTAAACCTTGAGAACAAGAAATACAACAATTATTATCAGAATTAGAATTAGTAGAACAACTATCACTAACAATTTCATCTAAAACTTCTTCTTCTGATTCATAATTATTAACTGACTCATTATCAGAATTTAATAATAATGTTAGTAGAGTTTCTTTTAATTCTTCATCTATATTAAAATTTTTAATTTTATCTTTCACGGGACATGTATTAGCATAATTACCATATCTACCACATTTATAACATGCATCTTTTTTATGTTTTCTATTATTTCTTTTAATATTCTTCTTTTTCCCATAATCATGCTTATAATTTCTTTCTTCTCTTTCACATCTATGACGTTCAGCTTTATTACACCGTTTTCTTTTCTATGAGATATTACTTTGCCTTTATTAGTTTTTGTATTAGGTTGTTCAAAGCCAAATTGACCACAAAATTGACCTAATTGCCTTTTCTCATTTAAATGATCTCTCTTAATTTATTGATTTAATTTAATTTCATTACAAAGGGCTAAACCTTCACTAAGGCAAGTACTAAGAAGCTTACAATATGTATATTGAATTTAATCAATATGAACCTTATCCTTTTTAAGAGTTTTTCTAACTCTTTCAGCAAATAAAGAGGGTAAACCATCAATAAATTTAAACTTCCAATGAGGACTATTAGCATCAGGAAGTTTCATCATTCTACATAAGTATATTTATATCATCTAAATGAAGTAAGAGTCTTACATCTATGACCATTTAATAAAGTTCTAATATTTTCTAAATTATCAAATTGTCTACCAGTAAAATGTTCTATAAAAGTAACAAGTATATAAATAGCATTTTCAGTATTAATACAACCATATTCTTGTTTAACCATATTAATGATCGCATTTTTATTTTCATCTATGAGGTAATTATCCCACCATTCTCCTAACTGGCCTGTAAACCCTACAATTATCATCTAAGCAACTGCTTTATCAGAATTTCCATTGTTTCTAGAAATTATACTATACATTAGCATTTTATGAATCAAATTATAAACCTGTCTTTTAGTATAACCATCTGAATTCCATTCATAAATATTTTTCCTATTATAACTATTATTTAAAATATATTCTTGTTCTTCACAAAAAACATCTTGTAGTGTGGGAAGAGGATAATAATTAACTCTCATAGTAGGTCTATTAGCATATTTATGAAATTTATTAACTTCATCCTGAATATACTGTCTATAAGAATGGGTATTACTAATGTTTTCTTCAAATTCTTTATTAAGAGTATTAATTTTAAGGCCTTTAAATTGTCCTTCAATAAATTATTCTAATTCAGAAATATTTTTTAATTTAAAATCTTTAATATTAGGGAGAGGTTATATACTAAGAGTAGCAACAATTTCTTTTGAAGAAGATATTTTTTTCTAAATAATTTGGTAAATAATTAAAAAAATATTTAAAATTTTCAACTATAGATACAAGTTTATTAACTTGTCTATGAAGATAGATTATATTTTCACCTAAAACATTCAAAAATATAAATTTGCATAATTTTGATGTTTATTTAACATATTAATATGTTTAGTAGTTAAAATTAAAGTATCGCACCAAAAAGGTTTCTGAAATGTAGAAAAAATAATTTTTTCGTTATTATATTCTATATGAAAAGATTGTTGAGGAGGCCAAACTTCTATAGAAGTTTTTCCATTTGCAAATTTATAAGTTCTTTCAAGAACTAAAATATATGGTTGTACAAATCTTGTTATAAACCATGTAACAAAAGGGACTAATTGATTTTTTTCATATGTGAATTTATAAAATTCATTTTGAAAATATGATTTTTTTGAGAGGAAAAGTTCTCAAAAAATCATTTTCTAAAAGGTTCCCATCTTTCTTTCTCAAATTCTGTTTTTATTAATTTTCTTGCCTATGAACTAGTACTAAAATCTATTTTTGGTTCATAATCCATAAAATGTTTTGATTTTAAATAGGATCTTTACCTATAGGAAAATCCATATTGGATTCTGTTATTTTTGGATCCTTTGATGTTCCTCTAACAATATTATCATGAGAAACGTTTAATTCATCAATTTTTTGAGAATTATAAAAAGGAATTTTTTTCTTCAAAAATATTATCAGTTCTATGTATCAGAGATGTCAGAGCCCTAGAAGGGGAAAGGAGATTCAATAATATAATCAAAAGGAGAAATATGAGAATAAAAACTATGATAGACAATTAAGATCTATCAGATCTATAAGACTTATCTAATAATTTTAAATTTTCAAATTGTATATGAACTTTACCTTCAGGAGTCTGATTTACTTGAGATAAGGAAGACTATATAATAGGTTGAACATTTATGGCTTTCTCCATAATCCAATTATCAGGGAATTGTATTTCATCCCATTTTATAGTTCTTCTGGTTGTAATATGGGATTTACTAAAATTAGTTTCAATTAAAATTGTTTCATTTAATGATTTATCTTGTATAATACATTTTGCATATAATGTATGCAATAGTTTAAAATAAATTCTATAATTTATACATATTACTTCAGTACCAAATTCATAGTCATAACCATGAGTTTTAACATTTAATGTTAATGCTTTATCTATATGAGGATTTGTCAATGATAGAGGTAAATTTGGATAAAAATCAAAATAAACTAGTCTATAAGCCAAACTGGATTGTATTATTCCTATTAATGATTGTTTCCAATTTCTATTTCTACCATCACATAAAGCTGCTCTAAAACTTTCAGGCAAATTATTTAAAGTCAGTGGTCTAAAAGCAATTTGAACAAGACCAATATAAACAAACCTATAAGATTGCATATATCTATATAAATCTTCTTTGGTTAACAGATTTAGAACCATTTCATCTCTATGAAGAGATATAGCTTCTTCAGTAGTTTGAACTGCTTGTTTAAAACCAAGTTTTTCAAAAGTACCATATTGGTAAATAATTTTCGGATCTACCTTTGGAATGGACCATTTTTGTAATAAATCAAGATTCTGAGGTAAATTATATTCCTCATATCTACTATTTTTAATAGTATTCTTGCTTTCAACAATATTCATGTCAACAGATCTTGTGTTAAATTCCATAAATCAATACCATATCCTCCATGGCTCTGATACCATACGGGGGCATAAATTATTAATATATTAAAGTATAAATTATTATATTATAATCATTTAATCATATATAATAAATATTTAAAATTAGGAAAAAAGTAAATTATGAATATATATATATACTAATTAATATATAATAAATATTTAAAATTAGAAAAAGAGAGTAAATTATTAATATATTTTAATTATTTAATTAATATATAAAAAATATTTAAAAATAAAAAAAAGCTCATGAATCAGCTCATGAATTTTCAAATAGTCATGAATAAGCTCGAGATCGAGCTTGAGTTGAGCTCAACTTAAGCTAGCTCATGAAGCCATGAATCGGCTCAACTTATTTTTCACCCCTACTCAAAACTCTCAAAACCTAAACTAGCACACTACCACTCAATCTAGGTGCACAGCAATGCGACAGGCATACCAACTGCCTAGTCGTAGCCGGTACGTACCCTGTTTTGAGGTTTGCTGGAGTTAAGTGGATTTAGGCTCAACTTTGTGGACTAAAAATTTTAAAACACATTCTAAATATTAAATCACACAATATAGACTAAATTCCATTTTCAAAACACCTTTTAAAAAAAAATTTCATGTGCTCAATCATGCTTCTAAAAACAAGTTTAAGTAAGAATCATATTCTTCAAAAATCTCCGGTAAACTCCAATCAAATTAGATCCAAAAATGACCAAAGCACCTTAAGGCCAATATTAGCATGCCAAATCAACATTCAACATTAGCAACTCTGAACTAAAACATGCTCAACATATGATTTAACACATTAAAATACATATAGCATAATTTCAATTCATCAAGTATGGAGCCACATACAACATCATCCAAACTCTCCAACCCACAAGTTAGATCAAGTTCCTGGTGATTTTGATCAATCCATTACATGAATCCATCATTCAAAAGTTCAAATCATAGCATCAATTAGGTTCTAATGCCAATTAAAGTCACATGCTACCATAGGATTTGATTATCAATGCATTAAAAATAAAAAATAACTAGGCTACATATGCTAACAAGGATTTAAACATGCCAGTAATTCAAATTTGTTATGAGGATTACCTTATTTTTCTCCAAATTGAAGGAACCTATAAGAAATAATTGTACTCATTGAAATTGCCTTCTAGTAGCACAGTAGAGTAATGACCAAATTACCCCAACTGTGCGTTTATTTTTTAAACTAAAAATTTAACTGGAACACGTCAACACCTTTATGGATCTACAGTCCAAAAATTAGCACAATCAAAACTTGGATAGGTCCCCAGAATTGCCTCCAAGTTGCTGCCAAAAACAAGATCTCCAAAAGGCTAGCATTGTCTTGCCTCTAATGTTAAGGTCCACACACTAATGCAATAACCAATTCTCTTTGATATTAGCTGGAGAATATACAGGAAAAATGCAAGGATGAAGGCTTGATTTGTAGGTAGGAGAAGAAGAAGAGAAGTGAAGCTTCAGGACATAAGATAACACTTAGAATTGGAGGGCAAATAAGATAACACTTCAGGACATTCTAGCTTGCAAGTAACACATTCAATGAATGTGGCCACCTATCTCTTTACATCAATATATAGGGGGAGGATGGTATAATGCCAAGGTGGCATCATACATTCCTCAAGGTGACCGCCAACTTAGCCTTGCAAGTGGGCATGTGAATTTGAATTTTGTGTGCATTTGAATTTTATTTGGAATCTTCATTTCATCTCATGAAATGTTATCCAAATGAATTCTAATGCCACACTAAATGAAATTTTATTTTGAATTTTTACTCCCAAACTAATTCTCCATTTTAATTAAATTAAACTCCTTTAATTTAATTAATTACCTTGACTTAACAATTCTTAACTTAATTATTTAAATTAACTTGACCAATTTATTGTCATGTGGCACCAATTAATTAACTCCTTAATTACTTGGTCTAATTTGAATCTTTAAATTAATTGGATCAATTTAACTCCTTAAATTGACCAATCCAAAATGACCACAACTTGTGTCAATTGGTCAACCTCCAAATTGGTTAAGTAGGAATATTTCTAACTCTTTAGAAAATTCTCTTTCATTGCTTGGGATCTGCAATCGACTTTTGTGTGTGACCCATTAGATTCTAACATTCATTGAACATGGGCTCACAACTCTTTTTGACTTTAGAATATCTAATATTCATATTAGTTTAAACTCTTTTAAACTAATCGACTTAATTCAATTAATTTTCATTAATTGAAGAGTACCCAATCTTTATAGTCAAATCCAACCTTAAGCTCATAGAGCCCAACTAATTAGCCAAAATTAATGCCCTTGGAAAAACATTCTTGTAGTACATGTATCATGCAAATATGGCCCTTTCACCTCTTATCTTCCTAAAGAGACTTAGGGCAAGATATTTATCATCTCCCTAATAGCCTTGATTCCATGTCTCTATTCAAATGTTTGATTCCACTTTATAACCTCATCTTTGAAAAACTCATTTTCCAAATTGTCATATTACCTTGCACAAGAATTTCTTGGAATTGATTATCATAAAATACATCAAAGATATACTTGCCTTTCATAATGGAAGAGTCGACTCCCATCTTAGATCTCATAAACCTCTATGTCTAAGCAGCTTAAGCTTAATCACTACCTGAACGACCCGCTATGTGGCCAGGGAATAGCCAAAGCATAAGGACCTAAACTTAAGGTTACCATGGATCCTCAAGTTGAAGGACTAATTATATATACTATCATAAATAAGAGAGCTTGATACTATCGACTTACTACCTTAGCTATCTAGTGGATTCTCCCAGTAGGCCTTCAGTACCTTGTTCCTCTATCAAGTACCTACTAACATGCACCTATATCTCATGTAGCATTACTCATGGAACGAAGCAATATCTAACTCCTTGGATTTATGTATTACTAGTGCAAGTCTATCTAAATCTTAGACGTTCTATTTCTTAAGATCCTACAACTTGGAAAATTTGAAATTACAATCGTGTAAGACTTATATCATGATGCACCACTTAGTGTGTGACCAAGTCCTATTATCATGTGTGATCTGAAGGCTTCAACCAAATGCCAATGAAGTAAATATAAGCATAAGATGAAGATGGCTACTCTATGAATGTCATTCAATCAAGACTGTACCACAAGTGAAATAGTTTGCAATGCCATTCTAATTGGCTTGTGGGGCAATATTCATAGACTCACTAAATACAACCATTTCTTTGCTTTAACCTACCCTTACACTGCTAAACATTTAGCTAAACTTTTCTTAGTCAACATTTATAAGTTGCACAATCTATCAGTTAGTAGTGTTTGATAGGGATAAAGTGTTCACAAGTACATTCTGGAAAACCTTATTTAAACTCCTAGGGACAACCTTAAACCTGTCCACAGCTTATTACCCTTAGACAAACGGTTGGACAAAGAGAGTGAACCAATTTTTAGAAACCTATCTTAGATGCATGTGTCACTTAAAACCCAAATAGTGGAAAAGATGGTAATCTCTATTTGACTTTTTTTATAACTCCAACCTTCACTCTAATTTAAAGATAACCCTATTTTAGGCTTCGTATGGGTATACCCCAAATTGTCTACCCTTGGGTCCCTACCTACCCACTACACACACTAATGTTACCAGTCATATACAAAAAGGAATCAAAATTATTGAATGGATGGAGAAAAATCTTTCATTTGCCCAAACCAGGATGAAAACATATGCATATAAGAATAGAATTGAGAGAGAATATTTAGAAGGGGATCAAGTATACTTGACACTACAAACTATAGAGACAAATGAGCACATCAATAAAGAAAAACATTAAGCTTGAACCCACGTATTATGGACCATACAAAATACTTTAAAAGGTAGAAATAGTAGCATATAAGCATGAGTTACCTAAAGGAAGCTAAATCCACCCTATCTTTCTTGTCTCTTTGCTCATGAAGAAAGTAGGTTCTAAGCATCACTAAATGTCTGAGCTGTCTACAACAAATGAAGAAGTGAGTTTTAAGATCTATCTAATAGCAGTTTTAGAAGGTGGCTTATACCTCAAAAAAATATTGTAGTGGCTTAGATTCTGGTGCAATAGATCCATTTAACATCGAACCAAGCTACATAAGAGGATTTTTCTGACATTCAAGCAAAATTTTTGAACTTTAATCTTTGGGGACAAGGATATGTTGAAGAAAAGGAAAATGTTGCAATTTTGGGATAAAGCTCTAATTTCACAGGCCACCATTCAATGGGATTTGGGGAAAAGAAATCTAGCTACAAGATAAAAAAAATATAATGTGCAGCAGAGGTCAATGTTAAGAGCTAGCAAAACTAGGAAGGGCCATATGTTAATTAGGACAACATTCTTTTGGTTAGTAAAGGAGATATCCGAGCCGTATAGCAGGAAACGAGTCTAAGGCCTAGATTGAATCATGCTCAATTCCTAAAAGAAATGATTCCACCCTGGAGAATGAAACAGTCATTGTGCTATGATTTTTAACTGGCAAATTGAATACAGAATCTGTAGTAATATTGCTACTAGTTTGTTATTCTGTTTGTCTTTTCTCTATAGGATTTGCTATAAATTCTATGAGGCACAATGTTGGAAAAGGAATGAAATGTTTATGAATTTCTCTTTGTTCTCATATCTAAATCTTCCTCTCTCTTTTTTGTATTATCTTCCTTCTCACATTCTCATCCCTGTTTCATATTTATTTGCCTAGCTTTTACACAGGCTAACTTAATTAGTTGGCAAAATGAGTAGCGAAGAAGGAACTAACTTGTTTAGCTACTTTCGATTCTTTTGATTGTGCTTTCTGTAGTTTGAGATATAGAGTAGGAAAGTTGCCTTAATTTTCCTAGATGGAAAGGCTAGCACCAGTAAAACTCCTTACTTATCCTTGCCCATATCTTCTCAAACAACTACATAACACATATGCTCCATTTGGTTGCTATGATTAGGTTGGATATAATATTTATCCAATCCAATTTTTTGTTTGGTTCAAAAATGTCGAGCACTATATAATTTTGTGAGCCAGTTTTTAATCAAACAAAGTAAGGGATTATGGCTCCCACCTAGAAAGTGGAATATGATATCAAGGCCAATATTTCCAAGTGCAAAAAATATGAAAAAAAACATATTTGTTGATTGGTTACAAATTATTTTAATTAGTGCAAGAGTTTCATTTTAATATTTAATTATTAATTATATGATTTTTGTATAATCTTTGCATGTCATCTATTTTATATATTGGTGTCATCCAATTTCATATAATTTTGATTAATTAATTTAAAAAATATAAAATTTCCTAATAAATGTATGTCATCTATTTTATATATTGGTGTATTTGGAATTTTATAGCATTCAACTAAAAAATAAAATATATATATATATATATATGAACTTGGTGTATTGATATAATTAAGCACTAGATGATGAAATATCTACACTATATATAAAGTATCTACCCAATTTTATGCTTTTGAGTTAATATTCTAAAATGCCTCATTATTTTTAAACTTTATAACTATTAAGTAATTTTCTTTTTCTCTTTTCTAATATTTTTCTCTTGAAGTATTTTTTTTTCTTTCTATCATAATTTTCTTTTCTTTTACTCATCTAAAAAAATCTGTACTACATACAAAGCACCTATCTCATTTTGGTATGTTTTTGAGTGAATTTCTTAAAATCCCTCATTATTATTTTTAAACTCCATAATTATCAAGCGGCTTTCTTTTCACCTCTCTAATATTTTTCTCTTCAAATATTAACTTTTTTTTTCTTTTTCCTTCTATCTTAATTTTTTTTTCTTTCAGTCATCTAAATATATATATAATAATATATAAAAAATAGATGAATATTTTATTTTTTTAACACTATAAAATCACTTACATCAAGTGTGGTAGAAATTCCTAATATTAATAATCCTTTTGTGTCAATTTGTAGCTACATGAAATAGAAAATTCAAAATTAACTCACCATTTCAACTTGCCCCACACTACAAGAAAAATAGCATTTTGTTACGAATTTTTTTGCTATGCCTAAAAGATCATTTCAAAAGATGTTTTTTTTTTGTTGGAATAGTGCCCTGCAACCAATGAGATTTGCCTTGTATAAACTATTTTCTTGTAAAACAATCTTGATTGAGTGATATTTTTATATGACCATCTTTATCTTAAGCTTTATTTCACTTTGCTTGCATTTGGATAAAGCCCTTAGATCACCTAAGATTGTAGAACTTGGTTTGGTAACCATGGAATAAGTCTCACACGGTCATGATCTTAAATCTTTCAAATCATAGGATTCTATAAGATGGGGCATTTAAGATCCAAATAGACTTGCACTAATGATGCATAAATCTAAGGGTTAGATGTTGCTCCATTCCATGAGCAACTGTATAAGATACAACCGCATGCTAGTGAGGCACTGAAAACCTATTGTAGAATCCACTAGATGGCCGTAGCGGCAAGTCGGTAGTGGTTAGTTCTTCTACTTATGCTAATGCATATTATTATTCATTTGACCTGAGGATCCATGATAACCTTGTGTCTGGTCTTCATGCTATGACTTTTCCTTGATGACCTAAAGGGTTTTTCAAGTTGAGATTAGGTATAAGCTACTTGGCATGGAGGTTTGTGAGATCCAAAATGAAATTTGACTCTTCACTGTTGTGAAGGGCAAGTACATTGCCCGTGTTATATGATAATCGATTCCCAGAAATTCTTGCACAAGGTGGTATGATAATTTGGAAAATGAGTTTTCCAAAGATAAGGTCGCACAATAGGAATCGAACATTAAGAATAGAGACATAGCATTGAGGTTGTTAGGGAGTTGACAAATATCTTGCCCTAGGCCTCTTTCAGGATATAGGAAATGGAAGGGCCTATTTGCATGGCACGTGTAGAGCGATGATAATTCTCTAGAATATTCATTTCGGCTAATTAGTTGGGCTTCATGAGCTTGAGGTTGGACATCAACTATGAAAACTGGGTGCTCTTCAATTAATAAGATTGATTGAATAAAGTTGACTAGTTCAAAAGGAGTTTTAAACTAGAATGAATATAAGATATTCAAAAGTCATAAGGAGTTGTGAACCCATGTTTAATGAATGGTAGAATCTATTGGGTCACACTCAAAATCCAATTAGTTTCGTAATTGATGAGAAGAATTTTCTAAGATGTTAGAAAATGATGTCTCCGAGTGGATCAATTTTTGGTGCCAAAGTTGAGGGTCAATTTCGGCTTGATTGATTTAAGTGTTAAATTATCAACTAATTTAAAAGTTAAATTAGATCAATAATTAAGGAGTTAATTATTTGGTGCTGACATGACCATCAATTGATCAAGTTAACTTAAAGAGTTAAGTTAACAAATTTAGCTTAAGGAGTTAAGCTAATTTGACTTAAAGAGTTAAGTCAAAAGATAATTAATTAAATTAAAGAGTTTAAATTGATTAATTAAGAATAATAAATTTTGGAGGGAAAACTCAAATGAGATTTGAAATGGCATCTTAATTAATTTGAAATGATATTCTAAACGAAATTAAGATGCAAATAAAATTCAAATGAGATTTGAATTCAAATCTTGCCACCTAAGCGACATTGCTTGGCTGCCCCCCCTCATCGAATGTGTAATGCCACCTTGGCATCACACTATTCAGCATCTATATATAGATGTAGTGAGAGGGTTAAGCTAAATATTGCTTATTGGTGTGAAGAATTAGATTCTTCTTTTCCCTCTAAAACCACTTGCAAGCTAGCATTCATGTGTTGAAAGCTAAGCTTTTTCTACTACTTCCTACCTAACATTTGGCCTCCACCATTAAGAAAATCTCTAGTTTTAGTCCAGCTCATAAACTAGAGATTTAGAAAGATCCCATTGGTGTGTGGATCATTACAATGGAGACAAGATATTTGTCTTGCTTGTTTCTAAATTTCCACTTGCAATAAAGTCTGATTTGGCGATTTTTTCCAGGGAATTCCAAATGACCAGTCAATCTAAAATTTTAATTGGAAGTTCAAAAAGGTATTTTAAAGCTCTAGATATTTTTTCATAATTTTTTAGGTGATTTGATCAGGTGATCATCACAATCTTCTCGTTGTGCCACTAGCAAGTAGATTCTGGAATCAGTGAAGTATTCACTTGCTACTCCTTAGATTTTGCTCTTCAAGATAATTCGCTATTTAAATATAAATCCTAAGCATTATTAGATCATTGTTTAGCTTGTATGCACTAATTACTTTCTTGTTTTGAAGTTTTGATATTAGATCTTAATGCCTTACTGGCTTTTCAAGTGGTATTGGAGATAAAATCATGCTTAGATTTGGATTTTATTTGGTTGATTGATTCATATAATGGATCAATATAGATCACCTTATTCTTGATTCAATTAATGGATTGGAGAATTTGGTTGATTTGTGTGTGACTCCTTGATTGATGAATTGAAAGCATGCTATTATATGTTTTAAGTGTTAATTCATATAGTTAGTATGTTTTAATTCATAGTGATTGATGTTGAGTGTTGATTTGATATTAATTAATGTCATATGTTGATATAGCATGTTCATTTATAACTAAAAATGTTTTGGTCATTTTTGAATCGACTGTGATTAGAATTTTGTTGGATATTTTGAAGAATTTGATTTTTACTTTTCCTAAATTTTGAAAGCATGTTTAAGCACTTGAATTTCTTGTTTTAAAAGGTATTTTGAATCTAGAAATCAATTTGAAATGTGTGTATTGATGTTGTAAACATATGCTAAAACTATTGATGCATGAAAGTTAAGTGGAGAACACACTTGGCAAGTCTTAAACCCCCAAAAGCAAGGCTGCCGGCATAGCCTAGGCGCTGGCCAGGTAGCGTGTGCATATTGTGGGCACAGGCTGCCCCGCCATGTGCCAGGGCTGCCAAGCAGTCCAGTTTTAAGGGAGTTTGGTGAGCTTTTGTTTTTCCAACTCCTTTAATGCTCAATAGGTTTTTGCACTACACACATCAAGTGCACAAGTGTTATGCCAGGTCTCAAAATTATGTTTAATATTTTAGAATATTTTTGAAAATTGGTTAAAGTTGATCTCCAATTTGTGGCATAAATGTTATGCTTGGTTCAATTATTTATTTATGAGATACGCATTTAATTGCTGAAATTAATTATTAATTTTAGATTTATTTATTGTTCATTTAATTATTGAATGAATGATGAATGATGGGGATGATCATGAGCTTTTAATATTGATATTACTTATTTTAAATTTGTTAAAATAGGGCTTGCATGCCTCTTGTTTTATTTTGTAAAAGTTATGAGAGTAGAATCACTAGGAGTGAGGATTTTCGTTTCACACAAATGTTGCATGGAACAAGGGGTCCAATGGAGGCATGGAGACCTTTTGAAGACCCATGAATGTATGGGATACACTCATGTAGTAGTTAGTTTAATCAACCTACTTATAATCAACCAAAGTGGTACACTTATAACTCTAAGTACATCACTTAGTTAGGCTCTTAATCATCCCAACTTAGAAGCATGCTAGGTACATTTACTTATTTATGTTTTTCATATCTTATTAATGTATGAGATACATGATTAGGATATAGAGAACTTAAATAAGAAGATAAAAATGATGAGATCTTTGCAAGCAAAAATCCTTCACTTAGAATGTCTAAGTATTTTCAAATATTAAGTTAAAATGGATACAAGTTAAAGTTAAAAGAGTTTTAATTAATCCAAGTCTTCAACTAGTAGTGTATGCCAAGATGATGCTACCGATTCTATGCTATGGCACTCGGTCACGGGGTTCATACTTAGGAGAAAAGCTGTAAGCATACATTAGCATAAGATGCACCTTTGACTTAGGAACCTTCATGTATTAGCACTCAATCATAGGGCATGTTATGAGGCTATCTTGAGATAAAGTTTGATTGGTGGGTTTGACTCAACACTTAGTAGTATAAATGGCACACAATTGCACTGATTTATATGAAAAGTGAGGCAAAATATATCAAAAGTTACATAACATGCAATTAGTAAAAATTGTTTACCCTTTGATTGCTTGTGGATGGTACTCGGTCATGAAGGTCCACTGACAAGTTATTGGGGTCTTGATTTTCACTAGGAAATTTGATTT
>JACGDI010002672.1:833747-866973 GCA_014898725.1 Jacaranda copaia | reverse complement strand
GGCTCATTAAAAAGCTTGGACAACTTAACGTGGTCATCGATAATGACCTTACATAGATTTGATCTTCTAATCATTACCACCCTCGTTCAACTAATTCATTGTGAAGTTTAAATATGTCCAAGCAAATGGTAATGATCAATTAATTAGTAAACATGCTAGTGACTGTGGAGGTAATGTTGAGAAAAGAAAAACCTCTTATGATGGCATCCTCCTTCAAGTTGAAAGGTTTTAAAGGCCCTAGAAAGGGAGGTAAGAGGAAGAAGAATTCTTTCTCAAAAGGGAAGCAACCCGAGAAAAGTTTGAGGATAGTTAAGAAAAAGGCTAAGATCGACGCAAACTATTTCCATTATGGTGAAAAGGGTCATTGGAAAAGAAACTGTAAAGCTTACCTCATTACTCTTAAGAGGGTATGTATTTCTATGAGGTGCATTTAACGATTAATTCTTCCTCATAGGTATTTAATACCATATGTGGTTTTCACCTTTGTAACTTGTTACAAGAGATGGAAAGAAAAATAAGTCTATATGAAAGGCATTTGATCCTCCACATTAGAAATAGAGCAAGAGTTGTAGCCGAAGTCCAAGGTGTAATAACACTAGACTTAGGGAATTTTTATATTATTCTTGATTCGATTTACTGTATACCCAACCTTGTTAAGAATATTATTTCAATTCTCATTTCAAATAATGAAGGATTTGATTTTTCAATATCAAATGGGAAGTTGAAAGCATTAAGGAATGGTTCCTTAGTTGCTCAAGGTACATTAGTTAATGGATTATACATGCTTGATGTTTTCACTCCTCTAATGCACGCTCAAACAAATAAAAGAAAGCTAGATATCCAAGAAGATGCTATTTTGTGGTACGCTAGACTTAGGTATATCTCTAAAAATAAGATGAGCAAGTTGGAAGCTCTCAAAGCACAAAATGTTAGTGGCATTGAGATCTCACTTGTGAATCTTGTTTGAAGGGAAAAATGACCAAGGCTCTCTTTGTAGGAAAAATGGGGCGATCCACAAATATTTTGGATTTGATCCATATGTTTGTGAACTACTAAGAGTTAGTAGGAGAGGTGACTATTCTTACTTCATTACCTTCACCGATAATTATGGTTGGTATAGGCATGTGTATCTTATGAAGTATAAGTTTGAGGCCTTTGAAAAGTTCAAAGAATATAAGAATGAATTAGAAAAGGAAAAGGGGCTTAATACTAAAACCATTCAATCGGATCAAGGGAGAGAAGTATTAAATATCAAATTCTTGAATTATCTTAAAGGGAATGAGATTCTCTCTCAATGAACTCCACTCGACACACCCCAACACAATGGAGAAACCGAGAGGAGAAATCATAACTAGTTGGACATGGTACGCTTCATGATACCTTTTTTTGATGTACCCATATCCTTTTGGTGATATATCTTAGAAATAGTTGCGAGGCTACTAAATGTAGTATCCTCAAAATCAATGCCAAAAGCACCATATGAAATGTGGCATGGCAAAGCACCCTTTTACCATTATCTAAAGGTTTAAGAATTTCCTGCCTACATGAGACAGATAGTAAGAGGTAAGTTGGATAGCAGATTTATCTTGTACAAGTTTGTAGGATACCCAAGAGAGTCTATAGGTTATTACTTATATGATCCCATAGAACAAAAGGTGTTTATCTTAAGGAACATCCACATTTTGGAAAAAAAATTCTATTGGATAGAAAAGGTGGTGTCATCGAATTTGATAAAGTTTAAGATGATCAAGAAATCCTACAAGTGGTGGAAATAACAAAATTGTAGGAGCCTAGTACACAACCTCTAAAAAGGTTGGACCAGATCAAGAAGCAACCCAAAAAGTTTAGACTTCTTCATGGGATGGGACAATCGGATGATGATCTAAAGACCTATGAGAAAGTTATGTCGAAAATAGATTTAGGATATTGGCTTGATGCCATGAGATTTGGAATGGACTCCATCTACTCAAACAAAGTATGGACTTTGGTAGATCCACCAAAGGGAATAGTTTTTGTTGGTTGCAAGTGGATCTATAAGCGAAAGCTTGGTGTAGATGGAGAAATGGTGACTCTTAAGGCGAGACTAGTGGCAAAAGATTACACTTGAAGACCCAATGTCAATTTTGAGGAAACCTTTTCACCAGTTGCTATGCCTAAGTTCATTTTGATCTTGCTTGCCATAGTGGCATATTATGACTATGAAACATGGCAAATAGATGTAAAAACCACTTTCTTCAATGGTGATATTAAAGAAGAAATTTATATAGAGCAACCATAGAATTTTATATCTAACGAGAATGAGCAAAAGATTTGCAAACTCCAGAGGTCCATTTATGAACTCAAACAAACATTCTGGAGTTGGAACATACATTTTGACAAAATGGTCAAATCATTTGGCTTTGCTAAAAATGTGTACAAATCATGTGTGTACAAGAAAGCTAGTGAGAATTTAGTACAATTTATGGCGCTTATATCGATGACATCCTTCTCATTGGGAGTGAGGTAGGAATCTTAGAGTACACTAAAGCATAGTTATCTAAATAATTCTCCATGAAGAATTTAGGAAAAGCATCTTACGTATTGGGAATATGTATCTATAGAGATAGATCGAGAAGAATGCTGAAGTTCTCCCAAACTTTGTACATTGACAAAATACTAAAGAGGTTTAGTATGAAAGAATCCAAAAGGGGATTTCTTCCCATATGACATGGAATCATCTCTCCAAATCTATAGCTCCCAAGATTTAGGGGGTGAAACGAAGGATGTCCTAAATACCCTATGCCTCAACAATAGGGAGCATATTATCTGCGATTTAATATACAAGATCAGATGTGGCACACTTGCTAAGTGTTACAAATGGGTTCTAATCCAACCCCAGTTAAAGTTACTGAATGGTCGTAAAAATAATTCTAAAGTACTTAAGAAGAACTAAGGACTTGTTTTTAGTGTATGGTAATAGAGAATTGAACCTTGAAAAGTTTTCAAAATTTACTTTCCAATCTGATGTAGATGACCTTAAATCCACTTTAAGATTTATATTTTTCCTCAATGGTGATGCAGTAAGCTGGACAAGTTCCAAGCAAGACACCGCAGCTAACTCAACTACAAAGGTAGAATATATTGCAGCTTTAGAAGCTGTAAAGAAAAATATTTTGATAAAAAACTTCATTCAAGAGTCGAATATAGTACCTAGCATTGGTGAGCCAGTAGTTGTCTTCTATGACAACAATAGGACAGTAGCGCAAGCTAAAAAGCTAAGATCTCATCAATGATCTAAGCACATATTGAGGCGATATCATTTGATTCGAGATTATTGATAAAGGCAACATCCGAGTGGAGAGAGTTGCCTCAGAAGAGAACATAGAAGCTCCACTGATGAAATCCCTATCGCAAAAGGTCTTTGAAGGACATTTTGTGAAAATAGGTCTTAAGGCTTGGGGTATTGGCTTTAAGCTAAGTGGGAGATTATTAGAATAGTGTGCCTTGCAAGCCAATGAGATTGGCCTTATATAAACTATTTCCTTGCAAAATAATCTTGATTGAATGATATTTTTATATGACCATCTTTATCTTATGCTTTATTTCACTTCACTTGCATTGAGATGAAGCCCTTAGATCACATAAGACTACAGGACTAAGTTTGTTGACCATGGAATAAGTCTGACACTATTGTGATCTTAAATCTTCTAAGTTATAAGATCTTATGAGATGGAGCACCTAAGATTCAGATAGACTTGCATAAATAATGCATAAACCAAGGGTTAGGGATTGCTCCATTTCATGAGAAACTATATGAGATATAGATGCATGTTAATAGATGCTTGTTGAAGAACAAGACACTGAAGGCCTACCAGAGAATCCACTAGAAAGCTATAGTGGCTAGTTTTCCTGCTTACGCTAGTCTATCTTATTAGTCCTTTAACATGAGGATCCATTGTAACCTTGTGTCTAGTCCTCATGCTTTGACTCTTCCTTAACCACCTAGCAAGTCTTTCGGATTGAGATTTAGTATGAGGTACTTGGCATAAAGGTTTGTGATAACCAAAATGGAATTCGACTCCTCATAGCTATGAAGAGCAAGTCTATCTCCTTTATGTTCTATGATGATCGATTCCTAGAAATTCTTGCTCAAGGTAATGTAGCAATTTGAAAAATGAGTTTTTCAAAGGTGAGGTTGCATAACAAGGATCGAACATTAAAAATAGAGATATAGTATCGAGGCTATTAAGGGGCTAACAAATATCTTGCCTTAGGCCTTTTTCAGGAGATAGAAAATGGAAGGACTGTATTGGCATTACATGCGTAGAGCAATGATGGTTCTCTAGAATATTCATTTTAGCCAATTAGTTAGGCTCCATAAGCTTGAGGTTGGACATCGACTAAGGAGATTGAGTATTCTTCAATTAATGAGATTAATTGAATAGAATTGATTAGTTTAAAAGGAGTTTTAAACTAAAATGAAAATAAGATATTCAAAAGTTACAAGGAGTTGTGAGCGTATGTCTAATAAATGGTAGAATCTATTAGGTCATGCACAAAATCTAATTAGCTTCCTAATTGATGAAGAGAATTTTCTAAAGTGTTAGAAATGATGTCTCCTAGTGGACCCATTTCTGGTGCCAAGGTTGAGGGTTAATTTTGGCTTGATTGATTTAAGTGTTAAATCCAAATTTCTTTCCTTCATTGATTTTCGTGAAATGCAGTTACTACATAATATTACTACAATAGTTGAGCAAGCTTGAATCCAATTTGTTCGGATATGTGAGATATTACAACATACATTTATCTAGTATTGTTTTGAATGACAACGGGAGAAAATACTTGTTTAATATGGTATTTTGAAAGTGTGGTTGAAAAATAAAATAGATGTCTGATTTTTTCTTGAGAGATGATTAGAAACTGTTTAAAATATATATAGTTTTATTTTGGGGTGAGAACTCTTTTTCATAATTGTCAAATCAGTACAAATGTTTTCATGTCACATGGGCTAAATTATATTATTTTATTAATTTTTTTGTATGTATAGTTGTAATAAGTGTGAAATATAACATATGTGTGTGTATAATGATTAGTTTTTTGCAGAATGAAAATTAGAGTTAGTGAAGTGAGGGTATTTTAATAATAATTTATAGTACTTCCAACCATGACCTTTGTGAAAGAACTATTATGTTTCGTATTATTTCTATGATTGAAAAAACTTTGGGAGCCTAAATGTTTTAATATTTTTTATCGAAATTCTTTGATAACTCTTTAGGAAAAATTTCTAATGAGTAAATTAATTTTTTTGAGATACATAATATTATGGAAATAATTTCATTTTGAATGATTGAGTTGTTATGTTGAGAAGTTGTTTTTGAGAACTTAGTAGTAGCTATTGTTGCACATGGTTTTTGTACGTGCAAAATATTTTTTAAGTCACATAAAATTGATGTACAAAATTATTTTGATTACAAAATGAAGTGTTATATTAGTCCTTTGTTATGATAAAGAAGATAATAACAATGGAGTTATTATTTATTTTTTTAATGAAGGATGGGTTTAACCATGTGGATTTGTAGGTTCTGTGAAAAGAAAAATTATAACCTTATTAAAATCATAAATTTTAAAGGACAATTTAAAGGATAAATACGAGATATTATTAAATTGTTACCCAAATACTATATCCTTTATTTTATTTCCAAATTATATCATCCATTTTATGTTAAAAAAATCAAAAATAACTTGTTGATGCTGCTCGAAAAAGAAGTTGAGGTCATTTCTATAAATTAGCAAGGTCAAGTAAGTTCTTTGTCCTGGAACGTATTCATCTAGAATTAGAGCTCCCAATTTTTGTGTAAATATTTTTTTGTGTAGCTTATTTAGATTTAAAAGTTGGTATTTATAGTGATTGATTTCTCAGTGGGCTTCAGGCCACTTAGGGTTTAGATGCCTTTTCGGTGAACTTCATTAACTAGGCTCTTTAGTCTTTTACTTATTATTTAACTAGTGGGGCCCATTTAGTCTGTTTTTACCTTTTATACCCAGGGACTAATTTTTACCATATCTCAAGCCTTTTACTCTCAATTTGAAATTTTAATTTTAATATTAAAAGTATAATTAACTTTTATTTTTAATTATTATCTTGTCTTAATTTATTTAATTAAATTTTAATAGAGTGGTTAGTGATTAATTTTTTGTATGGAAATTTAAAACAACTCAACTTTCATCTCAGTCAACATTCTTTAGTCTCAATGTCTGGCAAGTCTTAAGAAGTGTTGCACCAATTGTCTTGCATTCGTTCAAGGTCCTAGAAAACTTTTGGCAAGTTGTGGTTGTAGAGAGTAGGCTTTGTGATAGGTTCTAAGATAGGTTCCCAATATAATTTATTCTCTTCTTTATTTTTTTCTTTCTTTGCACATTTCTCTATTCTTTTTTATTCTTTTTCTAATTCTTTGAAGTTAGTAAAAAGTTTTTTGGGGACTCATCAAATTGAGTCATGTCTTATCTTGAAAGTAAGATGTCGGAAAGTAGAACCTAATCCAAATCGAAGTTCCAGATTAAGTTAAAGATACAAAAATAGGAGGAGACTATGGTGGGTGTGGTAGTTGAAACTTTTTTAAGTTCATGTGGGCTCCTCCTCCTCATGGTGCCACTATATTTCCTTAGTTTTTAAGCCCTTCTTTAGGTATATAGCCCTATCTAGTGTTAGTCAATGAAGTCGCATCTCAGATGTGTGAAGGTCATCATTTGATCCCTAAGTCATTTTCTTTGTCTGAGTCCAGTTTTAAGTTTGGAGACGAGGATTCTTCTAATGAGTGGGCCAAGGATGCTTATATTGTTGATAGTAGTTTTCTTAATGTCACAAAAATATCTTGTCTGCTTTTTTCGGAGGAGTTAGAAATTTTAAGACAAGATTTGTGCTTCTAACGAGTTTGAATTTCTCCTTCCTTTTTTGAATGTGATACCACCTCCTCTAGGGAATTTTACCATATTTAGTAGCTAATTTTAGTAGTAGGTTCTACTTTCCATCTAATACCTTGTTCCCAAGTATGTTTAAGTTAATTCATCCCAAATTTCTTTGTACATTTGTAGGATTTTAGCCCCCTGTAAGGGACTTGGATTTTCCAATCTCTTTAGATAACTTTCACTCTTTTTTGTTATGCTAAGGGTGCCTAATAAGTCTTTCTTCCATGTCTTTCCCAAATTGAGTAGTAAGTTCTTAAGTAGTTTGCCTTCATCAAGACCTTTGAAGAGCAAATTTTTTGTTTTTTGAACGAGATAGGGGTTAAGATGTTCCCTATGTATGGACTAGTTCACCATCACCAATGTGCCAGCATAAGTTTCATTATGACCTTCACCAACGTTTTGAGGAGGTTGATTCTCTCTTTCATGTGAGTCACATATTCCCCAAGATTACTTAGTTTATTTTATGTTAATTGCTTTTGCATGTATACTTCTTGTTGTTTTTTTGCATTTCTTAGTATTTATGCCTTTTTTGGATGCACGCTTTGAACTTAGTTAGCGCAGATGTCTTATTCAGTACATGGGGCTGCGGTGATGATGTTGTGAATTAAGGGAAAGGCCATTGGGTTCACCAAGCAACAATTTCAAAAGGAGGAGTTTGAAAAGCTATTGAAAGAGTATGAGCAACTTAAGGTATGTTAGAGAATAAGGTGAAGACTAGATAGGAATTTTGAGTCTTTTATTGGGAAGACATTCATCATTACTACTTCTAAGGATGCAATTAAAGAGTTCTGAAGTTTTGATAAGTTTTTTGAGGAGATTGGTGCAAAGGCCATGGTTACCTATGAGCAGACTATCCCGGATCACTGTTGTGTGCTTAGCAAGACTAGCGGTACCTACCAAAGACTTGTTGTTGCTTAACCTTAAGCATCTAGTGGGGCTTTAGAGGCTAGCATTAACGCACTATGGTGAAGGATTAGAAGAAAAGAGCTCCGTAAGGGTAGATGATGATTTAGAGTAGGTGTTATGTTTATTGCTTACATTTTCTTTTATTTAGGACTACTTTGCATTTTTACTTTTGTATTAGTAATATGATGGCTCATTTTTAGTTTTTTTTTTCCTTAAGGGGATCAAATATTGATAAGACATTTTTCATTTCCTTTGTTTCCATCAAACTTTACTTTCTTTATTTATGGAAGTTTTCACAATTCTGACTTATTTATATACTTAGTCAATTGAATGACTCTTCTATTGTTGTGTTCTTAGCTTTAATTGCCACATAATGGAGAGGTGTGAAGTGGATGTTAAGCCTCTTTTAACTCTTTCTATTTTGGTGTGACTTCTTCATGGGACTTTGTTGTGATGAGAATGGGTGATGAAAGAACTTAACAATAAGCTCCTCTTAAGGAGTTTTACCATAAGTTTAACTTCTATGTACTCTTCTTGAGTGGTCCTATCATAGTTGTTCATTATGATCAATAGATGTGATTGTGAACATCATTTTGTAGGTTTTACCGTAGTAGCTTATTGTGAGGATTGGATTTGACTACAAGCCTCACTTGGGAAGTCTTACCATAGTTGTTTAATGTGGGGTTGGTTTTGGCTATGAGCCTTAATTAAAATTCTTACCATAGCTATTGGTGTTGGCAATCACCTTTTTTAATTATGATGTTGGAATAGTCACAGTTGTCATCATGTGCACGTTTGTTCATGAATGTGTTGTTGTTGACGTACCCCATGCCCTGCTTGGGGGTTTTATAATGGTCTTTCACCATGTGCCCTACTTGAGGGTTTTATAATGGACGTAGCCTTGTGCATTGCTTGGAAGGTCTAGCAGTTAACTTAGACTACAAGCCTCTTAGGGGTTTTACAATAATGCTGATGATAATTTTATTAACAATTTTGATGAAGAATTAAGTGCATCGAAGTACATTTTATGTTATATGATTGTAGTGAAGTGTGTACCTTAGGGTTCTTATCATATGAAATATTGTTCTACACAAGTTATTGTTTGTTAAACACAAATAAAAGATTATGTAAAAAGGTAATCTAGTAAAGCAATCAAAAGGAAAAATGATGTTTTTCCTATTATAGGTTGGCTTTAATTATTATTCATTAAAACAACTCTTAGCTAATGAAAGTAATATATAAAGATTCAAAAGAAAAAATTCTAAATACTTGTAAAATCTTGCAAAAAAAAAAAGAAGAAGAAGAAGAAGAAGAAGAAGGAGCTTGTTAAGCCATTGACGACATGTTTAGTTATGTTGATGGTTGGTTCATGTCTTGATTATGAAATTGAAGTTGTTTTAGAAAGCATATTCTCTATTGATACTCCTCTATGATGCAACCATGTATCCAATTGATTTCTCCTTAAACTGACCCCTAATGAAAATGTCATAGTAACGCTAGCTTCATGGATTATACCTTTGCCTTTGTCATTGCACTTGCTATCTTGACCTTTTTAGATATGATCTAAGTTGGTGGCAAAAGTCGTTATTTTCTTCATGATATACCATAGCACTCCCTAGTGGCATGCTAGTTGTTAATAGCTTTCACCTATTCATCTTCATGTGGTAAATTGAAACCACTGCTCGGGGTCTTGGCCACTAGAAATCTCACCATCTTTGTGACTTACAGAGGATGGTACCAAGGAGCAAAAGAAGAGGGATTTCATGGAGTGCCTTTAGCTTTGTACTCGAGCTTTTGTAGTTATAGTCCCTTCTGCTTGGTGAGTTATCTGAACAATTAAATTCCAAAGCTATTCTAAGAAAGATAAATAATGTAGTCAAATGACTGCACATAACTACAAACATAAAGTGCAAGAAAGAAAAGAGGTACTTGTTTAAGTTATCTCTAGCAGCAAACTCAGTCTACTGGGTAGAGGAAAATATCTCCAACTTCCTCATATTATACTCATTAATCTCACTATATAAACTATCTAATTTTAGTCATAAAGTTAATGTTGCAACTCCTATGCAAACTATAGCAGAATTAATCTTTCTCCTTGCCAGTATGACCAAAACAAAAAGACCTCAAATAAGTAGCTCCAATAATGGACTCCTGAGCATGCTTTCTAGTGGTCCTCAAATAATTGTCTCATTATTATCATTTATGTAATTTTGAGGTGCAATAGAAAGTAGTGGAGTATGATACTTTTTGAAATGCCTTGAATGGGCTCAAATGCTGCCTTATGGGGAATGAGTGCCCATGGTGCTACTTTGCCACACATCATGAAAATCTCTATTTGCCTTCCTTGTACAAATTTTAGTCAAGTCGACCTTTCTTCATACCAAGAATATGCAAATTGGATTATGCTCAATGGTCTAACAAATAATGAACAAAATTAATGCAAATACTATGGAGAAAACAAGAATGCAATAAAAAGCAGGCAAACAAGCAAGAACCAAAAACTTAACTAAACTCCTGTTTGAAATATGTGAGTGATGTCAAAAGGGGAAACAAATAATCTTGCCACGTCAGTGAGCTAGTGAAGTCGCAGTGAACCTCTCATATATACATCAATAATGGAAAACTACTCTAAACATGAGTAATCCTCTTAACCATGATCTCAAGCAAAGAAAAATTAACTTTTTTGAACCCTTTAAAGGAAGGCAAACCACACAAGAATTTACAATTCAGCCAAGGTAAAAGGTGGAAAAAAACTTGGTTTGGTACTCTCTGCACCAAGGAAAGAGAGTGCAAACTATCTAAGGATAAAGAAAAACCCAAATCCCTAAAATGGAGCTAAAATTCCACAAAATACATGAAGAAATTCGAAGTAAACTAGCTTAAACACATTCCATAATTCCTTGTTATTTACAATAATAAAGAATTTAAAGGAAGAGAAAAACCACTTCTAAAATAATTGTTGAAAATAGTGAAGTATGCTGGAGGAAGTGATGAAGTACGATCCTCCAAACAAGGAACAAGAAACTCAAACTCATCAAAAGTGCATGCCTTATGCTTTAAACTTTCTAACTCCACCAGAGAAAGCCAACAATGTAGTTCATCAATCCTAGCAAAACTACTATCAATACTAAGAGGATTGTTGTACCCTTCTTTGGAAGAATTTTCTTCCCCAAACATAGACTGGGCAATTGACTTAAATGAAAAAAGTAACTTAAAATCAAGGAATGAATAATGTGTTCTTGTTGTAGGACTCCAAAGTCTAGACTAGACTACATGACTCGTAGAAGGGCAAACAAACTCAAAAAAATAAGATGGCTCTCAAAGGGGTAACCACCACAAAATTGAGCTATTTTTACATGACTATGGCTGCTATATCGGTAATGGCTACTATATTGGTAATGCCTCATGAACACGACCTATGGCTTGGATGTTGGCTGCTTGGTTGCCTAATGCAAAGCCCTAGGGCCATGTTTGTAGGCGCATGATTGGTTGCCCATGTGGTAGTCGGTCACTCCTTGATGGTAGCTATTCTACCATAGCTCTTATTGAACTCCCAAATTTTGATTTAGACTAAATCCTAATGTAACATCCTACTATCAAAACTAGGAATATTGCACTTTCAAATTGAAGTTCCCAAAGAAAATTTTGTTGACTCTAAGGAGTTAGAAAATGCACACAAGGGAATAAAGTAACAAAAAAAGTGATATAGAAATTATCTTGGGAACTCACTTATTTTACTAATGAGACTTATTCCTTAAGAATTCCAAATTGCCAAAATTGTCCAAGTTTGGAGGGTGCAAATTATTACACAAGATGTCACCTAGGAACAACCAGTTAAGGAGAGGCAAGATTATACAATTTATTCAGTTGTGGATTATTCAAATTCCCCACAATCAAAAATAAAAGATTTAACAAAATTAATTAATTAAGACAAGATAAAATTAAAATTAAATTTACAATATACTTTCAATTTGTAAACAAAATTTCCAAACTAAAAGTAGAGAGGCTTGATGATGTGAAAAATAAGACTTGAGGGTAATAGAGTAACACACTAAAGGGCTCAATTGAATAAATAACTTAGGCCTATCAATGGGTGGGTTTTGCTCTATCCAAGCCCAAAAGAAACTTTCAATACCCTAGCCCTACCCATACCTATTAAAAAGAATGCAATGGGTACATGTAGGATTTATACCCATGCATTATTCATAGACCTCTACCCAATAATTATCCATTATTCTAATACCCAAATTTAACCATTAACCTAAAAATTCATATAACAAATTAAAAATAAACTAATGACAAATTTTTAATATACATATAAATATAATTAAAAATATTTATCTTTCTTATACAATAAGACATTTTTTTTCAATAATTTGTAGATCCTTATTTAATATAAAATATTTTATTCTATTCACACCATTCACATTTTTTTATCTCAATTTCCTTTAGTCAATTGTTGCATTTAAAATCAATAGCATATGCTCAGAAAATATGAGTCCACCATGGCATCTAAGAAAATAATGATGAAAGATTAATCTATTTATTATAAAGTATGGCAATAGTTTAAAGTTTAATGTGATATTTTAAATTTTTTATATTGAAAAATTATTTGAAAAAATAAAAAATGTAAAATTAAAGAGATAAAAATATAATTAGGGAGAAAAATGTAAAAAAAATTATGAAAGAAAGTAGAGCTATTTGACACTTATAATATATTTTTTCCACATAAAGAAACTATCGGATCAAATTTAAATTATAAATACTTTTAAAAAAGAAATAATTTTTTTTAAAAAATAATGCTTAATTAGTATATGATCAAACCATTTATTTCTTTTAAAAAATAATGCTTAATTAGTATATGATCAAACCAACAATACAAAAAAGTGGACTAATATATGATATCTTATTCACTAATTCAGATTTTAAAAGGAAAAATAGTATCTTTTTTATTTTATTAATTTAGTATTAATAAAATTAAAAATATATAACTAATTAAATCAATCCTAATTAAATTTTAATAATATTTTTTTGTCATCATATTCCAGAAGAATTTGTTAATACAAAAAATAAAATAAAATAAAAATATTAAAAAATTATATTGAAGAAATTAGACCCAATGAGTATTGAGTTATTTAGGGTAGAGTAGGGTATAGGATCTCATTGTACAAATATTTTACGGTAAGGTAAAATACAGGATTTTATTATATGTGTATTTTAGGGTATGGGCATAGGTGGGATGAAATTCTACCCATTGACAGGCCTAAAATAACTAAGTAAAATGTCAATGGGCCCTATATATTAAACCATTAAGACAAGCACCCAAATTTTAATGAATTGAAGCTCACTAAGCACTTAACCATATCAACTATCAACTTTTAGCCAGAAAGGACACTAAAAAAACATTTACAAAAAATTTCAAGTTCTAACTTCATGCAAAGTGCAATTTAGAATCCAAAACTCATTTAATTATGCTAACTTTTAAAAAAAACCCTAATTTTATTTTTATGTAGAATCTATTTGTAATATAAAATAAAGATAAAAATTCAATTTAAATAGAAAAATCAAGATGAATCTGTTGGGTGAAAGGTAAAAATGATTCCTATAATGCGTAGTACGGTCAAAATGGATAATTTCCATGTCTTCGAAATAGTGTGGAGGCAAAGTTAATTTTAGACTGATGAATTACTCTCCCAGGCGGCGAAATCCCTCTTCTTGACTCTGCGGCGCCCAATGAGCGTGTGCTATGAACAGTTGCAGGAGGGGGGCGGCGGGGAGGGGGGCACCGGCGAAATCTTTTTGATTGATTGCCACGCACAACAGTACAGTACGTTTGTTACTCTTGTGCGGATGTCAGTCCTCAATACATACTCCAATCCTAACGTTTACAGCCTAAATCAATAATTCTAGTTTTAATTGAGCACAACGAGGCATTAATGGTAAAGGCAGTGACCGCAAGAATTCCACAATTCCTGGTTAACCACCACACTTTTTAGAGCGTCATTTTTTTTTCTTTTACGTGCATTTTATACCTTGATTATCCGGATCCCTCAAGCTTAACTTATAAAAAAATCACAGTTATCATAAAATTACAAATGCTCCTGGTACTTACCTTAGTCTTATATTTCGCGACCATTAGCTAACATTAAAGAAAACAATGAAGTCAACAGGAAAATTTTCTGAATTTTCAAAACGTCCTGGGGATACAATTTAGCTAATTTTGAGATGGAAATGTCCTTTAACCTACTTATAGCATTTTTGGATTTATAAGCATTTATTAAAATAAATTTATGATATTATATTTTTTTTAAAATCTAAACTTACGACCTTGGATAATATGATTTTAATAATTTTGAGTTGCATATTCAATAGTGTTAAAATGGTATACATATTTAACATAATTTAATTGAAGTACTTAATATAAAATATTAATACACATTCAACAAAGTTAAAATATAGTAAACATATCTAAAATAATTTTTATGTAAATAATTGAATTTATTTAATATTTTTATATAGTAAATACATTTATTAATTTATCCAAAATTGATGAAACAAAATAAATAAATAATTAAAAATAATAAAAATTTAAAATAATGCCACATATTAAATAATATAACATACTAAATATATCTAAAATAATTTATTTATACAATTAAATTTATTTAATGAGACATGTTTATTAATGAATTACATACACATATCTAAATAATTTAACTAAAATTATTTAAATTTATTAATAAATTATAAAATAAAATAAATAAAAGTTAAAATACAAACCAAATCTCTCATCGTCGACAATATAATTTTGATAATTTGAAGTTACATACTAAATAATATTAAAATGATAAAAATGATATGGGATGGCCAAGTAGGTCCAACCCAACACAGCTATCAATCTCAGAAAACACTTCCAGACCCACCTCGCCTCAGACGCCTAGTTGGGCCGTCGATTATCGCCTTGTCACCTATGTAGCAAGTTGGGCCGAGCCACTCGACCATAATCCCCAAGTAGAGTGGGATGTTTTCGACCATATCTAGTGAGAGGTTTTAGGCTACCCACTCACTTCAACCATTCTCTGGTCGACCCATTATCGACCAGAGAATGGCACCTAATCGTATTTCTACCATATTTAATGCCCTGACAAGTAGTATGCATTCGCATTAATGGCACATGCCACCTTAGTACCATCTCTACCTCCACTCCTATCAGGAGGCACACCACCAGCATACTATTCTATCCTGAAAAGTATGAGGCGGTGCTATCTGGAATTGTACAAAGATGAGAGAGACCTATAGCCCCCATACAAGGACAAGAGCTCTCTACACTTGATAGGGGCATTTTGGACATATCATTCACCTGGAGAAGGTTATAAATACCTCATTGCTAGCTATTCTTAAGGTATGCTATTCTTCACTATATGCTCTTACTCTGTTACTCGATTTATCCACTTGACAAGTACTAACTTGAGCATTGAGTGCCTTAGCTGAGAGCACCTTGGCTAGTTTGACGTTTGCTTTCGATTGTAGATCTTGGCCTAAAGATATTTCTTAGTTGGATCACTCAACTATCCTGGTTAAATTAACCAAAACACTTACCCAATATAGTAAACACAGCTTTCAACCCATCATTTTGGCGCCATCTATGGGAACATTGAAACTATAATCGCAAGAATGAACACCAACAAGTTGCATCCAAAAGAGAGAAAAATAAAAGGACAGCGTCATCCTCCTTTCTAACCTTAGTAAGAATCGCATGCCCCAAAACTTAGCGCCCCACCAGAGCAAGTTGTGACCTTAACTATGCCCTAACTAATGTAGCTAATTTTTCCTCATCTCTCTACTACTTGAATTGGCACATAGCGATGCCTACCTCGATTGCTAGTGTGACCTAGCAATTGCTACCACTCAAAGAAAGATCGACAAGGGATAGCTGCAATCGACTATGGTCCAAGCGGCCATTGACCAAACCAGATGTAAGCCCTAAATGCTTTCTTGGAGAAAGAGGTCAACCTGATCCATAAGAAAAAATTGCCAATTCTATTGACTATTACATTTGACCTATTCGAGCCTAGTAATGGGATAGGGTCTAACATTTAAAGCCAAACTAGTAGGAAGTGATTGGTAAGTCAGCAGATCATGCAGCTTGGCTTATTTAAGCCCCACAGCGTAATAAAGCCGGGCATGCGAGGCCCTAATTTGACCAAAACATGACCCAAGCAGATCGAGAAGAATAGAAAGATGTGTTTTACCAAGTTCAATAGTTGAACAATGCCTCAAAGAGATATTGAGGAGAAATATAGAAAGGATTCCCAACCTTGATAGCCCCTAAAGGTTTCATTAAGAAAGGGGTCACTATTTATCCTAGAGATAATCGACGAGCATATTACAATCGATGTCAAGGTTGCAATCAAACTTTCATAATATGATGGCTTAATAGATTTGAATGAGCACCTAATGTAGGTCGAGCATATAATGCAACTACATGGACATAATAAGTATATCCACGCAAAGATACTGATTACTACATTTTTGGACATTGTGTTCAACTAGTTCATCAAACTTGAGACAGCATTGATATATTCCTGTAACTAGCTATGTGATAAGTTTTTATACTAATTCACCAGTCAATGAAAGGTAAAGCTCCCCATACCCATCTACATATTGTGAAGCAGAACAAGGGGGAGTCTCTCTATGATTTCTTTACTAGGTTCAACACAGAGGTGTTGAAAATTGACAATCCTAGGATCAAGTTTCTAATTGATTTTCTTTTCTTAGGACTTAGGCATAAGAAATGAGTAAATGCTTTGGTACGAGAATGCCCCTAGTTGATCGAGGAGCTACTCAACCTGGTAGAATGATATATGATCCATAAAGATATGAATAGACTGAAATGTGGCAACCCTAAGGTTGAGAAAACAAATATGAAAAAGAACGACAGATAGTAGAGAGAGGGTCGTCTATCTCTTATCAAACATTTCCATAATCACACTCCACTCAACCTCCCAAGGAAAGAGGTGTTGTTCACAATCCAGCACAACAACCTCCTCAAAGAACTAAGGAAGCTAATCAAGACAATGGCCATGAAAAAATTGAAAAAATATTGCCATGACACGGATGATTGTTTCAATTTACATGATGAAATTGAGAGGCTGATTTGATAAGGCCATTTGAAAAAGCATGTGACTAATAATGCCTAAATAAAATGGGGCAAAATCGACCAAACTCCCCATAGAGAAAGGTCGATTAGCTTGAGGAGAAAGGACAAAGAAAAAAAAACTTGCTTGTTAATTCAAGGAGTGATTGACATGATTACAGGGAGTCCCATTCAGGGGGACTTGAAATCAACAAAAAGCCAAACACAGAGAAGGTTGGAGTCGACCAAAGCCTCCCTAGTCAAAATAATATTCCACTTGTTCGCCAGCGCAAAGTCATCTCTTTTGCTGATGCTGACCTCACCCACCTCAAGGGTAAAAATATCAACCATAAAGCTGATTGTCCCATGGTGATCTTCGTCAAGAGAGCCAAATTTGAAATGAGAAAGTTTCGATCGATAATGGCAGTTTCACTAACATTATTTTCCTATCGACGTTGGAGAGGATGAACTTGGGCTAATTAAAGCTTGGCCTGTGCACATATCTCTATTCAAATTTGAGGGATCAGAGATCATACTGGAAGGCTCCATCAATATATCCACATCATTTGGGGAAGCACCCCGCAAAAAAACACTCATGTCAATTACGTAGTTGTTGATGCCCCATTTGCCTATAATATTATAATTGGGTGACAAGTTCTTAATGAATTCCAGGCCATTATCTCAACTTACCATATAAAAATCAAATTTCTAACCCCAGCAAACACAAGTGAGCTATTATGCAGTATTGAAGAGGCCTTGTGTTGTTACACACTTTCAATCAAATCAAGCAACCAAAAAACTCGACCACAACTAAAGACCTTAAAGGATGCCCCTATAGCAGAACTTAATGAGGGCTAAGCCAGTGAGAAAGAGAAAATTGGAAGACACCAGAGTGGAGCCCATTGAGGAGTTTAAAATAGTTGAGTTGGAGCCTTAGAACCCTGACATGACCATCAGAATTGGAACACATATGGGACACCACATGGAATATCTCATGGTCGATTTTCTATAGAGAAATATTGATGTTTTCTCTTGGAAGACATCCAATCTCTAGGGGATCAGCCCTAGTGTAATCATCCATCGCCTTAAAATAGACCTCTCATACAAGCTTATCAAGCAGAAGATGAGAACTTTCAATGCTGAGAGATGCTGGATCATCAAGGGGAAAGCGAACAAACTCTTAGATGTAAGCTATATTATAGAAATTCAGTACCTATCTTAGCTTTGTAATGTTTTACTCATCCCCAAGAATGAGGGAAAAATGGCGCATATGTAACGATTTTACTAATTTGAATCAAGCATGCCCTAAACATCCTTACCCCCTGTCTTGTATAGATTTATTAGTTGATTCTACTGTGGGTTGTGAATTGTTAAGTATGATGGATACTTTCCAAGGTGATCACCAAATATTCATGGCACCTGAGGATAGGTACAAGACCTCTTTTGTAGTCCTCAATAAGTTTTATTAATTTTTGGTCATGCCTTTCAGGCTAAAAAATGCTAGAGGAACCTACCAGAGACTGGTCAACTTTATGTTTAAGAATGAGATCGGCAAGTCTATGGAGGTTTATGTCGACGATATGATTGTTAAAACAGATAAGGCCAAAGACCACCTACTTAACCTCAACCATACCTTTGCAATACTGCGAGCATTTGCCATGAAATTAAACCCAAACAAGTGTACATTTGGAGTTTAAGAAGTTAAATTCTTAGGTTATATGGTCAATCAAATGAGCATCGAGGCCAACCCACAAAAAATCTAGGTAGTATTGGACATTGCACCATCTCGAATAGTTAAAGATGTATGGTGCATGGTTAGGAGGATTACAACACTTGGTAGGTTCATCATCCATTTGGTCGACAAAAGCCTATCATTCTTTAAGATACTCAGGAGCACTAAAAAGTTGGGCTTCCAATGGAATGAGTAGTGTAATTAAACACTGGTCAAATTAAAGCAATACTTGTCCTTGCCTCCCATGCTCATCAAGCTAGAACTTAAAAAGATACTACAAATTTACTCAGCTATTTTTGAAGCCTCGATCAACTCAATTCTGGTCTCGACTAGTTTATTACTGTGGTAAGGTGCTACAAGGGCTAAAATATAACTACTTAGAGATTAAGAAGTTAGCCTTAGCATTAGTCACTGCAACTTGAAAGCTGTGCCTATATTTTTAGTCCCATGTAATGATAGTGCTAACAAATCAATAGTTGAAGCAAGTACTCTCAAAGCCAGACACATTTGGGAGGTTAACAAAATGGGCTATTAAGTTGGGAGAGTTTGACATCACTTTTCAACTTAGAATAGCAATTAAAGCATAGGTTTTGGTAGGCTTTATCACCAAATAGGTTGATCTCCCTGAGCAAAACTATGAAATCCCTCTTGTTTAGACCTTGCACATTGATGGGTTAATGGCCGCATCAGGTGGTGGCGTAGGTATTGCTCTCCATTATCCTTTGGTGGAGAAATACAACCTTGCAATCAAGCTCAATTATGCAATCACCAACAACAGGGTGGAGTATTAAGCCCTCCTCATTAGAATGAGGATGGTATTGTATCAAGGGATTGACTATCCAATAGCAATCATAGATTCTTAATTAGTCACGAAAGAGATTAAGGGCAATTTTGATGCTAATTATTCAACGATGAGCCAGTACCTGGCTGAGGTAAAAAGACTATAGCAGTCGTTCAAAAAGTTCACCCTCAGTCAAATACTTTAATCAAAGAATGAGCGAGCGGATGCCCTATCCAAATTTGCCAATTTGACTAAAGGAACAAGAGATAGAACAATAACCTTTTTGGTCACTGACAAACCATCAGTAGGCATACTCAAACAGAATTTTATCAAGAGTATCGAAAAGATACTTCCCTCATGGTAGGATCTAATAAGGTTTTACCTAAGTTAAAGCATAGTTCTTAAAGACAAAAATGAGGCACACTGACTTTGAGGACAAGCTACCAAGTTTGCTCTCAACGAGCACGACCAACTCTACAAAAGGTCAAACTCTAGACCACCCCTCAGGAGCTTGGACCCCAACTAGGCTCATGAGGTCCTACAAGATATTCGCACAGGCATATGCAGGAATTATTTAGGAGGAAGATCCTTTGCTCACAAAATTATCATATACAGATACTTTTGGCCTACTTTACTAAAAGATGTTGTTAACTTTGCTCGAAAGTGTCCATCTTGCCAAGTCTAGTCGAACATCCTACACTAGCCTACTGTACCCATGATCAATGTTCAAGTTTCTCGGTCATTCGACCAATAAGGGATTGACATTCTAGGTCTTTGCTAATAACAATAGGTCAGAGAAAGTTAATAATTATGGTAGTCGAATATTTCACCAAGTGGGTTGAGGCAAACACCATCCTAAAAATAATTGATGCGGTTATTTGGAAAAAACTACATCTACCGCTTTGGTCTCCCTAAGATTCTCATTTCAAATAATGGTATACAGTTTTAGAGTAGAGAAATGAAAGTAAGATAGGCATTAGGATCTATAATCAAAACTTCAAAACATAAAATAACTAGTGCCTACAAGCATTATAAGGACCTAATCATGCCTTGAATTTAGATTTAGATAGAGTATTACCTTGATAAGAAAATTCAAAAAGAAATAAGTGAACATTTCACTGGTTCCAAATTCTGTCTGCTTGTGACATAGCAAAAGGATTGTGACAATCACCCTACCAAATTACTTCCAAAAATTCTAAAAACATTATTAAATATAGCCAACACCTTGGGGAATCTCCAGTCAAATATTCAAATTGAATGGCTATATGGATCATCCTAGATAAAATCGCAAAGTCAAACCTCACATAGAGAGTTTTTCAAAAACAGAGTAAGGCACCCGTCTTGCCTCTATTGAAATAGTCCACACACCAATGAGACTTTCTTAATTCTCTAATTCATAAGCTGGAATAGAACAAGAGAATTGGCAATGGAGGAGGCTAAAAATTGGTATAAGGAAGAACAACAAGCTAAGCCTTCAACTCATATAATGCTAGCTTGCATAAGGGGTTATTTCGGAGGGAAAAATGAAAAATCTAATTCTTCATACCTTTTAGCACACCTTTTCTCTTTTTGGCCGAGTACCTCACTATATCTATATATAGATATGGATTTGTGTGATGCAAAGGTGGCATCAAACATTCCATAAAGGTGGGAAGGGGGAAGAGGGTGGCCAATTGTGCTAAGGTGGCAAAGAGAATTCAAATTTCATTTGAATTTCATTTGCATCTTAATTACATTTAGAATCTCATTTCAAATTAATTAAAACGCCATCTCAAATCTCATTTGAGTCTTCCCTCCAAAAATGCATTTCTCCTAATTAATCAAATTAAACTCTTTAATTTAATTAGTTATTCTTTGACTTAACTCTTTAAGTAAAACTAGCTTAACGCTTTAAGCTTAATTGTTAACTTAACTATTTAAGTTAACTTTACCAATTGATGGTCATGTTGGCACCAAATAATTAACTCCTTAATTATTGATCTAATTTAACTCTTTAAATTAGTTGATTAATTTAACACTTAAATCAATCAAGCTAAAATTGACCTTCAAACTTGGCACCAAAATTTGGTCCATTAGGATAGAGAGATCCTTTTGCTAACTCCTTAGAAAATTCTCTCCATCAATTAGGAAGCTAACTGGATTTTGTATGTGACCCAATAGGTTCTACCATTCATTGGACATGGGCTCACAATACCTTGTGACTTTTGAATATATCATATTCATTCTAGTTTAAAACTTATTTTTGAACTAGTCGACTTAATTCAATTACTCTCATTAATTAAAGAGTACCTAATCTCCATGGTTAATGCCTAAACTTAAGCCCATGGAGCCAAACTAATTGGTTGAAATGAATATTCTTGAGAACCATCATCGCTCTATGCGTGCCATGCAAATATGGTCATTTCGTTTTCTATCTCCTAAAAGAGGCCTAGGGTAAGATATTTATCGGCTCCCCATTAGCCTCAATTTTAAGTTTCTATTCTCTCAATGTTCAAATCTATTTATGTGACCTCATCTTTGAAAAACTCCATTTTCAAATTGTCACACCACTTTGCACAAGGATTTTTTAGAATCGATCATTATAAAACACATAGGAGATATACTCACCCTTCACAGTAGCGAGGAGTCGATTCCATCTTAGATCTAATAAACCCCCATGCCAAATAGCTCATATTCAATCTCAACTTGAAATACCTACTAAGTGGTCAAGGATGAGTCAAAGTATGAGGATTGGACATAAGGTTACCATGGATCCTCAGGTCAGAGGACAAATAATATGCATTAACATAAGCAATAGAACTAGCTACCACCAACTTGCCACTTCGGCGATCTAGTGGATTCTCCGATGGGTCTTTAGTGCCTTATTTTCTAATAAGCATCCACTAACATGCACCCATATCTCATACAGTTGCTCATAGAATGGAGCAATCTCCAACCCTTAGATTTATGCATTGTTAGTGCAAGTCTATCCAAATCTTAGATACCCCGTCTCATACTATCCTATAACTTGGAAGATTTAAGATCATGACCATGTGAGACTTATTCCATGATCACCAAACCAAGTCTCGCAGTCTTAGGTGATCTAAATGCTTTATCTAAATACAAGTGAAGTATAATAAAGCATAAGATGAAGGTGGCCATACAGAGAATATCATTCAATCAAGATTACTTTACAATGTAATAGTTTGTACAAAGCTAATCTCATTAGCTTAAAGGGCACTATTCTAACAAAACAAGCAAAGTTGGTGTAAAGCCTTGGAGATCACCCAACACTTCACTACAGTAGGGAACCCTCAATCTAATAGCTAGATAGAAGTAATGAACAAAACATTCCTTAACCATTTGAAAGCCATAATACAGGAGATTAGGTTGAGCTAGGCAAATAACCTCCCTAGGGTGTTATGGGTATACAAAACCACCCCTTGTATAGCCACAGGTCACAACCCTTATAGTTTGGTTTATGGTTCCAAAGCAGTCATTCCCTCTGAACTAGTATAACACATAATTCAAGTGATCCATTTCAACTCGATCAAGAACACATCGAAAAGAAAACTCGATCTGGAGATAATCGATGAGTGAAGATAAGAAGCCTATAGCACCATGCAACACTACAGATCAAAGATAGAAGAGAACTATAATAAAGGTGTCCGACCATGCCATTTCAAGATTGGGGACCTAGTTTTCAAGAAAATGGAAGTATCTAAGAATGTCCGTAAACTTGACAAAAAATAGGAAGGACCTTATACTATTGTCAAGGTTTCAAAGCACAATGCATATCAACCAGCCGACATTGATGGCAATGAACTTCCCCATCCATAGAATGCCATTAACTTGAAAAAATTCTATGTATAAAAGCTTTGTAATAGTTATTGCAATTTTTAATGTAAATAAAGTTTCTAGTAACTCTACTATCATTTACTTGTAATGCTACAATAGAAACACTCCCACTTGCCTCACGTAACTCAAAGTTCACAGTGAACTTCATAAGCAGCTTCAAGTTGCCAAATCAAGGTTTCTCAACCTAAAGTTTGCATTGACCCAATAGTCGACCCCAGAAGTAGCTTCAAGCTGCCAAATCAAGGTTTCTCATCCCAAAGTTTGTAGTTGACCCTATAGTTGACGCCATAAGTAGCTCCAAGCTGCCAAATTAAGGCTTCTTAGCCTAAAGTCTGTAGTGGACCTCACCGTCAACCCAACAAGTAGCTTTAAGTTGTCAAACCAAAGCTTTCTAGCCCAATATATACGATTGATCGATGAAGCAGACTGATGAAGCAGTTTCTAGCTGCCAAATCAAAGAGTCAAAGTTTTGCACACAAATGATAATGGTCAACCTCATAGTCAACCTAAACAATAGCTTCGCACTAATGATTAAAGGCCTCTTAATGCCCATTGTCAACTATAATCGACCACACTAGTAAAATCATATAATACATTTTACCAAATACAGTCAATCATCTCTCGATCACATAGTTGAGCAAACCTTATGAAAAGACTAGAATAATTTAACTCATTGTTATGCCAGATAAGTTATCCAAATAATGACCGTACGAGCCTGGGGACTTTTAACTAGGGCTATAAATGAATATTTGAAAATTCATTTATTATTTACATTCGCATTCATTTATACAAAATTTATCTATATTCATTCAAAGCGAATATTATCCGTATTTGATTGGTAGATATTCGATTATAAATGGATACGGATATGGTAAATGAGTATCTGATCCATTTAATATTTGCTCTGAATATATATATTATTTATATTTTTCAATAAAAAATCTCCTAATCCATATATGTTTATGTGTAAATTATAATTGAGGAATTGCGAAGAAAAAAGAATAAATTAAAAAAATTCTTCTACTATAAAGAAAAAATTGAAGAATGAAGTTAATCAACATAATTATTGTTGGCTGACTTTATAATTAATATAGTTAAATGTCATTATTAATATTAATTAGTGCTAATAATCAATTATAAAGTCAATTATTAACTATAAATAAGCTATTTATTTGATTGCTTCCTTTTTAATCAAATAGTATAGTTCCTTCTATTAATTAAAAATACATATTTTTTATAGGTTAATAGATTCATATATTTAGATATTCACAAACAAATATTCAAATAATTATTATCGATTATTAATATCAAAAAAAATAATTTGAATATGGGTAGTTTTAATCAAATATGGATACATCTGAATAAGTATAATCGAATATAGATATATATGAATTTGACCAGTAGTTAATGAATACGAATTCAGATATTATGCTTAAATATCCAATCATATCCATATCTGAATGTTTGAAAAGTTAATTGGATACAAATAGAAAAATAGTGTATCAATCCGTTTAATATCTATTTACCCCTTTACTTCTAACTGCATATTCTTGCAAATCTAAAACAAATTAGAATTTAACCTTATTCAAATCTTGCATTATGAGGAGGCCTAACTTCCTTAGCCACTTATCAACTCTTTAATCAAAACTCGGCTTGGATCCTATGCTACATATAAGCTTCAGGTTGACTATTGTGCTACTTTAAGCCTCAAATTAGCTATTGTACCCTCTTAGGTTTAAGGTCAGCTTATAATGTTGCTTAAGACTTAAGGTTAGTTTATCATATTACTTTAGTTTTCATGTTGGCATATTATTTTGCTTTAGACAATTGAAAACCATAACATGTCAATTAGGTAGTTGAAAGCTACCACAAGTCGGATAGCTAATTGTATATAAATGAGGTGATTTTGATACTATAGTATCACCATGCCCTTTCTTTCAAAGTTCACAAGATGTCAAGTTGTAGATGAGATTGTGATTTTCTTAACAACCTATTAAGGGCCTTCTATTGGACTTAAAGTCAACATTGATTAGCATTAATTGTTTTAGGGTCTCATTCCCTTGCTACTTACTCAGCTCGGCCATCATTTTCATTCCGAACTTAGGTTGCTATCCTTGTCTTTATCTTTTGTTGCATCAACTTAGTTTAGTCCTTTCAACCTTTAGCTCAGTTTTACCTTTACAACCTATCCGCTCAGCTAGGTCTTTATAGCCCCTTAGCTTAAAGTTTACAACCTTTAGCTAAACATCATTTTTATAGTCATTATCTAGGTTTCATCTTTACAGTCATCACCTTGACTTATCTTTGTCATCAGCTTAGATGAGCCCTAAAATATGAAAGGTGTATAAACTAAATTAGCTTTGATGAGCTCTAACACTTGAAAAATGCATAAACTAAATTAGCTTAGATGAGCTCCAACTCAAACGCATGTACAAATTAAATTAGCTTGGATTAGCTTTAACACTTAAAATGTATATATAAAAGGAGTAGGAAGGGATCTAAATTATAAAACCAAAAATAGGAAAAATATAACCAAGCTACTCTATCTCAAGGATCATATTCATGCTCCAATTAAGGATTTAAATGCAGAAAAATTACCTTCATAGATCAAGACAAAGGAAATGAGAAGATCACTCAAATGAACACTTTAAAAGATATTCTATATGCAATAGAAGATGCCAACAATTGGTCCTCTTCCCAAGCTCCAAAATTTGGCAAATCTGGCAGGCTATTCCAGCACCAATACAATTCGTTTCTACCAAAATTATGTTAAAATAAGAAACTCTTTGATCACCCAAATCTGATCGCAAAATAGGTGTAAACAATGATCCATCAAGGAATTCAAAGTCCTCCAAGTATAGGACCTCTAGTGATGAATATAGGTGGACAATAAGTTTGGGCATGGGGGAACCCGACCCGACCCCATCGGGTTTTTTCCGTTTGAGTTGGGTATTTTTAAACCTCATACCCAATTAGGTAATTAAGGGGGTACCCAAATTTTTGGGGGTTGGGTATCGGGTATTGGCTTAGGGTACCCGATACCCGATTGGGTACTCCCATTTAATTTTTAAAAAAAAATTAATTAAGTGTTTGGGGCTTTGGGCCATTATTTGGGTTTCATATTTAAATATGAATTTGGGCTCACTTTAATATCCCAATTCCCAAACCCAAATGAAGTTGTAGAAAAAATTAGTAGCCCATCGTGCTCATTTCTTTTTATGTGACTATGTGTTATTGTATTTCATATGATATAAAAAAATTAGAGTATTTGAATTACTTGCTTCTTATATGGGTATTGCAATATTGGCCTATTGGATAATGGGTTAATTCAGATGAGTTTTTGGACAAACAAAAGATTGAGGGATTGGGAAATAGAAATTAATCATTTTTATGTTCTTTCTAAAAGTTATTAATGATCATGTTTAAATTTATTGTTGGACGTAAAATATCAAACTTCACAAAATATTATAGCGAATATTTTTTTTAATAAAAAGGCATGTTAAAGATAAGAAATAGAAAAAAAGAAAGAAAGAAAGAAAGAAAAGGAACAATTTATTACCAGCTCAAAATTCTAATTCTTCATTATAATATAGGACTTTAGAATACTATATTTGACATTAATGTTTATATTTAAGTTTTAGAGCTATATATTAGTTGGTATTTAGAACTTGTGAATAATGAAATGTAGTACTATCAATTGGTTCATTACAAAAATAAATAATAAATTAACAAAATTTTAATTTATATTTATTAAAAATATGTAAAAAAATTTAATGGGGGTTTGGAGATACCCGACCTTAAGGGGGTACCCCCATCAAATGGGGTCAAGACTCGGGTATCAAAAAATGATACTCGAGTCCTCGATGCGGGTACCCCCAAGGGGGGTACCCAACCCCTGCTCACCCCTATTGATGAAGTCTATGCACCTTAGACAAGCACTAAATTAACCTAACTTATGCTAGAACAAGAGAGGAAAAGGTGATAGGAGGCATTAATGGAGGTGAGAGGGAGAGGAGAGAATTTGGTGTGAATCTTTAACATATGAAAATCACACTTTTGGAGATAAAATGTGAGAATGCCAATAACCACTCCAAGTGGCTGGCCATGTGGCCTGTATATAGAAGTGAGGGAGATGCTTATCTAGCATCACACCTCCCATGTTAGGTGGCCAACTTGCTAACTTGCATGTGCATTTGTATTTCACATGAATTTGCATTTAATTAATATTTACTTTTCATCTCATGAAAGAAAATGCTAATTAACTCTAATTCAAATTCAAATGGACTAGAACAATTGATTTCCCTACAAAATCCAAATTCTTCTTTTAATTAATTTGACTTAAATCCTTAAGTCAATTAACTTAACTCTTCAAATCAATTAATGTTAGCTTAACTCCTTAAGTTAACTTAACTAATTAATTATCATTTGACACCAATTAAATTAATTCCATAAATTAATTGGCCAAATTTAACTCCTTAAATTTTTTTGATTAATTTAACACTTAAATTAATCAAGCCAAAATGATCGATTAAATTAGTCAATTGTCCCTATCTCAAATGTATAGGATTGAAGTTTCTAACTCCTTAGAAAAATCATCCTATCAAATAAGAGCTACTTATAGGCTTTTGTGTGTGACCTATTAGATTCATTCATTCATTAGACATGGGCTCATAACTCATTGTGATATTTTGAATATCAAAATATTTACATTAGTTTAAATGCCTTTAAACTAATAACTATTTCTATTAATCTCTATTAATCGAAGAGTACCCAATTTTCATGGTTGATGTCTAGCAACAAGCCCATAGAGCCCAACTAATTGGCTGAATGAATTATCTCTTGATGAAATATTATAGTTTATGCTTACCATGCAAATGCAGTCCTTCCATCTCCTTTCTCCCAAAAGAGGTCTAAGGCAAGATACTTGACGGCTCCCTAATAGCCTCAATAACTATATCTCTACATCTAATGTTCATTTTCCCTTTGTGACCTTAATTTTGAAAAACATTTTTTTCAAATTGTCATACTACCTTATGCAAGAATTTCTTAGAACCGACCATTATAGAATACATAAAAGATGCACTCATCCTTCACAACAACAAGAAGATGTATCCCATTTTAGATTTCACAAACCTCTATACTGAAGCAACTCATGCCCAACCTCAAACTCGAATGACCTACTATATGGTTGGACAAGAGTCAAAGCATAAGGACTTAAATGTAAAATTATCATGGATCGTCAGGTCTAAGGATAATTATATGCACTATCATAAGCTAGAGAACTTGCCACTACAAACTTGCTACTATGGCTATCTAATGGATTCTCCGGGTGGGTTTCAGTGAACTTGTTCTCTAACAAGCACCCACTAATATACATCCATGTCTCACATAGATTACTCATGAAATGGAGCAATTTCCAACCCCTTGGAATATACATCATTAGTGTAAGTTAATCCGAATCTTAAATGTCCTATCTCTTAAGATATTATGACTTAAAATATTTTAAAATCATGACTGTAGAGACTTGTTTCATGATCACCATCATATGCATGATCTACTTCAATATTCTTGTATGATCTAAGAGCTTGAACCAAATGCAAGTGAAGTATAATAAGCATAAGATGACGATGGCCATTTAAAAAAAATATTAAGATTGTTTCATAAGTGAAATAGTATTACATGTTAATCTATTTGGTTGCATGGCACAATTCCAATAATCTCCCACTTGTCCTAAAGCCAATTACCCATAGTCTTTAAGCTTATCTTCTCAAGATGTCTTTCAAAGACCTTTCAGGTTAGGGGTTTAGTTTGTAGATCCGCTATGTTCTCCTCTGAGACTACTCTCTCTACTTAAATGTCGCTTGCATCAATGATCTCACGAATCAAATGATAATGCCTCAAAATGTGCTTGGATCATTGATATTATCTTAGCTTTTTTACTTGCGCAGTGTCTCCATTATTGTCATAGAAGATGACAACTAGCAATACTAGGCACTATATCCAATCTTTAGTAAAGTTTTTAATCCAAACACCACTTTTGCGATTTTCAAAGCCATAATATATTTTACCTTGGTGGTAGAATCAACTATGGTACCTTGTTTGGAATTCTTCCCACTCACTATGCTACCGTTGAGGCAAAATGTAAATCTTGTGGATTTAAGGTCACCTTCATTGGATTGAAAACTAGAATCTGAAAACCCTTCAAGTTTCAATTTTCTGTATACCAAAAAAAAATCCTTAGTTGTTTTCAAGTAATTGAGGATTACTTTTACGGCTTTCTAGTGACTTTCACTGGGGTCAAATTCAAAGCGGCTTGTAATGCTTAAAGTGTGCGCTACATCTGGCCTAGAACATTGAATGGCATACATTATGTTCTATATTATAGACGCATAGAGTATGTGGGTCATCCTTTCTATTTAATCTTTAATCTTAGGGTCCTCAAACTTGGAGAGATGAAGACCATGTCCCACAGGAAGGAACTGTTTCTTGGATTCTTCCATACTAAACCTCTTTAGCATCTTGTTAATGTATGGGGTTTAAAAGAGCTTTAACATGCTCTTTGATATATCTCTTAGATCCATATTCTTAATACATAGGATGCTTCTTCCAAATCCTTCATGGAGAATTAATAAGATAACCGTGCTTTAGTACACTATAGCACTTTTATCTTATTCATAATGAGAAGAATGTTATTGACATAAAGCATAATAAACTGTATCAAACTCCCACCAGCCTTTTTGTACTTATAGGCTTAATGCGTATTTTTGACAAAGCCAAACAATTTGACTATTTTATCAAACCATATGTTCTTTGGAGTTTGCAAACCTTTTGCTTACTATCTTCAAATGTAAAATCTTGTGATTGCTCCAAATAAATTTCTTCTTCAATGTTACAATTGAGGAAAGTGGTCTTTACAACCATTTGCCATATCTTATAGTCATAATATATAGCAATGGCAAGCGTAATCCTAATGGACTTAGATATAGTGACAAGAGAAAAGGTTTCCTCAAAATTAATACCAAGTCTTTAAGTATAACTTTTTTCAATTAGTTTAACTTTAAAGGTTGTCATGTTTCTTTCAACTCCAAGCTTTCACTTGTAGATCCACTTGCAACTAATGGGTACTATATCCTTTAGTAAATTTACCAAAGTTTATACTTTATGGAAGTACATGGAGTCCTTTTTAGATTTCATGGTGTCAAGCCAATGTACTAAATCTGTCTAACATAACTTCCTCATAGGTCTTCAGATCTCTTCTACTTGGCCCATTTCATAAGGAAATTTGAACTTTTCAAGTTGTTTCTTGATTTAATCCTGTCTTCTTAGAGGTTGTGTGCTCGGCTTGTGATGTTATTTTATTTCTACCGCTTGTGGGATAATTTGATCATCTTGAACTTCTCAAGTTCAACTATAACACTATTTCTATCTAATAGAAGTTTTTTCCCCAGAAAGATGGCATTCCTCAAAACAAACACCTTTTGTTCTGAGGAATCATAGAAAAAATAACCTAAGGACTCTTTTAAGTATCCCATAAACTTACACAAAATGAATCTCACATCCAACTTGTCTCCTATTAACCTCTTGGCATACACAGGAGACCCCCAAACTCTTAAATAAAAGTAAAAAAGTACTTTGCTATACCACATGATATGATATTTTTGTCACCAACTTTGAGAGTATTACATTTAGTAACCTTGTTGCCATTACTAAGGTGTATCCTCAAAAGAATATTAGTACATCAATAAAGTTTATCATGGAATATGCCATGTCTAACAAGATACAATTTCTCCTCTTAACTACTCTATGTTGGGTTGTGTTGGGTGGAGTTTATTGTGAGAGAATTCAATTCTCTTTTAGATAATCCAAGAATTTGGTACTTAAGCATTCTCTCACTCAATCTAATTAAAGAGCTTTAATATTAAATCCTTGTTGCTTTTTTATTTCATTCTTATACTCTTTGGACCTTTCAAAAGCTTTGGACTTGTACTTCACAAGATACACATATCCGAGCCAATTATGATCATTGGTAGAGGTAATGAAGTAAGAATAGTCTCATCTTGCATAACTCTTAGTGGTCTACAAATGTCCATATTTATAATATCTAAAGAACTTTTGGTTTGCTCTGTTTGTCCCACAAAAGGAGCCTTGGTTATTTTTCCTTCTAAATAATATTCATATGTAGAAAGATCCTCTATGCTACTAACATTTAGTATTTTGAGGGCTTCAATCTTTTCATCCTATTCTTGGAAATATGTCCAAGTCTTGCATGCCACAAAAAGGCATCTTCTTGGTTATCTAATTTTTTTTACTTTTTTGAGTGTGCAATAGTGATGGTTAATAATCTAAAATGTATAATCCATTGTTAAGTATACTGATTGCAACTAAAGAACCATTCTTTATTACCTTTAATTTCCCATTTGATATTGAAAAATCATATCCTTCACTATCCAAAATAGGAATTAAAATAATATTCTTAACAAGATTAGGCACATAGTAACAAGGACCCAATACAAATAGGCTCTGATACCACTTGAAAAAATGAATAGGATTAGGATCCAAAATCTAAAACCAAAAATAGGCAAAATATAACAAAACTAATCTATTCCAAGGATCATATTCATGATCTAAATAAAGACATGTAGAAAAAATTACCTTTGTAGATCAACACAATGGAAATGAGAAGATCACTCCGATGAATACTTTAAAGGATGATCTATATGTAGTAAAAAATGCAAACAGTTGAACCCTACCTCAAGCTCCAAAATTCAGCAAATTTGGTAGGCTATACCACCACTAACATAGTGAGTTGCTACCAAAATTTTGCTGAAATCATAAACTCGTTGGTCATCTAAATCTACTCCCAAAAACTAATGCAAATAATGATTCATCAAGAATTCTAAGCCCTCCAAGTATGGGACCTCTAATGGCAAAGTCTACACACCCTAGGCAAGCACTAAATCATCCTAACTTGTGCTAAAACAAAGGAGGTAAAAGGTGACAGGAGGCATTAATAGAGGTGAGAGAGAGAGAGAGATGAGAGAATTTGGAATGAATCTTTAACACATAGATGTCAAACTTTTAAAGGGAAAATGTAAATATGCCAATAACCACTCCAAGTGACCAGCTATGTAGCCTATATACAGAGGTGGGAGAGATGCTTAGCTAGCATCACACCTCTCATGCTAGATGGCCAACTTGCCAACTTGCATTTGTATTTGCATTCATATACATTTGCATTTAATTAACATTTACATTTCATCTCATGAAGATGGCCATTTAATAAAATAATTATTTAATGAAGATTGTGTCATGAGTGAAATAGTATTACATGCCAATCTAATTGGTTGTGGTACCCTATTCAAACAATATAAACTAAATTAGTTTAGATAAGCTATAACATTTGGAACATAAACTAAATTAGGTCGACAAGATTCAATATTTGCAAAGTGTATAATCTAAATTAGCTCAAATGAGCTCCAATACCAAAGGTGTATAAATTAAATCATCTCAAATAAGCTATAACACTTGAAAGCTTTATAAACTAAATCGACTTAGATAAGCTCTAACACTTGAAAAATGTATAAATTGAATTAGTTTGGATAAGCTCAAACACTTGTAAAGTATTAAGCTAAGTCAGTTCATATAAGCTCTAATATAAAAGGTGTATTAATTTGATTTGTTTAAATGTTCTCCTTCTTGAAAAATATAGATATGATGTTATAAAGTGTTGAGCACTTCTTTATGATCCTTCATTGTCAAGCTTAAGCTGGACACATCGAACTCCTATGATTTGTAGCTAAGCTCAAACCAAAATGCATGAGCTCTTATATGTGGTCATTTGTGGTAGAGCTAAGGTAAAAAGCCTCAAGCTCTCGTATGTAGTCTTCTG